>JALIGW010000004.1:69437190-69512190 GCA_023053685.1 Diadophis punctatus similis | reverse complement strand
TATATTGCATAGGTACCATCATTATTTCAATCAAAATGTCTAAAAATTATCACCACATGATTATTATGAAATCACACTTGTTGTGGAAAGGAGGCCAGTAGTGTTTATTAAATAAATTTAAAACAATATATGTTGGTTCCAGTATTCACTCATGCTTCATATACATCAATTAGTATTTAATAGTATGCTTCTGGTCCATATTAATTTTAGCATCCTGAAGACCTTCAGATATGTTGCAGTTGAACATTCAAACCACAGAAATGGCCTTTGACCTTCAGACTATCCATTAGTAATCTGTCTAATTGCTTATTAAAAATGAAAATACATATGCTTCAGATTTTTCAAAATTCTTTTTTTCCAGAGCTTTTCTAAAATAATTGTAACTATTTGTGTAGTCTTTCTCCTTCTTTCATTCAAATAGCATTTTGTAATGTTTTCCAAATTGCTTCCATTATTAAAGTTTTACTTTTGGAATAGCAATAAAATGGCGTTGTTACTTACCTGAACGCCCATTCTCGTAGGGTGGCGCTAGCCTCCAAGATTGGGATGACCTCATCCATCAGCCAATCAGGACTGAGTCTGACCTCATATAAAAGCTGTCACCATGCTACAATCCCCCTCTTGAGACGAAGGAGTAGGTCAGACCCATAGTTTATTCCCCACGCACACCTTCCGTAATTCAACACCCAAAAGGGAGGGACTTGGAGGCTAGTGCCACCCTACGAGAATGGGCGTTCAGGTAAGTAACAACGCCCTTTCTCCATAGTGGGTGGCGCTAGCCTCCAAGATTGGGACATACCAAAGCCGTATCGTCCCCTAGGGAGGGTTGTTACCAGAATCTTAGACCCCGTCAGGCGCCACCATGGTCTGCAAGACCCTGCGCCCAAAATCCGCCTCAGCTGAGGCAAAGGAGTCTACTTTGTAATGTCTAATAAAGGGTAGCGGAGAAGACCACGTCGCCGCTCGGCACAGCTCCTCCAAGGAGGCATTAGTGGACCAAGCTGCCGTGGTGGCGGCACTGCGCGTTGAGTGAGCCGTTAGATGTGGCGGACGAGGCAGGTCCTGTTGTCGGTAAACGTCCGCGATGACTGCGCGTATCCAGCTACCGACCATCGCCGCTGAAGCCTTGCGACCCATGGACGAGGCATGGAACCCCACGAACAAGGACTCTGAGCGACGGAACGCCGCCGTGCGGACATTGTAGATTTTGACCGCTCGCCGGACATCGACTGCATGCCATTTCCGCTCGGTCGGCGTTGTAGGCGGAGAGAAGAAAGAAGGAAGAACCACTTCCTGCGCCCTGTGGAAGTATGTATTGACCTTGGGTAGGAAAGTGGGGTCAAGGCGAAGCACCACTCGATCCGGATGAAAAACACAGAGATCGTCCCGGATGGACAGGGCTGCCAGTTCGGAAATTCTCCGGGCTGAAGTGATCGCTACCAAAAAGGCAACCTTGTGCGTAAGGTGCTGCAGCGAAACTGTCCGGAGGGGCTCGTAGGGGGCCTCGGTCAGCGCCAGAAGAACCTTCTGTAGGTCCCAGGTGGGGTACCTATGTACCACCGGAGGCGATATATTGACTGCCGCCTTCAAGAAGCGAACGACTAAAGGGTGCGTTGACAAAGGCGCAGAAGAGTGGCAGGAAAGGACCGTTGAGAGCGCCGCCACCTGTCGTCGCAAGGTGCTGGGTGAGAGACCCTTGTTGAGGCCCGCTTGCAGAAATTGGAGGACCTGTATGACCGAAAGGTCGATCGGGTTAAAGCCGGCGCCGACACACCAATCGTGGAATGTCCGCCAGGTGGAGTTGTTGATGCGGATGGTGGAGGCCCGGCGTGAGGAGAGCAGAGTTTGGATAATGCTCTCGGGAACCCCGCGAAGAGTTAGGGTGCGCCGCTCAAGCGCCAGGCAGTCAGTTGGAGCCACTGCGGATCCGGGTGCTGAACTGACCCCTGGGAGAGCGACGATGCGGTCTGCGGGATCCTCCAGGATGGGCCGGTCGAGAGCGACTTGAGGTCCGCAAACCATGCTCGTCGCGGCCAATGAGGGGCCAATAGGATCAGTTCCGCCTGCTCGTCCAGCATCTTCCTGATAACTCGGGGAATGAGTGGAAGGGGCGGGAATGCGTAGAGTAGGCCCTTCGGCCACGGGCAATGGAGGGCGTCCGTGTCCATCGCGCCGGGTGTCCGATACCGCGTGATGAAGTGCGGGAGCTTGGCATTCAGCGGGGTCGCAAAGAGGTCGACCACCGGGTTGCCGAACCGGGCCGTCAGCTCCCGAAAAATGTCTGGGTGCAGGGCCCACTCTGCCGTGTCGACGTCGTGGCGGCTGAGCCAGTCCGCTGTGCGGTTCGACACCCCCGAGATGTGCTCCGCCCGGAGCGAAAGGAGGTGTCGTTCCGCCCAGAGGCCCAATTCCTTGGCCTCGGAGAGCAGGCGGCGCGAGACAGTCCCACCTTGCCTGTTGACATGGGCTTTGGTGGTCACGTTGTCTGTCAACAGTAGGACGTGTTGCCCAGACAGTAGGTGCTGGAATTGCCGGAGGCCCAGGGACGCCGCTCGCAGTTCCAGGAGGTTGATGCTGGCAGTCGACTCCGCCGCGGTCCAGGTACCTTGTGCCACGTGAGATGACGTGTGAGCGCCCCATCCGTAGAGGCTGGCATCCGACGTCACCGTGACTCGGCGAGGCTCGAGGAAGCTGGAACCGTTGCTGATCGCTGGGGACCGCCACCAATGCAGAGACCGCCGGACCGCCGTCGGGAGCTGGACTTTGGCCGATGAGTTGGACTTGTTCACCTGCTGAAACAGCAAAAGAAACCATTGTAGGTCTCTGGAGTGCAGTTGTGCCCAAGGTGTTATATGTATAGCTGATATCATCTTTCCCAACAGGGAGGACAGGAGGCTCAGAGGGACTCGACCCTGTCCAAGAACCTGTTGGGTCAGAGACGAAAGACTGAGTTGTCTTTCCTCCGATAGATACACCCTGCACTCCAGAGAGTCCACAATGGCCCCCAAGTGAGTAATGCGAGTGGAGGGAGTTAAGTGGCTCTTCTCCAGGTTGAGGGAGAAGCCGTGGTATTGCAGAACGTCCATGGTGGTCTGCAGGTCCAGTTCTGCCCGGGCCAGGGAAGACGACTGAATTAAGATGTCGTCGAGGTAACACTGTATTCGAATCGGCACCGCCCTCAAGTGAGCTGCAAGGGCGGCCAGAATCTTCGTGAAGACCCTGGGTGCCGAGGAGAGTCCGAATGGCAGGGCCGAATACTGATAGTGCTCGCTGTCATATGAGAACCGCAGGAACTTTTGGTGGGAAGGCCGAATTGGGACATGCAAATATGCCTCAGTGAGGTCGATAGAGCACATAAAGTCACCCTTACGAATGCCGTCCAATATGGACTGTAGAGTATGCATCTTAAATTTCTTGTACACCAAGAATTTATTAAGGCGCTTCAGGTCTAAGACCGCTCTCCACCCGCCCGACGACTTCTCCACGAGGAACAAATTGGAATAGAATCCTTGCCCCCGCTGGTCCTCCGGGACCCGCTGGATGGCCTCAATCTCCAGCAGATGCTGGATGGCTTCAAGCATCTGGGCCCGTTTCAGCGGGTTGGAGGACTGGGAGCACCTCATGAAGGAGTCGGGGGGGTGGAGAGGAGATCTAAGGCGAGTCCGAGTGTTAGGGTCTCGCGAACCCAAGCGTCCGTAGTAATCTCCTCCCACCGCCTAGCGAAAAAACGCAGGCGACCCCCAATGGGAGAAGTTGGTTCCTCTACTTGTAGCGGCGGAAGGGGCGACCACCTGCCTTCCGAAAAGGGCGCTTAGAGGGTTGGCTGTTATTGTTTCTGTCCTGCCCCTGGTTCTGACGGGGCGGAGCTCGTGAGCGATTTTGTGAGTATGAAGGGGCCCTGTATGGTCGCCTGGAAAAAGCGGGAGCAGGGGCCGGGGTCTTGGCCTGAGCCTTCCTGGTCGAATTAGGGAGGACCTTGCGTTTGTCCTTGGTCTCGACTAGGTAGGGGTCGAGTGCCTCACCGAAAAGCGATTGCTGCTTTACAGGTGCTCCGGCCAGACGCCACTTGTGCCTGCAGTCGGCGGGCCAACTCCTCAGCCAGTGCATCCGGCGAGCGACCACGGACGTCCCCATGGCCCTGGCGGCGAACCGTGTGGCCTGGAGCGTGGCGTCCGAGGTAAACTGCGATGCTGCAATAAGCTTGTTAATGTCTTGCTTAGCACGGACATCCGACGGGGGAAGGTGGTCCTGCAGGGCCTTCAGCCAGCGAATGGAAGTCCGGCAAAAAAAGGACGCTGTCGCAGAAGCCTTAACTGCCCAGGCGGCTGCCTGGTGTGTCTTTTGAAGGGCCTGCTCGGTACGCCTGTCCTCTGGTCGCAACAGCTCCTCAGAGTCTCCAGGCATCTGCGCGGGAGAATACAATGCCTTGATGGCCTGGTCCACCGGGGGTATAGGCAGGTGTTGCGCCAGGGCATTAGATACATTAAAAAAGCGCTTGTCTGCTGCGGACGGTGCGAAGGCGGTCGACGGCGAAGCCCACTGCTTAAGGACAGAGTCCACAAAGAGCTTTGGGGCTGGGACCACCTCTACCTGTGAGGTCGTTTCCTCGAAGAGGGGGTCCTCAGGCTCTTCCCCGGCTGGAACCTGGTCCTTCAGGGAGAACTTGGCCGTGGCCTTGGCCTTGTGGAGAAGCGACTTGAACAATGCGGGATTGAACAAACCAGTGACCACCGGAGCCTCAGGAGCGAGGTCCTCATCCTCCGACAGTTCCAGGTCCTGGACGTGATCATCCTGTCCGTGAAGCGACAACGGGGAACCCTGCGGTGCAGCAGTCAGTGGTGGAGGCGGTTCGGCCAGTGCGGGTGGCGTGCATGGCCGAGGAGGCTGAGCGGCCGGCGGTGGGGGTGGCACGGTGTGGGCCACATGCTTCATACCTGCCTCTATGCCTTGAGCGATGGCCGCCTGTATGAGCGCTTGCACCTCTGGGCTGTAGAATTGTGGATGCACGGCTCCCTGGGGCTGGGCATCCCTGGTGCTGCTGCCTGGTCTGGGGTCTTCCCAGATGTCATCCTCCCCCAGGCACAGGTCCGGATTATCAAGGGAAAGGGTGCCGGAAGAGCGCCTGTCCCTCTGGGTGGAGGTACCAGAGGGCTCATGTTGCGCAGGCGGGGGTGCAACAGCAGGGGGCGGCATGGGACGTTCAGAGTCCTTGGAGGCCCTGTCCCTGTCCTTGCTGGCTCGGCTGCCCTTGGAGGACGATTTGGCCTTGTCAGCATCTTGCCTGATGGGGGAGCGGTCCCGGCGTCCCGAGGGAGGGGGCGGTGATGTGGAGGCCCCACCCTCCCTGTCCCTGGCCTGCCTGGGCTTATTCCTGCCCGAGGAGGCCTTATCAGACATGATGTCTAGCAGGGATTATCGGAGCCTGGGAGGAAGCGGCAGAAATGGGCACTTTTACGGCCCAAAAGGGAAGGCAGCTGTCCCTCGGCGAGGAGGTCGTGCTGCAGGTGAGCTGGAGGGCGAGCTGTGCAGGCTGATGCCGCCGGTCCCGCAGGTCGCCGCGGTCCAAGCAGGAAGGCTGGAGTGCAAGCCGGCGCTGCGGCGATCAAGGGGGAGCTCCGCCGAAGCCGTGAAGCAGCTGGAGGCTCGGAGCGACACAGGGGAATCCCCTGTGACGAAACAGACGGTCTGCGGCTGCGCCGATGCTTCTGGAAGCCGCTCCTCAGCAGGTGACGTCACAGGAGGTCCCTCGTCGAAACTGCGCCTGCGCGAAGCCTGGCGCCAACGGAGACAGCTGAGGGGCGGGTGATCGGCTCCTCCGAGCGGGAAATTTAGCCAGGGACGCTGCCGGCTCGCAATGAGGCAAATGGAGGGAGGGATCGGTTGCCCTCAAGGAGGCCTAATGCGGCACGGGGAGCACAGCCGAGGGTAGTAGAGGCCTGCAGGGGCAGCGATGGGAAGGCCGACGCCCGGCTGTCAGTTCAGGGAGGAGGGGCGGTCGCGCAGGCCAATTTGCCGCCGGATGGACCGCCAACACTCGCCCTCCCGGGTTGGAGCCTCCCCAGGGGCAGACGGAGGTCTGTGGACCCGACGAGGGAGGCTGGATGAAGGAGAGGCCCCACCGCTCAAGCGCTAGGCTTCTGCGTTGGTGTTAACAATATAGGGCTCTCTCTCAGGCGGAAGTGGCCACAGGACCACCCTGGCAGTAGGTCACTCAAGCGCTTGGCTTCTGTGACAGGCGATGGAATCTGGGTGCCAGGCCGCAGTGTGAGTATGGAGGCCAACCACCAAAGGTGGAAGTAGGCCCGGACTAGGCCGAAGCCTGCCCTGAAATTTCCAGTACCCCAATAAGAAGGATAATTGGGCACACACTCACAGTCAATTCTAGTTGATAGTTGTCCAAGAATCAGTAAACAGACGAGTAGAAGAAGGTGATAAAATGCGAAGTTGGGGAGAAACAATCCTAGGCCTAGGACTGAGTCGAAAGAGGGGGATTGTAGCACGGTGACAGCTTTTATATGAGGTCAGACTCAGTCCTGATTGGCTGATGGATGAGGTCATCCCAATCTTGGAGGCTAGCGCCACCCACTATGGAGAATTAAGTATTCTGCTGTGAGTTGCCTGCCATCTCTCATAATAATGAGGTCCTTTTTTAAAATCCATTTTCTTAGCCAATAAGTATTAATCAGAACCTCTGATTAATGTCTATCTTCAGCTTTATTTTAAGACGGTAAGAGTAATATCACTTCTTCTAAAATAAGACTTCATTTCTAGAGACACCAGGTTGTGATTGGAGTTTAATACAAACTAAAAACATTTAATATTACCGAACTTCAGCATTGTTCTTGGAAGATATACACAAGGGCATAAGTGAAATAGAGACAATCAATCAAAGTTTACAAGAAGCATACAAGGGTTTTAGCAAACTGTTTGGAAGCAATATATCCAATTATGGTTGGTGCGCATAGTACATATATTATGCAGATTTGAAACTTTACAGCAACCCAGGATTTTTGTTAGGAGACAGACTATGCAAGCATGATAGCCTTATCTTAATTGCAGTTGTCAGCCATCAATATCTGATTTATTGTTTGTGTATAGCAAAACTTCCATTAAGAGAAGAAATAATAGCTTTGCCTTCTCTTTGGTAAGGGATGATATAGCATTATAGGCTGCCTAATTCACAGCTTCTCGTCTCATAATTCGAAATCATAGCATAAAAGATGAAATTCACCAGGCTTATGATTTATCAGTTCATTACAGTATTTTAATTCATTATATTAGGGTTTTTTTGTTTGTAACAGGAATAACAAAATAGTGCATGTTTTGCATGGGGAAAAAACCCAATATTTATTCCTTTAATAATGTTTGGAGAGAGTAGGTTTTCTCTGAAGATTGTCATTCTGCAGACAGACTAATGGTAGAGCCCTGTAAAGGTTCATATTTATTGTAGGTAGGGCTTTCTACTTCTTGAGTTATGATTATAAAATTTTTGTCAGGTTGCTGTTAGGAAATGTTGCTTAAGGTTTGCTTTTTAGGCAGAAGCTTGAAGTTTGCTTGGTGTTCGGTTCTAGACAAAGAGTTGCTATCATCTTTTCTCAACACCAGTGTTTTTCTTACTGAAAATGTCATGTTTATCTGCTCCTTAGTTATAACAGGAAGCTTCCTGTGTTCCTGAACTTTTTCCAACCAAACCAGATTCAGGTGATAATGGAAAAAAGTCAGCTGAACACTAATGATGACCCTGCTTCCAAAAGCTGTCTCCTCCAGGCAATTCTGAACTTAAGTGTGCAGAGGGAAAACCCTTCAGGTCTGCAGCTGCAACAGAGAGAGAGAGAATTAATAAGTTTTGGGCAGTAGAGTTTCACAGGAGAAAGAGACAGTGGTGAGTAGAGGTGACATAGAATCATGCTGTGATGACTGACAAAATCACTCCTAAATTGTTACTACTTGAAAGGGATGTATCCAGGGGTGGGCTGCTGGGGGTTTGCAGGGGTTTGGGAGAACCTCTAGCTAAGATTATGTGCAGTTTAGAGAACCCCCAAATCCCACTCCTGGCTGGCACCGCCCACCCTGCCCCTCCCAGGAGTCCCCACGTGGCCCGTTTTTGATGCAGGTAAGTGCAGGGAGTGTGTGGAGGCTCAGGGAGGGTGAAAAATGGGCCTACCGGAAGTTAGGAAAGACCAGAAACAGGCCTGTTTCCAGCCTCCAGAGGGCCTCTGGAGCCTGGGGAGACAGTTTTCATCCTCCCGGAGGCTAAAGGAAAGACTCCAGAGCCTGGGGAGGACAAAAATGCCCCCCCCATCATGGTGCAGGAGACCAACTAGGCCATGCCCACCATGCCCACCCAGCAACCGGGCAGAGAACCCCTTGCTAAAAATGTTGAAGCCCACCCCTGGATGTATCTGAATACCTACTGATTGTATCCAATCTTAGTTCCTATTTGATTGAGTAACCATTTTAACAGATTATTGAATGCTACAGATATTATATATTTGACTTCATGGAAAAACAATTGACAAAGTACCCAATGACATTCTGATTAATTAGTTAGTTAGGTATGGCTGAATGGCATGACAAATGAACAGCTGGCTTGAAAAAAATATGTTCAAAGAAAGGTTATCCATGGTTCCTTCTAAAACTAAATGGAATATAGAATCATGCCAAAAGTGTTGGTTCTTGGCTCAACATTTTCACTGACAACTTTAAGGAGGAGAGATAATTTGTATCAGATTTGCAGATGATGCAGAATTAAGTGAAATAATTAATTCCCTAGAAGACAGAAAATTCAAACAATATTGATACATTGAGGAAATAGTATGAGAATAATTTAACAGAAATAAATGCGCACTTATGTGCATAAGAATCTGATGCACAGGTATATGATGGGGGAATCTTTTTCATGCTAATGGGAATTGTGGAAAA
Source organism: Diadophis punctatus similis (assembly GCA_023053685.1). NCBI lineage: Eukaryota > Metazoa > Chordata > Lepidosauria > Squamata > Dipsadidae > Diadophis > Diadophis punctatus. Next base: position 69,503,268 of record JALIGW010000004.1, on the reverse strand, counting down.
ATGCAATGGTGGATTACAACTGTGTGATGTGACTATTAAAAAAGGCAAATGAAATTTCAAGTGGAATTTTAAAAATGCTGTTCCAAATTTTAGAAACTAATTACGCTGTTTTATTTAAAGATAGAAATACAGTCACAGGGAGTATTTGGGATTGCTCATATGAATATTCTTCTTTCAGTAGAATATTGCTATTATCCCATTATTGAATTAAGGGTTCTGCTGACTTGTGTTCTACATTGTTACATGAGAATTCTGAAATTCAGTAACATGACAATATTATGTTGCATGCCTGGTTGAATGATCAGTCATCCAGAAAGGTGTAAAAATCAATTGTGATTAAGTACATGCAGAATACTTCCATATACTTTTCATCATATAGTTAGATTGCATGTTTCCTCTCCAATAAAGTTTTATTCCTTGACAGGTAGGAAGGTGGAAGCTACCAGAATTGAATAGTATGGAATATATAAATCATTACTGCATAAATATAGGGTGTGTTGAATCTTAATATCTTAAAATCAATATCTCTATTCACTCGAAAGAATTTTCTAAAGTTTTACTTCTCTCTGTAATAAAACTCGGCATAATTGCAAATGTAAGGTTGCATAGGTATACAGTAGAAATGCATATTATCCCTGTTGTGAGCAGATTTATTACATTAAATGCAACAAAAGAAGATTGTCCTTATAACAATGGCTATTGAATAAGCTTCAGAGTACTTATTCATGTAAAAAGAGAGTAGGTTGGCTAACAACAGGTCTGAGTGGCTTACAAAGATACAATAAAAAAGAAAAAGAAAAAATTAACAAGCAAGAAGTATGAAACCATAAAAATTGGAACCATAAAAATACTTAACATTTTAACAAGGCTGGGAAAATAAATAAATTTCACCTTTAAAGCCCTTTGTGGCATGGGTCTAGGTTACTTGAGGAATTTTATCCTCCAAAGGGGATTGGCCCACCGGCAGAGAAGGCATGGTGTGGGCCCTATCGGCTAGGGCCGTGATGGCGAACCTATGGCACGTGTGCCAGAGGTGGCACGCTCAGCCCTCTCTGTGCGCATGCGTGCCATCGCCAGCTGCTCTTCTGGTTTTGGGCATGCAGGCGCACCGCCGAGCTGGTCTTTGTGCGTGCTGGAGCAGCGGAAACCCAAAGACCAGCTGACCGGTGCGCATGTGTGCACCAGCCACCTGGTCTTCAGGTTTCCAGAGCTCTGGCACACGTAAAGACCAGCTGGCTGGCCCGAAGACCAGTTGGTCTTTGGGTTTCTGGCACTCCAGCGTACGTGCGCACATGCAAGCGTGCGCATACATGTTCCAGTTTGGGCACTCAGTGCTGAAAAGGTTTGCCATCACTGGGCTAGGGAATTCTGGCTGGAAGGATCCAGGAGAAGAGCTTTCTCTGCCATTGCTCCTGTCCTTTGGAATATCTTGAGGAAAGACTGATCTTGCCATGCCATTCTGACCTTCTCCAAGAACTTGAATTGCCCTGGGTTCCAATGGGAGAGCATCATCCTGGAGGCCCACCCCTGCTCATCTTCCTCCTTCCCTCCCCATCCTTTTCAGGGATCTCCAACCTTGGCAACTTTAAGACTTGTGGACTTCAACTCCCAGAATTCCTCAGCCAGCTTTGCTGGCTGAGGAACTCTGGAAGTTGAAGTCCACAAGTCTTAAAGTTGCCAAGGTTGGAGACCCCTGTGTTTAGTTATAGCTGATAATTCATATTTTATTGTGTTTTATTCTTATTCATATTTATGGTGGTTTTGAATTGTTTTATTCTTTTTGGCATTGTAAACCACACAGTCATTTCATGGACAGATGGAGAGCAAACAAATAAAAGTAAGTAGGTAGATAGGTAGGTAGGTAAGTAGGTAGGTAGGTAGGCAGGCAGGCAGGCAGACAGACAGACAGACAGACAGACAGACAGACAGACAGACAGACAGATAGATAGATAAAATAAACAAGTATTTTTTTAGTGTTGAAATCTTGTGAAATTCTGTGTTCTATCCATTTTAACCATCCATTTAATACGTATGAATCATTGAACAAGTAAACATTAAGCTTCTGTCTTTCTCTCTCTCCATGCATGATTTATTTATTTATTTATGACTATTTATAATACCCACCAAAATAAATTATTTAAAGGATGGTAACCATCACTTAACTGGACTGAAATTTCTCAGAATTTTTGCTTCCTCTCTACCAAATTGTTAGCAGATACATTATATCAAACAATGTTGAACTAAACATAGCCTTCTAATTTCACAAACCACAAATACCAAGGGTTCATGAAATTAATTCCCTCATTATTTTTATTTTATTTCTGCTCTTTGTAGTGTAAAAACTACAACAGGGTTCTCCTTTCTTTCCTGCTTATAGTCACAAACTATCTTTTGGATTTATTTTTATATTTGATCTGGATAATCCTACCGATTATGATAAATTAATGTTTGGATTTGTCTTGGGCCGTATTTGTTCATTCTAAAAGGTACTTAATGTTGACCTGTGATTTTATGTTGACATAGAATTGTGACTTTTATTTCACATGCTTCCTTCAGAAAACTGAAGTCTTGAAAGTCAGCTAAGAAAGGCATTCAGCAATCATATGTTTCTTGATTTGAGTAAACTGTTAAATACATCTGAACATTTCCATGTTTATGAATGAAAGCAAATGAGCCCAAAAGCTCGGAAGAATAAATTTCTGGTCCTGGTGATAGACTCAAATTCAATCTCAATTTCCATGTTTATTTTCTACTTTTGGATTCGGTGTCAAAAGAGTTTCTGGGTATTTTTTTCCCCCTAAAGTACTCAAGAAAAACCTTATAGTATTTATTTAACTCTTATTCTTAATTCAAATGTGATGTTGGCTTAATACAACACAAAGATATATAACAAGCATTTTTAAAAATCATTTTCAATAATCAATAATAATTAAAGCTACTGTATTTTTCGGCGTATAAGACGCACCGGAGTATAAGACGCACATTAGTTTTGGGGGAGGAAAATAGGGGAAAAAATCTACCTACCAGGTATTCATCTGGCTAGCATCCTTAGTCTGTTCAGCTTCAGCACATTATTTTATCCCCTGGTTAGGGCTGAAAAGACCTTTTTCAGAGGAGTAGGAATGAAAACAAACCTGCAAAGATTTAAGGCAGGAAAAAACTACTTTGGAGGGAGTAGGAATTAAAAAATGCTGCAAGCCGGTAAGATTGTTAGCACCTCAGTTAGGGCTGAAAAGACCTTTTTCAGAGGGAATAGGAATGAAAACAAGCCTGCAAAGATGGAGTAGGAAGCCGGGAAGATTGTTAGCACCTCATTAGGGCTGGAAAAAAAGCTTCAAAAAAGCTACATTCGGCGACGCACCCAAATTTTCAGCCTCTTTTAGGGAGGAAAAAGGTGCGTCTTATACTCCAAAAAATACAGTAAGTGGAAATGGAATAGTGATGGATTGGCTGTAATTATATTTTCCATTCATATGAATGGTATCTACATCAGTTGAAAACTGGACTAACAATGAAAGTGAGCAAAACATTATGTTCTGCCACAGTGCTTAGATTTTGTAACCCTACAGTTCGGGCAAAATCCAACAATGTACTTTAGTCAAAAATATGGTAACAAATATAGGATTAATATTTTTTTTTCATAATCAGGTGTATTTTCTTTTAACAGAATGCTGCATATAATAATTTTGAGCTCCATTCTAACATATAAATTAAAGGAAGGTTTACTGGATTTTATGGGACTTAAATTCATCTTGAATTGAATAAGGCAAAACACAGTATAAGCCATAACAGTAATAAAGAATGCATAAATAAAGACACTGATAAATGCTCCCATTCAGTTTGGATAAGAACACTCAGAATTTTCATTCTGTCTCATTCTGTCACTGTCTGTTTATCTGTCTCTCTCTCTCCCTCCCTCCCTCCCTCCCTCCCTCCCTCCCTCTCTCTCCCCATCCCCCCTCTCTCCCCTCCCCCTCTCTCCTTCTCCCTCTCTCCCTCCCTCTCTCCCTCTCTCTCTCCCCTTCCCTCCCTCTCTCTCTCTCCCCATCCCCCCTCTCTCTCCCTGTCCCCCCTCTCTCTCCCCCTCCCCCCTCTCTCTCTCACCCTCTCTCACCATCCCCCCTCTCTCTCCATGAGTTTGTGTATACTGTATACAAGAGAATATGCACAACCAGGAATCTTTTACTCACTCATTTTTTCCAAATTCTTTCTCACTTTGTCATCCACAATAACTACTTCCTTCATTCTGAGGCATGGGTTAAATCTCTTGATTATCACAAGAAGCTTTTGGAGACATTCAGGATCAGAAGTAGTAGAAGAATCTGTTCAAGAGCATTTTACGTAGCCCTACCAATAGAATCATATAACCCAGTGCTCCACTTTGTGTTACATAAAGCCTCACAAAATAAAGCTCCTGTAAAGGAACAACAGATGACCTTTTGAATATCATAGAAATGGCTTGCACTTTATGTAATACAAATAAAGGGCATCCAAGAAATTTATGGTAGATTAGCAAAATGCATTCCAGTTGGAGTAGGCTTCAAAAATGCTTCAGAAACTCAGCTATGCTCAATACAAGAAGCAGATTTATTCTCTGGTACCTGCCTTGTAGAGAACATTAAGCATCCAATTTATATCTCAAGGTTAAGACTGTAGGGTTCTAGTTATCACCTGTGAAGAACCCAGTCCATATTTAACTCCCAAAAGAGGAATAGAAAATATGAAATAGAGGCCAAATCTACCACCAAATCTTAGTGGTGAAATTCCTTTTCAAAGTAGGATCAATTGTCCCAACTTTAATAGCGTTAATGTAGACCACATTTTAATTTTAATCTGCTGTTTACTATGACATTTTATACATTTATTTTGATTTTAGTGCTCTATGCTTATTGTTGTTATAGTTTTAGGTACCCTTATTAAAAGAGCAATAAGAAGTATTGCACTTTGCTCTCGCGCGTGGCTTGCACACATGCACCCAGCTTCAAAATGTGCCTAAATTGGACGGCATAGCGCCAGGGCAGGTTGGTGGGGGCGAACCCACCCGCAGGTTGCTATTAGCAGTTCGCCCGAACCAGTCCAAACCAGCTCAGCCAAAATCAGCTAAATCATCTTGTAATTCTTAATGATGAAACAGCACATCTAAAATGAAAACTAAGAAAAAGGCAATCTCCCTTGCCATCTAGTATTAATAGACATGATGCATCAAAATAATAAGGATGAGATTTACTACCAATCTAGTTCAGGGACTGAATCCAGAATTGTGAAAGTGAGACTAGACTAGACTAGACTAGACTAGACTAGACTAGACTAGACTAGACTAGACTAGACTAGACTAGACTAGAATAGAATAGAATAGAATAGAATAGAATAGAATAGAATAGAATAGAATAGAATTCTTTATTGGCCAAGTGTGATTGGACATACAAGGAATTTGTCTTTGGTGCATATGCTCTCAGTGCACCTAAAAGAAAAGATACATTTGTCAAGAATCAAGAGGTACAGCACTTAATGATTGTCATAGGGTTCAAATAAGCAATCAGGAAACAATCAATATTAATATAAATCATAAGGATACAAGCAGCAAGTTACAGTCATACAGTCATAAGTGGGAAGAGATGGGTGATAGGAACGATGAGAATATTAATAGTAATAGTAGTGCAGACTTACTGAATAGTTTGACAGTGGTGAAGGAATTATTTGTTTAGCAGAGTGATGGCATTCGGGGAAAAACTGTTCTTGTGTCTAGTTGTCTTGGTATGCAGTGCTCTATAGCATCATTTTGTGGGTAGGAGTTGAAACAATTTATGTCCAGGATGCGAGGGGTCAGTAAATATTTTCACGGCCCTCTTTTTGACTCTGCAGTATACAGATCCTCAATGGAAGGTTGGCAGTAACTGTTTTTTCTGCAGTTCTAGAACAGTTCATCTAGAACAGTTGCTAAACTAGCAGTTGGTATACAAGAACTACCTATAATTGTTAATCCCTCCGGTACAGTTTGTAAATCTTGTTTATGACTTTGTCTAGTGTTTGAATCCAGCTAGCGTTGGTTCATCCAATCAATCTTGTTGAAGTCAACTATGGCAGAATGCAACATACAGGTAGTCCTTACAACAATTGAGCCCAACATTTCTGTTGCTAAGTGAAACATTTGTTAAATGAATTTTGCCCCTTTCTTGTCACAGCTGCGAAGGGAATCACTGCAGTCGTTCAGTTAGTAACGTTAAGTGATCTTGCTTCCCCGTTGACTTTGCTTATCAGAAGGTCGCAAAAGGTGATCACATGACCCCAGGATACTGCAAGTGTCATAAATATGAGTCAGCACCCAAATTTTCATCATGGATATGCCCCAATGGTCATAAGTGTAAAAAAAACCTGGTCATAAGTCACTTTTTTCCAATGCTATTGTTACTTTGAACAGTCAGTAAATGAATTGTTGTAAGTTGAGTACTACCTGTATTTAACTAAACAATCAGTACATTGCTATCTTGTTTCTGCAATCAGTTAAAATCAGGGGTGGGTTCCTCCCAGTTCGGACCAGATCGCCCGAACCATTAGTGACCCGCTGGTGATGTAATTTTGGCATCACGGATCCGGTTCTGTCTGTGCCAGTTCGTGCTCGCTGCCATCTTTTTTTCTGAATTTTTGGCCGATTTTTCTGTATTTTTATGGCTTCACAGCGTTCTGTGCTTTGAAAAAACCCTCCTGCCCACACCTGAGTTAATACTGACCTTTATTTTTTGCCCGAAGCACAGCTGATGAGCTCCACCTTCTGAGCATGCGCAGAAGTGAAATCGCATAAGGGGATGTTCGTGCATGTGTGCAAAACATTGTGAAGCGAACCGGTGGCGAAGGTAAGTGAAACCCACCCCTTGTGAAAATGTCTCTATTCAAGATGTCTCCAGCCAGGTATGAAGGGGAATATTTAAAGAAATAGATTTAGAATTCCTGCTAAACTCAGCCTACTTTAACCTGCACTCTGCTTTGATTTCTCTTTTTGCAAAAATCTGACAAACAGAAAATGAAACAAAAATAATACAGCAGAGGAAGGAAAGAATACCTTATCTTGATATAGTATCCTTGGCAGTCTATTTGTACAAGTATAAAAGTGCTATTAATTAAAATTAAGGTGTTGAATTGTAGTTTGAATTACTTTGTTTACAAAGCAGAAATTAAAATGAGAAACCTAAAAAGACAAAGGATCTCATAGATCAACACAATGAACGAGTGTATCTCTCTCCGTTGCAAGTTCCCTAAAGCAAACTCCCTATGATTTTCACAATAAAAGACAATTTGTACTCAGCTGTCAGACTCATGCTATGAGGTTAACAGAGGAAAAACAATAACAACAGAGTTATAGTGTTAAATACAGCCTGCCAATGAAAAACAAAACAAAAACAAAGTCTAGATGTCAGGAAGATAACTTGGATAAAGTATAAAATAAAATAAAAAACTTGCTTTGGCTTTATTTCTATATGACATAGTAATGAAATAACTGTTTACAAGCATAGATAGCACATTTTAGAGAAGGACTGGTCTACTCTATAACTAATTGTATCGTCTGTCTGTCTGTCTGTCTGTCTGTCTGTCTCTGCCTGCCTGCCTACCTGCCTACCCACCCATTATAATTCTCTATCTATCTATCTATCTATCTATCTATCTATCTATCTATCTATCTATCTATCTATCTATCTATCTATCTACCTACCTACCTACCTACCTACCTACCTACCTACCCATCCATTATAATTATCTTATCTATCTATCTATCTATCTATCTATCTATCTATCTATCTATCTATCTATCTATCTATCTATCTATCTATCTATCTATCTATCTATCTACCTACCTACCTACCTACCCACCCACCCACCCACCCACCCACCCATTATAATTATCTATCTATCTATCTATCTATCTATCTATCTATCTATCTATCTATCTATCTATCTATCTATCTATCTATCTATCTATCTATCTATCTATCCATCCATCCATCCATCCATCCATCCATCCATCCATCCATCCATCCATCCATCCATCCATCCATCCACCTACCTACCTACCTACCTACCTACCTACCTACCTACCTACCTACCTACCTACCTACCCATCCATTATAATTATCTATCTATCTATCTATCTATCTATCTATCTATCTATCTATCTATCTATCTATCTATCTATCTATCATCTATCTATCTATCTATCTATCTATCTATCTATCTATCTATCTATCTATCTATCTATCTATCATCTATCTACCTACCTTCCTACCTATCATCTATCTATCTATCTATCTATCTATCTATCTATCTATCTATCTATCTATCTATCTATCTATCTATCTATCTATCTATCTACCTACCTACCTACCTACCTACCTACCTACCTACCTACCCATCCATTATAATTATCTATCTATCTATCTATCTATCTATCTATCTATCTATCTATCTATCTATCTATCTATCTATCTATCTATCTATCTATCTATCATCTATCTATCTATCTATCTATCTATCTATCTATCTACCTACCTACCTACCTACCTACCTACCTACCTACCTACCTACCTGCCTACCTATCATCTATCAATATATCTGTTTTTATAAGGACATAGGTCTAATAATCTACTTTTCCAATTGCTATACTGTTTAAACAGTGTAGAACCCATCTACCCTCTCTTCTCCAAGAGAAACACCATGGAGCATAGATCAATTCATCTTGATCTCTAGAAACAAAGTTAAAGTTTAAAATACATTTCCATTCTAATTATTCTTCTTAAATGAAATGCTTCATGATGATATTCAGTGGCAGGTTAAATGTGATGTATGAGACCATCTGCCTGCACAAATTTCCATTCAAAAATGGATCAAGCAAGTTGTATTTTGATTCATTTTCCATTTCTTATTGATATAAATTCAATGGTACAAGCAGAGTCAACAGAAGAACTTCATCTATAAAACTAGCAACAATGTGGAGATATGGCTGTTCTTTCTACTGAAGCTGACATGAAGAAAACTGTTTGAGTGTTTGCCTTACACTGCAAAGAGAAAACAAAGCTATAAAGCAGAGATGTTTTTAAGAAGGAGAATGCAGTATAAACATAATTGGACCATAAATGGAAATGTCTTAGGTCCTACGAGTTAAATACCTTAGATTTATGTGTTAAATCTCTGGTTTTCAAAGGGAACAAAGCTTCCTTTTTCACTAGAGTTAGCAATTATTTAGTGGCAGTGTATATTGTACAGTTTCCAGGTCTGCATCAATAAAGATTTCACATTGCTGCTAGGTACTCAATCATTTTTTTTTTAAAAAAAGAGTTAGAGTCTTGGTCCCCAATGTGTCCGCCAACTGTTTTTATGCTTGGAATCACAAGATCATTGGTAACTATATTTGACATTGTGGGATCCCTACTACATCCGGTTATCTATTTTGCACTGTTACAGGAAATAGCAGCAAGAACTAAAGGAACTTTGAGCTATTTACACAGTCACTAAATGACTTGACAACCCCCATTTTACACCAGGAAATCGGCTTATATTGTCCTCTTAATGATCTCTTATAAGCATAGTGCTTTTTCTATACTGCCAATACTCAGGCCTTCCTATTTTAGTCATTATAGCTCTCCTATGCAACACAAATATTTATGTGACCAGCACAGTTATCATTAGTAGGTGCTCAGTAGGTGCTAGTACATTAGAAGTGACATAGCATAGATAATGGTACCATTAGCAATCAGTTATCAGTGAATGCTTTAAAACCTGTCCCTAGAGGCAATACATTACTTATCCAGAAGCACATAAGTCAGAAATAACAATTGGGACAAGGATAAAAACCAGTGGTGAAATCCAATTTTTTTTACTACAGGTTCTGTGGGCGTGGCTTGGTGGGCGTGGTGTGGTGTGGCTTGGTGGGCATGGCAGGGGAAGGATACTGTAAAATCTCCATTCCCACCCCACTCTAGGGCCAGCCAGAGGTGGAATTTCCCGGTTCTCCAAATTACTCAAAATTTCCGCTACCGGTTCTCCAGAACCTATCAGAACCTGCTGGATTTCATCCCTGGAAGACTGAACTATACAATCTCAGTTTCTTATAGTTTCTAATTGAGAATATCCCCTCTCCATTGTATTTCCATTCAAAGAAAGAATAATAATTTATTTTTACTGATAGAAAGCTCTTTCCAACATTGTCATTCTTCTGATAGAATTCATTATTTCCCTAGCTTCCAACTATAATCTCTCAAATCTGTACTGAAGCAATGGAGGACCCTCCAGAATACTGTATATTTGAAATATGTAAGGGAAGGGAAGTATTGTTGGGCTCTATGATGTTGTTTGGAGCCCATCAACTGAAATTAAGCTCCATAACATCACAGCTGGCCAATTTCAAATCAACTTGATCTAAATGTACTGACTAATTATCAGCTTCAATGCTGAAGTAGCTTATTTGGATATTGATGTTTAGTAAAAGGAACATTTATTTTTCAGATGAATTTATGATGACATAACATTTTGACAATTCTTCCAACCCTAACAAAATGCTGAATTGATTTCTGAAGCCTCGGCATGAATAGAATTACATGGAACAACTGAGAACCTTTTAAATTGCAATATAAGTAGAATATCCATTTTGGGGTGGAAACCACACTAATGCTAACTTTGTAACCTTTTATGATCCAGGCAAGCTCACCCAGGTTTTTAATATGTATCATATTGCAGTCATGATCTGGGTCAATATTGTAGGAACTATTAGATTTATTGGATTATCCCCTTTTTACTACCTGGTGGTCTCCATAGTTGCTTATGTTTATAATGAGAAATTCTAACCTTGGATATATCCGCAATGATAATGGGCCATGGCGTACTGCTGTAAAAGAGAATATTAATTAATTGATTATGTGGCATCAAGTCAGTATTCAGTATATCACAATCTGATCCTTAGATCTTCCATTAAAGCCACCATTGCTAAATAAACATAATGTAAGGGTTCTGAATAATGCATCCACCAAAAGCAGAACTCTGAGGCAGGTAGATTCCTCAAAGAACATATTTATTGGACAAATTATATTGGCACAGCTAGTGAAAACCAACTCTAAAGGATCCCGTGGATTTTCCCCTAATTAAAAGAGCAATTAATCCCTCCCAAGGTATCACCGATCACATTGTCAAATGAAGGTAGCTAAGAGGCTGCTTGGTCACTCCTCTGTCATCTGTTGGGGTGACCTTGGTTCCTACAGGAAAACTTTTTGTTTTGACTGGTCTATCTGCTTCCACCCTCCCTTCCCCCTTTCAGAGATCATGGCAACTATGAGGCAAGGAAAAAATGGCTTCATCCAGATCAGCTTCAGAGTTGACACATGAAGCACTATTAATTTCTCCCCATCATCATTTTTCCCTTTCAATGCTTATTCTGACCTTTGTAAGCTATATGCATATACAACATGATCATTTTCTTCAACTAGTATAAATAAATTCACTGTTACTATCTGTACACATCTATTATTAGATGATTACTAATGGTTTAGATCTATTACTTCAAAAGCAAAAAATGCTCATGATATGACTCTTTTGAGCCATATGAACCCATGAATTACCTTTTTATTAGTACTGGATAAAGGTTTCCCCAAAAAAGTACCATATTTTTCAGAGCATAAGACGCACCCTGTTCCTCCCTAAAAGAGGCTGAAAATTTGGGTGCGTCTTATACTCAGAATGTAGCTTTTCTGAAGCTTTTTTCCCCAGCCTTAAGGAGGTGCTAACGAACTTCCCAGCTTCCTACTCCGTCTTTGCTGGCTTGTTTTCATTCCTACTCCCTCTGAAAAAGGTCTTTTCATCCCTAACCAGGGGATAAAATAATGTGCTGAAGCTGAACAGACTAAGAACGCTAGCCAGATGAATACCTGGTAGGTAGATTTTTCCCCTATTTTCCTCCCCCAAAACTAAGGTGTGTCTTATACTCCGGTGCGTCTTATACTCTGAAAAATATGGTAGTTCAGAAAACTTCTGAGCACAAATAAAAAGTTTGATGATGGAATTCTCTGAACCTGAGAATGAAAATACGTTTCCTAAATATTAAAGAATATGAACACATAGACATTTTTGTGGTATCAAGTAAGTGAATAGTATCCTCCCCATTAAACAAACATTCATATCAGAAAAGGAGAAAGCAATAGGAAGGCCTTGCCTTAAAAGATAACGGATAACGCATTTATAGCCAATTTCCAGCATTCTAGAATAGAATAGAATAGAATAGAATAGAATAGAATAGAATAGAATAGAATGGAATGGAATGGAATGGAATGGAATGGAGTGGAGTGGAGTGGAGTGGAGTGGAGTGGAGTGGAGTGGAGTGGAATAGAATAGAATAGAATAGAATAGAATAGAATAGAATAGAATAGAATAGAATAGAATAGAATAGAATAACAGAGTTGGAAGGGACCTTGGAGGTCTTCTAGTCCAACCCACTGCTTAGGCAGGAAACCCTACACCGCTTCAGACAAATGGTTGTCCAACACCTTCTTAAAAACTTCCAGTGTTGGAGCATTCACAACTTCTGGAGGCAAGCTGTTCCACTGATTAATTGTTCTAACTGTCAGGAAATTTCTCCTTAGTTCTAAGTTGCTTCTCTCCTTGATTAGTTTCCACCCATTGCTTCTTGTCCTGCCCTCGGGTGATTTAGAGAATAGTTTGACTCCCTCTTCTTTGTGGCAACCCCTGAGATATTCTGTTACCTAATCCCTTTGCTGATTGCAATAAATTTACCTACTCTGAATCAGTGGGAATTTTGCTTTCTAGATTATGAATAGGGTTCATAATCTTCAAAGTGTGAAAGCAAAGCTGTCCCTGATTGTCTGCATGCTGACTTCCAATGGGATCACCAATGCAACAAGGTGATTGTGCAAAGAAATCTGCAAATAATTTTGAAGCTGCCACCTGAACCTTGCAAAGGTGAATGGAACAGTAATGCTTCAAAGAGAGGTGTTTGGTTTACACCACTGCCCTGCGTAAAGAACCTCTTTCAAATGCTTTGTACAACATTTCTTATGTAAATCATACTAAATATTTTAAATGCCTTTTATACTAAATATTTTAGATTGTGGTTATAATTATGAAAGTAATATTCTTCAACTAAATTTGTTAGAAACAAATGCATTTCGCTCTGGAAAAAAAAGTACACATATCAGCCAAACGTATCAATATTTTTGTCTACTAATACATGTCTTAGGGTTAAACTGGAAGAAATGAAAATAATTTCTTGGAACTACACAAAAATAGCTTCCATAAAGTTAGCAATTTTAGTTTTGTTAAAAACCTATTCCCCTTTGTCATTAAGGATTTATTTCCTCTTTTATATCAAATACATTATTTATTATGTCAGAACAAGTTTTGGGAGATGATAAATTGGATTTGCTGTATTTCTTATTTTGCAAATGGCTAATACAGTAAATCAAATAAATAAATAAAATGAAATAACAGAACTTTGGAATTGATGTGTCTGCAAATACTAATTTGGCTCTATTTTTTCCCTAAAAGACTCACTAAAGTTTCCATCTTATGCTGAAATGGACCAAAATGTCTGATGCATTGTTTAAGTTAAAACAAAACCTGTATCCTACTGTTGAGAACTCTATCATACTTGATTGCAATAGCACTTAGCAATAGCACTTAGATTTATATACCGCTTCATAGTGCTTTACAGCCCTCTCTAAGCGGTTTACAGAGTTCAGCATATTGCCCCCAACAATCTGGGTCCTCATTTTACCCACCTCGGAAGGATGGAAGGCTGAGTCAACCTTAAGCCGGTGAGATTTGAACAGCTGAACTGCTGAACTGCAGTGCTGCATTTTAACCACTGTGCCACGCCGGCTCTTGCATTTACTTAGAATGAGGGAAAGAAATCTGAGTATAAGATGCACCTTTTTACCCTCAAAAAGAGGGTGAAAACTTAGGTGCGTCTTATACACTGAATGTAGCCCCACCCACCCAGTCACCCCCACCCTTTGGCCTCTGCCTGCCAGCAATTTACCTCTTACAGCAAACAGGGCAAAGCCTGATTAGCACAAGAAGAAAGTATCTGCCTCCCGACACACAGCTGACTCAGAAGCCACGTGGTAAAATGAAGCTAACTATGGTGGCTGTGAGGAGACAAATTGAAATAGACTGCTGGCAATATTTGACTGCTGAAATTGAAAGGAAGGAATCTGCAAGCTGCCGTAACCTAGAGGAAAGAGCTCTTGCCTCACAATCAGGAGGTTGTGAGTTCTATCCTAGGTAGAGGCAGATTCTGTTACTTCGTTAAATGTTTGTACAGTGTTCAAATTATTAGACTTATTTTTTAAAGACTGCTTTATTATTGTTCTAGACAACTTAACAAAATGAAGAAGCTTTTTAAAATAAATGCTTGCTCTGAAGAGGCCCAGTGCTTTTGTATCTTCTTTTAAATAGCAGAGAATGTATACTTCCAGAAAGCCACATAAAATTTAAAGATCTGTAAAAGTATAATCTGAAATGTAATAGTGTCCTGTTCAGTAAATTTCCTGACAGTTAGGACAATTAGAACTGAAGTTAGAACTGAAGTGGTGTAGGGTTCCTGCCTAAGCAGGGGGTTGGACTAGAAGACCTCCAAGGTCCCTTCCAGCTCTGTTATTATTGGAGGAGTTGGTGTGATTACATTTAAGAAAACTTTCTGGCATTATGTACATTTCTCCAATTTTTTGCTATTTCTATGGGTCAGGCACACATGCACATAAATACACAGCAAACAGTGTATATCATCTGTACTGTTTGCTGTTTGCTGTTTGGCAAATTGCTGGGAGGCAGAGGCCTTTTTTCCTTGTTTTCCTCCCCCAAAACTAAGGTGCGTCTTATACTCCGGTGCGTCTTACATCCGAAAAATACGGTACATATATGTAAATAAATATGTAATACGTTCAGATTTCTTTTATTCCTTCTACAAAATAATTAACTGCTGCCATGCTGAATCAATTAAATTCAATATCCTATGTTAATCTATGTTCCATTAAATTAAACAAACAACAACAACCTTGGCTCTCCTATTGACAGGGCTATTATTTAGATTTCTCTCACTCTATTATAGTGTAACTGGAATGATTGCTCTCATATTCATAATTGCTGTCAAACATTGGATTCTGGCATGTGGGTTCCATTTTGCAGCATATTGAAACAGCATCAAACTGGTCAAAGTTTGAATCCCAAGGCAGAGTGACGTAATTCAGAACAAAATTCTATTTATCTTGTGACTCCATTTCAGTTATTGGCTATTGAAAAGTGTGATCCAATTTTATTTCTTATTTGGCATAGTTAGGACCAGCCATATCCAAATGAAATAAGCAGACCACTCTGTTTTTATTGATATAAATTCCACTGTGGGGAAGGGGAGGAAAGAGAATATTGGATTCTGTGACTGATATATCTGTTTTGAATTGGAATATCTCTTACTAGCTAATTGGCAATTAGACTTCCTAATATTTAACATTTAGCTAGATTTCTTCCAGTTTTCAATTTTTGTCTCCAAAACAAACACTTCTAAGTCTACATGTTTGGATAGCAAAATAATGTTTGCTTTACATCCAAATTTGTAACGTTCTGATCCCCGATTTGGATTCCAATAGCCATGTCTTCCAAACCCAGCATTCCTGTTAATATATTCACTGTAAATGTATTTTCCTCCTTCCAATCTGAACAGTACAGTAGAAGCAATTAATCCAAAGGACAGCTCTCTCAGAACACCTATTAGTAGCATTTATTAGGACAGTTAAGGCTATAACCCAACAATTCCTCTGAGCATTCTACTTTTCTAAATAAATGGTGGTAACAGTCTGATCTACTTTCTTCGTGGGCTTTTCTGGTACAAAGGAAATGAAACTTGAATGCTTAGTGATTAGAAGGCAGTCAACATCTGTTAATTGTTTCGGTAACTGCTACTATAATCAAATGGGGACAATACACATTCTTGACTCACTCCTTTATCTCTTTTGAACCACTGTTTCTCCAGACTGAGTTCTTGCATTAGCTTACTGTATATTGCAAAGAGTCCTCAAAAGAATAATTAAGTGCCCTGCATTTTCACCAGTCTTAGTACAGTAGTATACTTAGTATGCACTATTGAGGGACTACTTGTTTTTTAAAGATTTTAGACAAGATAGAGAACAGGTATATAATCTTAAGATAGTTAGATGTGTAGAAAGTTAGCACCCACCCCTCTCCTAGAAAAATGAAATATTCTAGGAAATATTAAAAAGGCGGAATATTATATTTTCCCTAAAGGAGAAACATGTTTCTAAACACATAAACTCAGAGCCTCAGCTCTCTGCCCCTCCAGCAGATATTTTGGTGCCAACCTATCTACAAGACAAAAGACCCTACCCTCAGGACATGATAGGATTAGCCCTCATTCAAGATCCAAACCAGGACCAAGCCATTAAGCCATAATAGGAATTGCCCAAAGCCCCTTCATTACATCATCACCCAGCAAGATTCAACGAGGCCTGGGACTCAAGACAACCTACAAAGTTAGCCCTGCATGGCCCCATGGGAGTCTGGCAACCAATCAGAATACATGCCCTTGCCACAGGAACAGGAAGCAAGTTCAAAGCCCAAGACAGGGTATACATCTCTCTCTCTCTCTCTCTTTCACCCATGTGCTCAACTGCCCAGGACCTCAAATCATATGGTCCTGTTCACCATTAAAACCATCTTTCCAAACAGCCTCCATGTTTCCAGTGTCTTCCTCCCCACTTGGAACTGAACCCAGATGGACATTTCTTCCAACAATTGGTATCAATTTTTTTTTAAAAAAAGAAAGACAACAAGTGTCATACTATTTACAATCTCTTACATTTTTTGAGACAAGCCTTTACCAATCTTTATTTTCAAACCATGTCAATAGCCTATTTCAATGGAAGATAAAAAGCATTACCAACCTCATACTTCTTACGCATTTGTAACAACTTACAGATGGAACACTTGACTCATTACTTATTACATTGCATACTTTATCAGGAATCTAGAGCTAGATTCATGATGCCCTTGTTAATCCTATTGAATCAGTCTAGTTTAGAAGAAAGAAGTCTATTTCCTATTGTCTGATGAACATGTAACAAAACAAGTTGCATTGTTTGTGATGGCTGCAAGGAAAATACAAAGGCTCATGCTGACAAACAGTGCTGTTAATATTAAAGGGGATGTGTTGAAGTGACATTGATCGCTGTAATATACGAATTTTGCTAAAACCCGTGGTTGCAAATAGATGTTTCAAACAGAAAATGATTTACATGCTGGTGTTATCTGTATACTCAAAGGCTTTACAATAGTCAATGAAGCAAAGGTAAATTTTATCTCTTCTATTCCCTTGCCCATTCTTTTTAGCAATCTTGTGTTATCCAGTTGATCTGGTACCATCAATCTACTTTTCTAAAACCTGTTTATTTGGCATTTCACTCGACATGGTCTATTCTTGTTTTCCATGTTCTATTTGTGTGTATGTATATATGCTTGTGTGTATATGTGTGTGAACGTGCGTTTGTGAGTATATAAATAAAATATGATGATGATGATGTTCATCCATCATATTCGAAGAGGACCTTAACATCTGTCATAGACCTGAGTCGCCTATGTGACAGTCCGTAACTACAGCTCCCGGTGTATCCACACCTGCTGCTTTGTTGCTCACCCATTGCAACTGGGCTTTTCACAGGGATTGGGGGGTATGTGTCAAGACTTGCGTGTGAATTGGATTAAAGTGAGGGAAAGGTGCGCATTGTCAGCCTCACTCTCTCTTCCCAGATTCCATCTTGCTCCAAATAGTAGGACAAGAGTCGAGACAGTTGGAGATGGGCTCAGCGCAGTGGTTGACCAGGGCGTCTTTCGTGTCTTGCGGTGCTTTTAGCGTACCACATCACTTGCAGAGACCGCCTTCATGACCGTTGTCCTATTCTAGTAGATTTCATCCGTGCAGTCCACCAAAATCTGTCTTTACATGCTCGGGATAGACAAGACCCTATCTCACTGCAGGTCGATGACCCAACGGCTAATCTCAACCTGGTTTGGCCAGCCTGTCGAAACTGTTGCCCGGGGTGTGGCCGCTGCGCATGCTACAGCTGCTAGGAGCCACAGGTGAGAGCTGAGTGACAGGTGGGGACCAAAGGTGAACGAGCTGCCCTAAAAGCTCCCCTAAAATGAGCTGCCATAAAAGGACACGACATGCCCCTACACCAGAGGTGCTACCCCTCCCTGAACACCCCATATAAAATATACACATGTGAAAATAGAACATACACAAATATTTTCCATTTTCCTGGCTATTTGGGGTCATTCCATATTTGTTGGTATAAGAACCGTTAACACTTTAATTGCCATTTGTCCTGCAGCTTCACATTTCAGTGGTTTTTAATCCGCACTTGGTGTTTTCCTGTTTGACATCTGATTTATTTTCATCTCTGTCACATCTCACTTACTTGTAAAGTCACTTTCTAAATGTATGTTTTCTCTCTACAATTTTTTAATCATTTATGATATGTAAAAAAAAATCAGAGTTCCCTTTGTAAAGGGTTTCATTATTGGTTTTTTATATCCTTTAATCTCATCTGTTTTTATTAGATTTCTTCTGTGATTGCTCTTGAATATTCCTACTTTATACATTTTCCTGTAATATCTCTGTTCCTAAAAAAATATTTCTCCTTTACTATTTCTTGTTATGTTCCTTCATTTGCTCACAGCTTTGACTGAGATAGCCTTTCTTATCATTTTTTGCTTGATGTTGAAAGTCAGCAATCAGTCATCATATGTCATTCTTGTTCCCAAGTCTTTCATCCCACAACTTTCCTGTATTTAATAATAGCTTTTCTTGAATCACTACTCTTTGAAATTCTATGGAATTGTTTTGCCACTTGATTTTTCAATGTCTTTTATAGCTTCTTATAGCTTCTCAGATTCACTTTTGCATATTAAAAATATCAATATTTCTTACACTAATATTATATTGCCCTATTTTCTGGCATACTTAATCTCTTTCATATCAAGCTCAACCCCGACAAGACTGAGTGGCTCTGGATATTGCCTCCTAAGGACCATGTCAACTGTCCCTCCTTGGTTCTTGAGGGAGAAAAATTAACTCCCTCAGAACGGGTTCGCAATTTGGGAGTTCTCCTAGACCCACAACTAAAATTAGATCAACATCTTACAGCTGTGGCTAGGGGAGCTTTTACACAGGTTTGCCTGGTGCACCAATTGCGACCATACTTGAAGAAGGAGGCTCTACTCACGGTCACTCATGCCCTTGTCACCTCCTGATTGGACTACTGTAATGCGCTCTACATGGGGCTACCCTTGAAGAGTATTCGGAGACTTCAACTGGTGCAAAATGCGGCTGCGCATGCTGTGGTGGGTGTTTCAAGATACACCTATGTAACACCCATACTCCGCCAGCTGCATTGGCTGCCCATGGGTCTCCAGGTACAATTCAAGGTGTTGATCATCATCTTTAAAACTCTACATAGCTTAGGACCAGGTTACCTCCAGAACCGCATCCTACCTCATACTTCCATTCGACCGGTTAGATCTCACAGAGTGGGTCTCCTCCAGGTCCCGTCAACCAAACAATGTTGGCTGGTGGGTCCTAGGGGGAGGGCCTTCTCTGTAGGGGCCCCTGCTCTCTGGAACCAACTCCCCCCAGAGATACGAATTGTCCCCACCTTGCTGGCCTTCCGGAAAGCAGTGAAGACATGGCTCTTCCTGCAGGCGGGGCTTTGAGACGATTTTCATCTTGGTCTCCCCCACGTATGTATGTTTTTGTATGTTTCTTTTAAATGTATTTTCAATTGTTATTAAATTATATTGTTTAGCTGTTCTTTAAATGTTGTACGCTGCCCTGAGTCCCCAGGGAATAGGACGGCATATAAGAGCACTAAATAAATAAATAAATAATAAAATAAATATCCAAATTTGTGTGTGTGTGTGTGTGTGTGTGTGTGTGTGAGAGAGAGAGAGAGAGAGAGAGAGAGAGAGAGAGAGAGAGAGAGAGAGAGAGAGAGAGAGAGAGAGAGAGAGAGAGAGAGAGAGAGAGAATGCAGCAGTTGGATTGTTTAGCTTAGAAAAAATACACTCATAAAGATATATGATTGAGGTTATAAAATTATGTATGCTAAAGAAAAACTGAACAGTCTTCCCCACAACTGAACAGCCATCCTCCACTATCTGCCCAGTGAAAATTACTAGTAGAAAATAAAAGGCAGATAAGAGGAAAAATTGTTCATATAATGTATAATGAGCCTTTGGAATATGCTGCCACAAGATATGGTGTTGGCTTCTAAAATTCATATAGGATGGTTCCATCCATAACTACTATAATTATTCTAGTTATTTAGGAGTGGAGGGCTACACTGATCTTCTATTTACATCATCTGGTGAGTCATTCTGTGAGATAGATTACTGGCTACATAGGCCTAGATTTGATCAATCAGGACTATTCTTAAATTCTTATTACGTCAAGTCTGGCATTCCAATTTTCCATTGATTTATTCTCTGATTTATTGGGTTATACCCGAGCATGTAATTACAGACATCATTTTAGAATATCATTCCTACTTTATTCTTTCATGTGGTCTTATCTAAGTTTAAATAGCTCACTTTAGTTCACTAATGTTCAATTATTTCCAAGACATTCAATTTGGTGTACCTGCCTGCAACTTGGATAGTAAACATTCCTATATTATTTTCTTGAGTGTCATAGACCATTCTGAATCTCTCTCTCTCCCCCCCTCCCTCCCTCCCTCCCTCCCCCTCCCTCTCCCTCTCCCCCCCCTCTCTCTCTTTCTCTCTCTTTCTGCCTTTCTGCCTTTCTGCCTTTCTGCCTTTCTACCTTTCTACCTTTCTACCTTTCTACTTTTCTACCTTTCTACCTTTCTGCCTAGGTAGACTGCAAATGAGTAAAAAGAATTCTATATTGTGTGACTGAACCCCCAGTAACTTGCTTACTATAAGATACCAATGTCATAATATGTTGTTATTAAAGTCACTTTTTATAACATAGAGCCTGAACATTAGACTTTCTTATTTCTGCTCATCCCCAAAAGTATTTATTTAATTTAATTTAATTTAATTTAATTAAAAGTTCTTATAGGCCGCCCAATCCCATAGGACTCAGGGCGGCGTACAGCATTAATAAGAATGGTACAATATATAAAAAACAATTTAAAAAACAACATAAGAAACAACATAAAAAGCAACAAAAACCATCAATAATTCATATTCATGAATTAAATCTCTTTGTCCAACCTCACTGAAGAAACAAGAGATCCACACACGATTGATATGAATGAGTTGGCTCAGCCTGCAAGAAATCAAACATTTGCTACTCCTAGCTGTTCTTTATTAGGTGTTCTTTCAGAAACTTGACTCATTTGTACTATGATCCAGACACATTTGTGACACTGTAGGCATATGTATGGGCATAAGATGTCAATGTTTTCACTGACAATGTAGTTTGAAGCCTACATTCAATTATCTTCCAGTCCTGCTGGCTTCAAAATACTGAGCCATGAACCAATTGGTTTCCCATCCAGATGGCTAACAGGAGTGTTTTCTTTAAAAAGAAAAAGAAAACAGAAAGAAAGAAACATGAAAAACCAACGTTTCTCATCTCACGCTGCCAGAATAACAAGAATAACAATTACCCACTTTCCTCTATTCCATAAAAAAGAAGAAGAAGGAAATTACCTTCAATTCTTCTGATCCATGCTTTCAGCACATATTACAGTGTGCGTGTAAAAATAATTGCTAAAGAGGATAGTCACCTTTCTTACAGGGAGAAAACAACATTGCTTCCCGTAGCGGAATTCTCTGAGCCTGAGAACAAAAATGGACATTTGCAAAACCTCGCTGATAAGAGTCAATGGACATTCCACTTGTATCTCTTAAAGGTGAAAATCCTTCCCATTTAAAACGATAGTTAGAAACAGCATTAAATAAATTGAGGAGTTCAATGTTCATATGAATTAAAGTACAGACATGCTTAGTTTCCAAGATCCTGTGATTTCATAAGAGAGAGGCAGAGCAAAGGGGAAGATTAATTGCAATAATCCAGACGACCAATAAATAGCAGCAAGAAGAAAAATATTTTGCTGCTGCCTTGTGACCAGCCTGATTGTGGCAACTCCTAATAAAGGGAAAAAAAGGAAATATTTTTTTTTAAAAAAAACTACTTTGAAAATGTTTCATGCATTCCAATGTCCTTGTGAACTCAGTGTAATAAAACACAAACATACTATTTCCACTACTTTGTTAATATCTACATATTACTGTGGATACATATATCTGCAATATCACAAATTCTATCCCCTTTTCTTTTTTTTTCATTAATATTCACAGCAGAAGTGGTTGATAGATGGCACTTTAAGAACACATTGGGTAATTAAAAAAAAGAATAAAAAACATTATCCACACATTGTTTTTCGTTCTCAATGAATGCAACCAGCAGTTTATCCTCTTCCTCTTCAGTTCTCACATCTGCTAGGCTTTGCCTGCAGCTACACTTATTAAATTTTAAAGTCCCTAGACTACTCAGTGCTGTAACTTGTCTATATTTAATGCTTTCAGCATATCATAAGTGCACAATCTAATGTATTCATTGTAACATTTTTTTTCTATCTTCTTGCAATTTAGAAATCTCATTTCTCTCTTTTTAAAAGACACTGAAGAAATTAACAGTATCTTACCATACTGCTTGAGCAGAATATTGTTATCATGAGGTCTGGACTTTGGTTCATGATGGAAAAAAAAGAAATTAACTTGGATCTAGAAAGAGAGAGGGAGAGAGAGAGAGAGAGAGAGAGAGAGAGAGAGAGAGAGAGAGAGAGGGAGAGGGAGAGGGAGAGGGAGAGGGAGAGGGAGAGAGAGAGAGAGAGAGAGAGAGAGAGAGAGAGAGAGAGAGAGAGAGAGAGAGAGAGAGAGAGAGAGAGAGAGAGAGAGAGAGAGAGAGAGAGCGCATTGTAAATGCTCCTGGAAGTTTTTAAGAAGAGATTGGATAACCAGTTGTCTGAAGTGGTGTAGGGTTTCCTGCCTAAGCAGGGGGTTGAACTAGAAAACCTCCAAAGTCCCTTCCAACTCTGTTATTCTATTCTATTAAAGATCATACTACAAATATAAGGGTTCTTATTATATTAAGGCTTTGTAGACCAGCACATTTTCTTATTTCCAGATTAGTATGCAAAATTCATATTATGCTACTAAGGCTAAAATTCAGAAGGTCATTTAGCCTTAATTTGTGGTTGTGTAGCTATAGAAACTACTACTGCTTTCTGATAGGAAATGAAAACATTTACAACCAGTTACAGCTCCATCATGCTTTGATGTTAACCTAATCTTACGTAGCTTCTTCTCCAGTAATATCACACTACTAACCAGAGCATACAAAACATTCGCTAGACCAATCCTTGAATACAGCTCATCTGTCTGGAACCCACACCGCATATCGGACATAAATACATTAGAAAGTGTCCAGAGATACTTTACAAGAAGAGTCCTCCACTCCTCTACTCGCAACAGAATACCATACGCAACCAGACTTGAAATGCTGGGCTTAGAAAGCTTAGAGCTACGTCGCCTTCGGCACGACCTAAGCATAACTCATAAAATTATCTGCTACAACGTCCTTCCTGTCAATGACTACTTCAGCTTCAACCACAACAATACACGAGCACATAACAGATACAAACTCAAAGTGAACCGCTCCAAACTTGACTGTAGAAAATATGACTTTAGCAACAGAGTGGTTAATGCCTGGAACTCACTACCTGACATTGTGGTTTCGTCACCAAACCCCCAAAACTTTACCCTTAGACTGTCCACTGTTGACCTCACCCGATTCCTAAGAGGTCAGTAAGGGGCGTGCAGCGTGCCTACCGTCCCTGTCCTAATGTTCCCTCTTATCAGTACTCATCTTATGTATATAAACAATGTTATATCTATGTATATTACCAACATGTACTTGACAAAAATAAATAAATAAAAATAAATAAAATATCAATGAGGCGTCTGACAAACCCCTCCTGACAACTGATATCATCTAACAAAAAGGATTCCCTTTTCTCAGATTGCTGATAATTGGTAGCAGCTCGT
The DNA here is from genome assembly GCA_023053685.1 of Diadophis punctatus similis. Classification (NCBI taxonomy): domain Eukaryota; kingdom Metazoa; phylum Chordata; class Lepidosauria; order Squamata; family Dipsadidae; genus Diadophis; species Diadophis punctatus. The sequence continues at coordinate 69,479,130 of JALIGW010000004.1, read as the reverse complement.
TCTCAGTAACATTCACAACATATGGCAAAATATAAGCAAAAATCAATTTTTTTCCAGAAATCCTTACAGTGCTTAATTTCATTCAACCACTTCCCTTTACCCATTTGACAAAGCCCATAGTGAAGAAATAGAAAAAATAATAATAATTCACAACTCTGATGCACATACTGGTACCATTCCATAGCCGTTCTCAACTCAATCAGTCATACACAAACACACACACAAACAAACATACATTTAATTCTTTCTGTTAAGAGCAATGTTTAGAATTCTGACACTTGAAACTCAGAGTCTGAAAAAACAGTGGCAAATGCAAGAAAGCTAACTTTTTCTCTGGAATCAAAAAAGAAGGCTATATCTACCAAATTCTACAAGTGTTGTGGAAAAATCTGCCATGCTCCTTGTCACATGTTATCGATTACTAATATGGATGAGCAGGTGACTAAATAGGAAATGTTGGAGAGTTTTTATTAGGAAATAGCCCTAACTTTTAATTAGAATGTATGATAGAAAAACAAAAACAAAACAAGATTGTAGCAAAAGACACACCATGCAAATGAACTCAACATAACATCGAGAACTCTTGGTCCTGTGAATGAATGAATCGCATGGGGTTTTTAAAATTGTTGTTTTTAATGTTTTAATGCTTTTTTAATAGTGATTGTTTTTTATATTTTTTAATGTTTATTGTTTGCATGTAGTTTTCTTATTGTTGTGAGCCGCCCAGAGTCTCTGTGGAGTGGGCGGCATACAAGTGCGAATAATAAATAAATAAATTCACCCACGTAACACCTATACTCTGCCAGCTGCATTGGCTGCCCATCGGTCTCTGGGTACAATTCACGGTGTTGATCATCATCTTTAAAGCCCTACATGGCTTAGGACCAGGTTATCTCAGGGACCGCATCCTACTTCATACTTAACTTTGACCGGTTAGGTCCCACAGAGTGGGTCTCCTCCAGGTCCCGTCAACCAAACAATGTCGGCTGGCGGGTCCTAGGGCAAGGGCCTTCTCTGTTGGGGCCCCTGCTCTCTGGAACCAACTCCCCCCAGAGATACGAATTGTCCCCACCTTGCTGGCCTTCCGAAAAGCTGTGAAGACATGGCTCTTCCTGCAGGTGGGGTGTTGAGATGATTTTCATTCTGGTCCCCCCATGCATGTATGCTTTGTTTGTTCCTTTTAAATGTATTTTAAATTGTTTTAAAGTATATTGTTTAGCTGTTCTTTAAAATGTTGTACGCCGCCCTGAGTCCCCAGGGAGTAGGGCGGCATATAAGAGCACTAAATAAAATAAAATAAATAAAATAAAATAAATAAATAATATGGTGACCTGTAGTTGTTCAATGTACAGGGACATGGTGGCTCAGTGGCTAAGACGCTGAGCTTGTCGATTGAAAGGTCGGCAATTCAGCCGTTCGAATCCCTAGCACCGCGTAATGGAGTGAGCTCCCGTTACTTGTCCCAGCTTATGCCAACCTAGCAGTTCAAAAGCACGTAAAAAATGCAAGAAAAATAGGAACCACCTTTGGTGGGAAGGTAACAGCGTTTCGTGCACCTTTGGCATTTAGTCATGCTGGCCACATGACCACGGAGATGTCTTCGGACGGTGCTGGCTCTTCGGCCTTGAAACAGAGATGAGCACCGCCCCCTAGAGTCGGGAATGACTAGCACATATGTGCAAGGGGAACCTTTACTTTTACCTTAGTGGTCCAATGTACTGTATTCTCTGAAATACATGAAATCAAATGCTGTTTTATTTTATAGTTAGTATAAATCCCTGAACTTTCAGACGTTTCAGCACTAGAGATTGTTTTCTCCCTAGCAACTGCTTCATCTAGTTTTCCCCAAACCATCATTTTGCCAAAGAAGAGTATTGGGGATAGGTGGTCTGTCTTTTCAATGACAGCTGGGTGATGCATGAAGATGCTGTAAATCACTCCTGCAGAAAAGGGCCAGAGACATCCTATTAATTTCTTTCCAATATACACTGTTGTCTTGATCTTTCCTGTCCTTGTATGTACCACGTTTTGAGCCCTTCGTAATCTTTCTAGGAACAAGAAGCCTCCCTGAAGGACAAAATGTAATCATGGTAGATGAGTCATATTGAATAGTTTTTGCTGCTTTGCTATATTCTTATTTCTTTTATTCATTATTTAGTTGATTCTTTAAAGTGAGGCATAGTACTGAAGCTGCTATTGGCTGATTGCAAAGATATAAAAATTGCAATCATTTAAAAAAGCCTAGCTTCCTTACTTAAATTTATTCTGATGGTGAAAATTTTCATAATAAATGTACAATGTTTTCTTTGGGCAGCATTAAGTCACGTATCACACATACACATACATTTTTACATTGGGGGAATGTAAAACCCACCAATGTGAATCCCAGTGGTGGGTTCCTACCGGTGCGGTCCACTCTACCACATTGGTAGTGGCTGGCCAATTACCTAATTTGCGCGCGACACCGGTCCGTCATCTTCACCAGTGCGTCGCGCGTCACCATCTTGTTTTCAAAATTTTTGGGCATTTTTTGGCTCCCTGCACATGCGCGGAAGCAAAATTTCCGAAGGGATGCGCATGCGCGTGAGATTTTGGTGGTTTTTTGCTTCTGCGCATGCACGAAAGCAAAAAAATCACCAAAATTGCATGCGCGCATCCCCTCACAAGATTTTGCTTGTGCACATGCGTGGAAGCAAAATCGTGCGAGGGGCGCACGCACATGTGTGCAGCGCACCGGTAGCAACTTCGAGAGCAACCCGCCCCTGGGGGGGATTGTATCTAGATTCTACAAGCTCTGGTGAATCTGTATTAGTAGCTGAAGAAGCTCGGCTTTATCTGGGAAAAGAGATCCATTGTTCTTCCATCAAAAAACATAAATTGATTGTTAATTTCCTTGAAACCAGCTCAGCAAGGGAAAATGAAACTGCTAAGTGCATTTAGCCAGGACAATGTGATTTACTGAAACATTATTTATTTTAATTTGCTCTCCAATCTCATTTAGAGCATGTACTGCCTCTGGCTGCAGTCAGGGTATCCTAGAAGACGCTGAACAAGATTAAATATCAGAATCCTTCATAAGTTCCAACTTATGGCATAGGATATACAAACTCAATACAATTATCGAGCTTAAGCCGACGTGTTAGCTGCTGCAGCTTACAAAGATCAAGTAAATAATGGAGAAAACAAGGTGACCTAGAATTAAAAGACACACAAAGACTGTCAAATTGTTTTTGTCATTGTCTGGGTAACAACCGGTAACTCAGAGAATGAAAAGAAGAGCATCTTTAGGAGACACGGTGCCCCCTTTTCTGTCACAGCATGGAATCTGGGGAAAAAATACACCCCAGGAAACATCAGAAATTTTAACATTTGGCACATTGCATAGACAGATGATGGTGCCATAATTCTTTGAGGTGCAGTTCGGAAATTGTCTCCGCAGAGGCAGACAACGAAAGGTCTCCACTTTCTTTCTATTACCTGGTATTTTAAGACTCCATGTTTCACTATCCTGTCTTAGGGGCAGGTGCAATTTCTGACATTGATACTGTATGTCTTGAAGAAGCTGTGGTTTCTCTTCCTCATCTGCATGGCTATTCCTTATATTGTATTTGAGCCCATTGACTGCCCTCCCTGATGCAGCAATATCTCAGCATGCAGATAGACACATAGACTGAAATAAACTGTATTTCTGTCATCTGCCTGGCAAACAAAATAAATTTTCAAAAACATTACTAAATACTTATATTGCATGGAATCTATCCCACTTTATAGGATTTTATTTCCATGATTTTTTCTGGAACTCAGACCACAATTCTATTCTATTTGAAAAATGTCCGTTAGCCTCTAGCTGTTGCATCCTTTGTTTTTTTTGGTAAATGCTGGGTTAAAATGTAGCTGTACAAATATTTAAGAATTTGATTGCCTTCTGAAAACACTGGTCATATGATTTCTCATTTATGTACTAGCAGTGGTTTGATGTTAGTGGGCATATAACTAACCATTCGTTTGTCAGAAAGAATTTCATTAAGAGATATTCAGACATCTTTCTTCAAAGCTAATTTAGCTGCAAACATGATCGCTCCATTCCAGGAAGATGGTTGTTTGTTGTGTGACTTTGTGTGTGTGTGTGTCAGAGGTGGGTTCCTGCCTGTTTTTGCCGGTGCGGTTAATAGCTGTCGTTTGGCGCAGAGCTGAAGACGCTGCTGCCATTCGCTGCGCGGGAGCTTTCCCCGGGCGCTTTCCCCGCCCGCATGGGGGCGCTTTGCGCATGCGCAGAGGGCAAAAGAACACAATTGGCGGCATCCATGTGGGCGGCGGCAGCGCCCGGGGAAAGCCCCCGCGCCGCAAACGGCGGCAGCACCCGGGGAAAGCTCTGCGCCGAACAACAGCTATTAACTGCACCGGCAGGAACCCACCTCTGGTGTGTGTGTGTATGTATGTATGAAAGAAAGAAAGAGAAAAAGAGAAAGAATGAAGGAGATGGATGAAGGGAAGGAGGGAGGGAGGGTTAGGGTTAGGGTTAGGTTTAGGCTTAGATAAATATCCTATTCCACTTTACAAAAACAATACTTTTTTTCTTCCCATAGAAAGCAAAGAAGCTCTCCTCTTATATTATAGAGAGAGAAGAAAGGAACACTCCTACATTAATAATTAAGCATGTTTTTAAAAATATAATTTGGGCTGCATGAAGTGCATAGCTCCAGGGACACATTTTCTCATGAATACTTAAAAAATATAGTCTTGACATACAAAAAGTATCATCCACATAGTCTGGGGCCAATGCTAAACTTCACATGTGGTCACAAAAAGGGGAAGTAAATAAAGAACAAATATCGCCACCCTGAGTCCTACGGGAGTTGGGCGGCATATAAAAATGACCAAATAATGGGATAATTGGTATAAATGGATGGAAAATAAACAATAAAATAAATAAATCAATTACTTTAAGGGTGACAATAATCCAATTGAGAAAAACTGATGATAAGTTAGGGATAAAACAAACCAAATATTGAAATGACACGATACGCAAACGCTGTAATAAATTTATACAATTTCTTTTTTCTTTTTTTTTTCTACTTTTCCTTACTGTATTTATATGTATGTACATATATTTTTTGTATGTGTGTATGTGTGTGTGTGTGTGTGTGTGTCAATATATAGTTTTTTCTTTTTGTATTCATATATTTAGAATACTATTAAGTATGAAAATATATAGTAACAAATAAGATGGATTTATGTACAGATACCTATATAAGTATACATATATATATGCATACGTTTTTTTTTCTCTTTTTTAATGCTGTTTTTTTGTATGTTTTTTTTTCTTTTTTCCTTTTGCTTCTGTATTATGTCTTTTCGTATTTTTGTATATTTTAAAACAACTCAATAAAACTATTTTTATAAAAAAAAAATGACCAAATAAAAATAAAATAAAATAAATAAATCCAACACTACCTTCTAGTGCAGCCCCGGATGATGGAAGGATAGTAGAAAGATAAAAATGAGATGGCAGCTGGGAATTCCCTTTACGTTAAAGGACACAATTTTCATTTCCATACAATGGAGCAAAGCAACACTTTTTAACTGCTTCTTTTAGTGATAAATAGACAAAGTGATTGTTATTGTTTTAAGGCAAGTTTGCATGTCTTCCAGAAAGCTGCTCCTTCCATTTGTCTGAAGATTCACACAAATGGAAAGCATTTAGTGAAGCATTATCAAAGTACCTCAGGTGATTTTGTACCTCAATAAACTAAATGTGCATTCTAAGATAATAATTTTTTTTAAGCTGTAATAGCTGCTTCATAATTTCACATTTTCTTCTTCAGTTTGTTTAACTCATAAATTTAATTTAATTTAATTTAATTTAATAGACGTTCTTATAGGCCGCCCAATCCCGTGGGACTCAGGGCGGCGTACAACAGAATAAGAAGCGTACAATAAAAACAATTATCATAATTTAAAATTAAAAGGCATAGTTAAAACAATTATAAAAACAACATTCAAGGGGGGAATCTGATCTTCCTATTCACCCCGCCTGCCGGAAGAGCCAAGTTTTTATGGCTTTACGGAAGGCCAGCAGGGTGGGGATAGTCCGGATCTCTGGTGGGAGTTGGTTCCAGAGGGACGGGGCTCCCACAGAGAAGGCCCTCCTCCGTGGCCCCGCCAACCGACATTGTTTGGCCGATGGGACCCGGAGGAGGCCCTCTCTATGGGACCTAACCGGTCGTAGGGAGGTATGTGGTAGGATGCGGTCCCGAAGGTAACCTGGCCCTGAGCCATGTAGGGCTTTAAAGGTAACGACCAACACCTTAAATTGCGACCGGAGACTAATTGGCAGCCAATGCAGCTGGCGAAGAATAGGTGTTACGTGGGTGTATCTCGGTACACCCACTACAGCTCGCGCAGCTGCATTCTGTACCAGTTGGAGTCTCCGGATGCTCTTTGAGGGTAGCCCCATGTAGAGCGCGTTACAGTAGTCTAGCCGTGAGGTGACAAGGGCATGAGTGACTGTGAGCAAAGCCTCCCTCTCCAAGTAAGGTCGCAATTGGTGCACAAGACGAATCTGTGCAAAGGTCCCCCTAGCCACAGCTGAAAGATGTTGCTCCAATTTTAGCTGTGGATCTAGGAGGACACCCAAATTGCGGACCTGTTCCGAGGGAGTCAATTTTTCTCCCCCGAGAACCAAGGAGGGACAGTCGACATAATCCTTGGGAGGCAAAATCCAGAGCCACTCAGTCTTGTCTGGGTTGAGCCTGAGTCTGTTCACTCCCATCCAGACCCTCACATCATAAATGCAGTGGATCTTCTAGCAAAAGAAGGGCCTGCTAATTTACATAGCTTGTAGGCAGAATTTCATTCACAAGCATGATGAAAACTTACAAGAAAGCACAAAGAATGTGCATAGTCAAGATGGACTATGATCTAGCAAGACAAACCTTGCGACAAAGGGTGAAGGACATCGAGAGGCAGGCGGATTTAGGGAAAGCTCCGCTATTTCTGGCTCCAGATGCCATTAGATGTGTTGTTGCTCCTGCCAGCTACCTTAGTCAGTTAGACCACCAGAAAGCATTTTCACTCACACGGTGCCATGCGCTTCCATCGCCCATTCTGTATGGCAAGTATAAAAGGATACCATTCACGGAAATACTCTGTCCCTGCGGGTCAGGAGAGGTGGAGACTGTGGGTCACATGCTACTTAGATGTTCCTTTTATACGGAGATTAGGAAAAAAACATATTCTGCCAATAACTGCTAGGTATCCTGGCTGTTCCGACACTACCTATCTTCAGTGGCGGCTTAAAGATGAACAGTCCATAACTACAGCGCAGGTGGCGAGATTCTGTGCAGCAGCACTGGGGATTGGTCGCAAACACGTGTCTTCTCCACCATAGCGATGTTATATAACACTTGTGGAAAATCCTGTGCACTGCTCAGTCATTTCCCTTTTAGCATTGAACCTACAATGGGCCACACAGTTTATGGATTGCAACTATCGTATAGTCAGACCATGTATAATTGACACTGGATTTTATTATAGATTTTAGTTTGTTTGTTTGTTTGTTTGTTTGTTTGTTTGTTTGTTTGTTTGTTTGTTTGTTTGTTTGTTTATTATTTATTTATTTATTTACTTATTTGTCAAAACGTGTACAAGATAACAGGTATGGTATAAACATAAACAAAAGCAAAGTAGGTATAGGTAAATTTGGACAATAGGACAGTAGGACAGGGACGGTAGGCACAGTGGTGCACTTATGCATGCCCCTTACAGACCTCTTAGGAATGGGGTGAGGTCGACTGTAGACAGTCTAAGGTTAAAGTTTTTGGGGTTTGGGGAAGAAACCACAGAGTCAGGTAGTGCATTCCAGGCATTGATTACTCTGTTGCTGAAGTCGTATTTTCTGCAGTTGAGTTTCGAGCGGTTTACATTGAGTTTGAATCTATTGTGTGCACGTGTGTTATTGCGGTAGCTGAAGTATTCATTGACAGGTAGGACATTGTGGCAGATGATTTTATGAACTACATTTAGATCAGATCGAAGGCGACAAAGTTCTAAGCTATCTAAGCCCAAAATTTCAAGTCTGGTGGAATAAGGTATTCTGTTGCGAGCAGAGGAGTGGAGGACTCTTCTTGTGAAATATTTCTGGACTCTCTCAATTGTATTAGTTGTTATTTATAATTTTATACTAAAAGTTTTGTGTATATATACTGAGTGCTTTTATTTGTTCTGGACTCTGGTCTAAGACTGTAATAATAAATTGATTGATTGACAAAGAATGTAGTAAACACTCATGGGAAACCCATAAAATGTAATTCTGCCATCTTTCCTTGTTTTTCTTCCTCTCAAGTTCCTTGGTTTTATTTTACTCACCTTTCCTTACTTACCTTGAGAGGGAGGATATGATATGTGATTTAACTTCTATGAGTACTTAGATTTCATGAAAAAAGGTGTATATTATCTCATATTTTATATGTTATCCCACTTTGCTTTGGCCATTTTCCATCTTCTCTCCATAACATTTACAGTGCATTCAGACCCCCTTCACTTTTTTCAATTTTGTTATGCTGATTCTACAGTTGTTGACATTGATTTTTTTCTCATTAATCTACACTCAGTACCCCATAATGACAAAGTAAAAATCCTTTTATTTGTATCCATTTATCTGTGTCATTTTTTTTCACGTGTCCTGTTTCCTTGCACTTCGGAAGGAGTGCAAATCTCAAATACTTCAGAAAAATCCGAAGTATTTGAGATGGTTGCCAAGTGGTACACAGCCAGTGTTGCAGCTTAACAGTGACATGGATAAAGCATCCTTAGATGTGATTTATGAGTTAATTTTTTGCTGCCCCTAAGAACTGATCATTTTGGAGGATTGCAACAGCCCTACTTCAACTCAATTAAAGCTGGAGAATAAGTATACTCAGTTTCTTTCACCAGCTGAGCAGCAAGGCCAGAGTTTCTATTGCTGATAGGTGCATATTTTGAACTAGAATATAGGGAAATACTTTGTTATATGTGCCAGGCTATTACAACTTTTAGATTGGTGTTGGTGATAAGAACTATAGTAATAAAACTGTCCAATTAGTCTGGGAGAAAGTAGCCAACAAGGCAAATGTGCAAATGTTCATAATAGGATATAGAAGAACTTTTCGTCTCCATGCTAACTCAGCATCTTGCAAAATTATTAGTATATAAGTAATCTTTTGCCCTTATACTATCATAAGAATGGTTATGCATCCTATCAGGTTTCTGTTACTGTATCTCTAGTCTTTTATTCCATAGAACTTTCTAATTCTCTCATGTCAAGATGCTTTATCCCTCTCTGACAATTCCTAACTTATATATAACCCATTGAGCAACCAGGCAACCCATTGAGGGTGCAACTGGAACATCAACATGGAGGGTACTCCCATACATACAGGGAGTGTCCGAAACTGCTGCACGTATTCTTGCACCGCATGGAGTCAAAGTGGCGGACAAACCTGACCAAACGTTGAGGAAGAGAGTAATGCACCCCAAAGAAGCTCTACCAAAATAGGAGACTTCCTCAATAATCTACTGTATTAACTGAAGCAATTGTGCAGGTCACTATGTAGGAGAAACAGCAAAACGATTAGGAACTAGGGTGCATGAACACAAACTAGCGGTCCGTCATAAGGAACAGCGCTCCCAGATTTGGATGCATATGGAGGAGCATGGTCATGAGTTCAACTTCCAGGAGACCGAAGTCGTTGCCTATGATGAAACAAAAGGAGGACGCCTCTTGAAAGAAGCCTGGTTCTCTAACAACAACTCTCTCAATAGACACATTGACATACCACCAGCATACCGGGCATTAAGACATCAGGAAGGACTTAAGGGGGATCGATCACTATGCTTGAATGGAGATATGGGGCAAATTGCCCCCTTTAGGCATAGAGATTGCCCCAATGAAGGTGTGACAACCCCAAACTGCGGGCAAGGGAGCATGGTAGAGGAGCAGCAGAATGAGAGAGACAGGGGGGGGGGTGAAGAAGAACAACGTAGACCCATCACAAGATCATGGGCAAAACAGATGAATTTAGAGGAAGCAATGTGTGTGCCTAAAAGGGAGAGGAATAACAATGAGGGGGAGGAAGCCAGGAGAAACACCTTCAAAGCAATGCCTCATAGCCCTGCTTTACCCCCCAGGGAGAGAAAGAGACAATACATAATGGGGAAAAAGGTAAAAGAAATTGCATCATCAGCTGTCAGCATGACTAAGGCAGAAACAATTAAGTCAATTACAGGAGAGAAAAAAGGGTGTGGACCGGTTACACGTGCAAAGTCTAAATTGATAGGCATTACATAAATTGATAGGCATTCTATAAAAGCAAGCATCTCTTCCATGGGGATTTTACACTCTGACGAAGTCAACAGGGGTTGACGAAAGCTTAGCGATTTTAACAGTAGTTTTAAATAAAATTTTAAACGTTCCGGAGATCATGATGGCTATCTCTTCTTTATCTGTAAATGTGCCTGGAACTCGCATTTTTAGAACAATTCATATATATATATATATATATATATATATATATATATATATATATATATATATATATATATATATATATGTATGTATGTATGTATGTATGTATGTATGTATGTATGTATGTATGTATGTGTATGTATGTATGTATGTATGTATGTGTGTATATATATATATATATATATATATATATATATATATATATATATATATATATATATATATATATATATATATATATATATATATATATATATATATATATATATATATATATATATGGAGAGAGAGAGAGAGAGAGAGAGAGAGAGAGAGAGAGAGAGAGAGAGAGAGAGAGAGAGAGAGAGAGAGAGAGAGATGGCTGCTAGTTGTAAATGCAAATAAATTATGTACATAGAAAAATCCAGCATAGATCTTGCATGAGGATAACTAAACTATAGCCAGTGCTCTATTTTTAAAGTATAGCAGGGGCAATGGTTTACCAGTTTATCAAGAAATGTACTTTCTTTTTAATGTATACAAAATTGCCTTGGTTTCAGTGTAGACATTGAAAACAACTTACATTGTATTATATAATTTAATTAAATATAATTTAATTTAAATAATAAGAAATACAAAACTAGACTGCCCTCTCCTCTCTCCTCTCTAATATTTATTTATTCATTTACAGTATTTATGCCTTCAAATTAGTATTGACTCCTAGAGATTGCCTGGAAAAACCCTGGCATTTTCTGGGCAAGGTTTTTCCATAAGTGGGTTTCCATTGTCTCCATCCTAGGTTTGAGAGAGATCATTCAGTTACTTTTGTACCTAAGGTGGGATTAGAACTCACAGCCCCCTTGTTTCGAGCCTAAAGAAGGATGTATATATCAGTGTTAACTATGCTTTCTAAAATGTCAATGTTGGTAAACAATACATTTTTAATATTTCTATCCAAAGCTAAATGTGACATTAATAAACAACATCAAACTATTTGTTGTACAATAAAGTTTAATGCTGTCTTAAGTTTAATATTTAATGCTAAATGCTAAATTTAATGCTAAAGTTCTCCACTGCTTTGTTATTTATTAAAATGAAACAAAACTGCCAGCTGCACAGCAAAAAGGAAATGGAGGAAAGGAATTTGATTTCCAACTTCTTCTTTTTGTGCTCCTATTAATTTGTTTATAGACTGGGAAGAGCTTGTTTTGTAACAATGCAAAGTAGCTTTCATCATTTTGACTCCCCAGGGAGTAGGGCGGCATATAAGAACAGCAAATAAATAAAAATAAATAAATAAATAGAAGTATTGGATTGTTCGGGTGCCCCTATTGTCTCACACAATTTCTCAAGTTTTACTAATGAAATTGAACCAAATATAAATGAATCAGAATTGACTCTGGGTCAAATTGTGGAGTCATTTGCACAATCCTTATCTGTTGTACAAAGAAAAAATGTTGGGGGAAAAAGTGTTCCCGTACCCACTAGGTGTCAATGAATCAGAATACAAATTTTCTTTTTCATATGATGCAGAAACAAATTTAGATTATTACAAAGCAGGGGTGGGTTCCTCCCAGTTCAGACCGGATTGCCTGAACTGGTAGTGACCTGCTGGTGATGTCACTGTTGGTGCCATCTTTTTTTCATATTTTTTGGGAATTTCCCCCCCTTCCGCTGCTTGAAAAAGGGCCCGCCCGCCCGCGGGTCAATACTAACCTTTATTTCTTCACCCGAAACACAGCTGATCAGCTCCTCAGCTGTGTTTCAGGCTGATGCCTGCTTCTGAGCATGTGCGGAAGACAAATCGCACAAGGGGACGCGTGCGATGCGAACCGGTGGCGAAGGTAAGTGGAACCCACCCCTGTTACAAAGGAGACACTACACTACACTACACTACACTACACTACACTACACTACACTACACTACACTACACTACACTACACTACAATACAATACAATACAATACTTACAATACAATCTCTGCTACACAGAAGTTAAAACGTTGTGATATATAGTTGTCAGATATATCCGAAGAGGATTCAGATGTCCATTTAATATCACACTAAAACCTGTAATTTTGGAAGTGCCTTATGCATGGTGTGAAATAAATGAAAATGGCTATCTGATTTGAAAGCCTACATTTATTTCTCTGCATTTTAGTCCAGCGATTACCATAATCAAAGAGTCAAAGAGATTTTCCTTTTTCCTACAGCATATCTTAAAGGGTTTATGGAGGATGTGAATCTCTCTGACCAGCTTAAGCATGGTTAAAGAACCGAGCATTCTGTAGAAGTGAAAATCAATACTTGCTCTTATTAACATTGCAATTATTCCTGTAGACAAGAGGAGACATTGGATTCCAACACCTGTGCACATTTTAATTTATAGCACTTCCTTAAATCTTAGGCTGCTACATATGTTCTGTTCACAGCTGGGTACATGCACTACATCTGCCAAATCAAGATGCTGCTCAGAGCATTGGTTTAACAAGGTGCTAAAATGCAGAGGTCTCAAGGCAGCCTTTTTGTGAAACTTGATCAGTTTCCACCCATTACTGATCTCTCCTTGATCAGTTTCCACCCATTATTCCTTGTCTGGCCTTCAGGTGCTTTGGAAAATAGCTTGACCCCCCTCCTCTCTGTGGCAGCCCCTCAAATATTAGAACACTGCTATCATGTCTCTCCTGGTCCTTCTCTTCACTAGACTAGCCATGCCCAGTTCCTGCAACTGTTCATCGTATGTTTTAGCCTCCAGTCCCCTAATAATCTTGGTTGCTTTTCTCTGCCCTCTTTCTAGAGTCTCAACATCTTTTTTTATAGTGTGGCGACCAAAACTGGATGCAGTACTCTAGGTGTGCTCTTAATAAGGCTTTGATGAAACAGACCTTTCTCTGACTACCCCATATCACGAGAAAGGCTACCCCTGAAGGTGCAAATGGCACCTTCTCACATCTCAAAAGATTGTTATAATGTCCCTTTTTCATCAAGCCTTCAGTTTCATTTGATTGATTGTGAGTGAATATACAGTATATCTATATATTATTTCCACATTTTAGGCTGATTTTTTTTTCTTTTAATGTGTCTCCTGCCAAAAGTCATCAGATTAGGTTAATTACCAAATATGGAGAATAAATGAATGAATTGTAACATCAATTGCTGTTAAGCAAACATGTCCTGCATTATGGGACAGGCAAGATGAAATACCCAGTGAAAGAATTAGCACTTAGCAATAGCACTTAGACTTATATACCGCTTCATAGTGCTTTACAGCCCTCTCTAAGCGGTTTACAGAGTTCAGCATATTGCACCCAACAATCTGGGTCCTCATTTTACCGACCTCAGAAGGATGGAAGGCTGAGTCAACCTTGAGCCAGTGAGATTTGAACAGCTGAATTGCTGAACTAGCAGTCAGCTGAAGTAGGTTGCAGTGCTGCTTTTAACCACTGTGCCACCTCGGCTCAATTATCAAGTACAGAAGCAGTTGTTGCATCTCTCAACATCTCCCAGTTTTATGTCAGAGTGGAGAAGATGGCATAAAGCACAGTGCAATGCCAATGACTTCATTGTCCACCAATGTAAAGGGCATAGGGAATTGCTTTGGAGAAAAGGAGGAAGAACTGCTACCAAGGCAACAAGCAGATAAGTGAGATTTGAGTCTGGGCTAAGAAAATAAATTGAGAAAACAGCTCAGATTAGCCCTTCCCTACTTCCTAGGAAGATAAATTTTGGAGCACATTCAGATGTCAATGTTCCATTGCTATCGCTGCTACAATAAAAGTAGTACTGACCTATAGGCATTGGTTACCTTGTAGGGCTGACGACCACAATGTCTTTTTATAGACAATTAGAATTGAAAAGATCTATTAAAAACATCAAATCCACTTCCCCATTCAGAACAAGAATCAAAATTAAAGCATTTCTGGGAGATGGTTTGCTTGTAAACATCCAGCAAGTAGATATGTATAATCATGTTGGGAAATATATGTGCATGTCTTCATGGATAGAAGGATGCCTCTATCTTACTATCTGTACATTTGTATATGGGGGCAATGCCATACATCAAAACCTTCTCCTTTCAAGGCCAACTTTGACATGACTTTTTGCCATGTTGTTTTTCAGGCAATCTTTGGCTCATTTTTCTCCCAAATAAGCCATCAGAGGGTTACTTAGTACAGAAGTTCTCATCCAAATGAATCAATTTTGAGATCCATTGTCATGAATGCTGAAAACTATTTCTTACATGCCAATCAGTGGTGGGATTCAGCCGGTTCGGGCAGGTTCGGGCGAACAAGTAGTTAAAATTGCTGGCTGGCCCCTCCCCTCCCTGCCCCCTCCAGGAGTCCCCATGTGCCCCATTTTGGCTCCCAGGTAAGTGCAGGGAGGCCTACTAGGCCAAAAATGGGGCACAGGTGTGTGTGTTTGCTCCCAGGAGGTTGCAGGGAGGTCTCCTAGGCCCAAAACAGAGCGTGCCCTCCATGGCCTGTTTTCGCTCCCAGAAGACTGCAGAGAGGCCTACTAGGCCCAAAATGGGGCATGGGGGTGTGTGTTTGCTCCCAGGAGGCTGCAGGGAGAACTCCTAGGCCCCAAATAGAGTGTGTGCTCCATGGCCTGTTTTGGCTCCCAGGAGGCTACAGGGAGGCCTATTAAGAGCCGAGATGGTGCAGTGGTTAAATGCAACACTGCAGGCTACTGCTAGTTCAGCAGTTCAGCTGTTCAAATCTCACCGGCTCAAGGTTGACTCAGCCTTCCATCCTTCTGAGGTCAGTAAAATGAGGACTCAGATTGTTGGGGGCAATATGCTGAACTCTGTAAACCACTTAGAGAGGGTTGTAAAGCACTATGAAGCGGTATATAAGTCTAAGTGCTATTGCTATTGCTATAGGTCCAAAATGGGCCATGGGGGGCGGTGCATCCCCCCGTGGCCCATTTTTGCTCCCAGGGGCTTACAGGAGGCCAAGTGCTGCCTATCACCCACCCTAGCAATGGCCACCATGGCCACGCCCACTCAGCCTGTCATTGGAGCAGAGAACCAGTTGTTAAATTATTTGAATCCCACAATTGATGCCAATCCACCAAGTGTGCAATTTTTTAGTCCAAATACAGTTTTATTTTAATGGGACTGTCACAATGTGAATATTGCCAGTTGAGCACCTCTGCAATATTTCTAGGTTTATTGTATTTTCTAATCAAGCAGACATGTGATATGTTTTACTGCGCATGTGTGCATTCCAGGAGTCTCCTCCTTCCTTCTTCTCCTGTGAGCCTCGCCCGAGGCAGAAATGATTTCTTAGCTGAGACAATGTAGCTCAATAACGTTTATATTCTTTTGTTACTTTTGTACTAAAATAAATATTTTGTTAATTAGAATTGAATCTCGGTTTTATTTTCTAAGTAAGAATGACTTCAAGGAAGCAAGATCCTATATCACCTCTTGGATAGGAATAATTTCCTATCCACATAGAAGTAATGTTTGATTGAAGATAGATAGATAGATAGATAGATAGATAGATAGATAGATAGATAGATAGATAGATAGATAGATAGATAGATAGATAGATAGATAGATAGATAGATAGATAGATAGATAGATAGATAGATAGATAGATAGATAGATAACCTCAGAGACCAGTTTCAAAGGATACACTTCTGAAAAGATGGTCTGCCTGGTTTCCCCCCTTGTATACCCCAATGGCCTAGTTTTGAATAGAAGCAATTTGAATAATTTCATCAAAGTACCCTATGCTTCTGCAAGCTATGGAAGGCAGGTTGATTAAAATAGTCAGCTCCAAATAGTTTAAGATTAAAATATGATTGCTCTTATTACGATTCCATGAGTGATGTGGATGGAGTGTTCGTGTCAATGCTACTCCACAGCACTGGAAAATATTCTTTGGAAAGGCAAAGAAGTCATTATAGTGCAAGCTTATCAAACCCACAGAGTACAAAAATGGCACTAAGTGGAACGAGCCAATAATTACTGGAATGGGAGGTATGGAACGAGCCAATAATTACTAAAGGGAAGGGACGTTGGTACTCACCTGTGAGACGTCCTTTCTCGTAGGGTGGAGCTAGCCTCCAAGGATTGGGTTAAATCAGCCCTCTAGCCAATAGGACCGAGTCTTAAAAAGGTATAAATAGTGCCCTCTGAGATTGGCACTCCCTCTTTTAATCGAGGGTGAAAGACAGACTCAACGTGTTTTTCCAAAACAAACAGACAATTTATTAACTACGTACAAATAACAATATAGAGGCCCTGAACTATGTATAGAGGGAACGAATCCCAACCCAGAGAATTGAACAACTATGTACAGCAGAAGGAGCAGAGCCCCCAGCCAGGCCCAGATGAGGGAGGGACTTGGAGGCTAGCTCCACCCTACGAGAAAGGACGTCTCACAGGTGAGTACCAACGTCCCTTCTCCATAGTGGGTGGAGCTAGCCTCCAAGGATTGGGACATACCAAAGCTTGGCGTCCCTAGGGTGGGACTAACCGATCTGGCTGGGGGGAATCGCCTGCTGATAATACCTGCCCCAATACCCGCCGGCCAAAGTCAGCCTCCTCAGAGGCAAAGGTGTCCAACTTGTAGTGCCGGATAAACGGTGTCAGGGAAGACCAGGTGGCCGCTCTACAGACCTCAGTTACCGAAACCCTAGCATTCCATGCGGCTGTTGTGGCCGCACTATGAGTAGAATGGGCGGTCAAACCAAGTGGCTTAGGTAAGGATAAATGTTTGTACACCAGGGAGATGGCCGTCCGGATTCAACGGCTGATTGTGGCTGAAGAAGCCTTGCGCCCCTGGGAAGCAGGGCAGAAGGTCACAAATAGAGTTTCTGTACGTCGAAAGGAGGACGTGCGATGTAAATAAATGTTCAGAGCACGTTTAACGTCCAGCATATGCCATGCCCGTTCGGCGTCAGTGGACGGGTCCTGAAAAAAATGCAGGCAGGATCACCTCCTGCGCCCTATGAAAGTGCGTGTTCACCTTTGGGACAAAGGCAGGATCAAGACGCAGGACCACCCTGTCGCCATGGAAGACGCAGAGGTCCTCCCTGACGGAAAGAACGGCTAATTCCGAAATCCTTCGGGCAGATGTAATTGCCATGAGGAATGCCACCTTGTAAGACAGGTGAGACAAGGAAACAATGTCCAGGGGCTCGAAGGGGGTCACTGTCAAGGCAGATAGGACCTTGGTAAGGTCCCATGTCGGGAACCTGTGTACAACCTGTGGACACAAGTTCGAAGCCCCCTTGAGGAACTGCTTCATGAATGGGTGAGCAGAGAGTGAATCCAGGTTGGGGCAGGACAGGACAGTAGAAAGTGCTTCAACCTGCCTGCGGAGGGTGCCAGGGGACAGCCCTTGGCGAGGCCCTGCCGTAGGAACTGGATAACGTTGATGATCGATAAATCCACAGGTGAATAGCCCACCTGGGAGCACCAAAAGCAAAAGGTGCGCCAGGTGACAGAGTAAATGCGTTCCGTCGATGGCCTCCTGGAGGCCAACATGATTTTGGAAATATCGTCCGGAACTAGGCGGTGTTGCAGAGTGAGCCGCTCAAGCGCCAGGCGGTCAGTTGTAGCCAATGCGGCTCTGGATGATGGACTGACCCCTGGACAAGCGACCACTCTGTCGGTGGGATCCGCCAAGGAAGTGACGCGGACAGGGACATAAGGTCCGTGAACCAGGTCCTCCTTGGCCAGTGGTGGGCCAGGAGGATAATCTCCGCTCGCAGCTGCAGGACCCTCCGGATGACCTTGGGGATCAGCGGGAGGGGGGGGAAGGCGTACAAGAGCCCCTGAGGCCACTGGCAGCGGAGAGCGTCCGTGAGTTCCGCGCCCGGGGTCTGGAACCTGGTGACGAACCTGGGGAGCTTGGCGTTCTCCGGGGTGGCAAAGAGGTCCATTACCGGCAGGCCGAAAAGGTCCACCAGCCGCTGAAAGATGTCTGGGTGCAGGGACCACTCCGCCGGGTCGATGGTGTTCCGGCTCAGCCAGTCCGCGGTCGTGTTGCTCACCCCGGAGATGTGCTCTGCTGTGATGGAATGCAAGTGACGCCCTGCCCAGAGCCCTAGGGACAAGGCTTCGTTCATAAGGGCCTTGGAGATGGACCCCCCCCTGCCGATTTATGTGAGCCTTGGTCGTCACATTGTCCGTTAAGGCCAGGACGTGAGCGTCCCGAAGATGGTTCTGAAACTGGACCAAGGCCAACCTGACTGCTCCGAGTTCCAAAGGATTTATGGGAAGAGATTGCTCCGACCTGGACCAGGTTCCCTGGGCGACCAGGGAGTTGGAGTGAGCTCCCCAACCCGTCGTGTTGGCGTCGGTTGTTACCGTCAGCCTCTGCGGTTCCAGGAAATCGGTGCCCCTGCTTAGGGCGGGCGAAGACCACCATCGAAGGGACCGTCTGACTGTCACCGGAACCCGGACCCGTGCTGGGGAATTGCTTCTCTTTGCCCGCTGGAATGGGAGACGAAACCATTGAAGGTCTCTGGAGTGCAGGTGCGCCCATGGGGCAATATGTATCACAGAAATCATCTTCCCCAGGAGGGATGACAGCTGGTTCAAGGGAACCCTAGTTTGGGCCAGAACTTGCTGGACTAATTCCAAAATGCTGTCTCTCCATTCCTGGGACAGGTAGACCCTGCACTCCAGAGAGTCAATAATGGCCCCCAAGTGGGTGACCCTCGTGGAGGGGGACAACTGGGTCTTACCCAAATTGACGAGGAACCCGTGGTGTTCAAGTGTGTTGAGGGTTACCTGGATGTCCCGCTGAGCCTGAGACAGGGAAGAGGATTGGATAAGTATGTCATCCAGGTAACACTGAACACGCACGGGGATAGCCCTGAGGTGGGCTGTCAAGGCGGCCAGAACCTTGGTAAATACCCTTGGCGCTGATGACAGGCCGAAGGGCAACGCCTGGTATTCAGGATGCACCCCTGCATAACAGAATCTGAGGTATTGGCGATGGGATGCGTGAATTGGAATTTGGAGGTAGGCCTCCGTGAGGTCAATTGAGGCGAGAAAGTCGCCGTGTCTAATGCCCGCCAGAATTGATTGCAGGGTGTGCATTTTGAATTTCCTGTACCTCAATCCTGGACGGATTGCCTGATCTACGAGGACGCGTTTGGAAATGTTGGAAGACAAGGGGCAGCGTAGAAAAAAACCCCAGCGGGGTGGAGATAAATTCGAGGTACAGTCCTGATGACAGGGTTTGCAAAACCCATGCGTCATTGGTGATTTTCTCCCACTGACTGGCAAAAGATGCCAGTCGACCCCCAATGGGAGGGATCGAGTCGGGTCTACTTATACCGGCGGTAAGGGCGGCCACCGGCTCCTCTAAAGGGCCGTTTGGATGGCCCACCCTGGTATGGCCTATCAGCAGCCGTCCGCTGGCGTGGAGCATAAGAGCTCTGGGGGGCCGTATACTGACCCTGAGAATTGCCATACTGTCCCTGATTAGATGGATAGTTACTTTGGTATCTATTATAGGGGGTCTCCGATGCCCTGGAGCCCCTACGGTAAGGGGGGGCTCTATTGGAATTTTTCTTAGTGTAAGAGGGGAGAACCTTCCTCTTGTCCTTGGTTTCCGTAGTTATACGGTCCAAGGCGGGGCCAAACAGGCACTGACCCGAAATCGGGGCCGCGGCTAGCTTCCACTTATGGCGGAGGTCAGCCGGCCAGCTGCGGAGCCAATGCATCCTCCTCGCCACAACGGCCGTCCCCATTGCCCTGGTCGCAAAGCACCCCGCTTGGAGAGTCGTGTCCGACGTGAATTGGGCAGCAGCGATCAGTTTATTTATGTCCTGGTGTGCCCTGGTGTCTGCCTGCGGGATGTGGGCCTGCAGACCGTGTAGCCACTTAAGGGAGGTTCGACAGAAGAATGAGGCCGTTGTGGAAGCCTTAACGGCCCAGGCAGCCACCTGATGAGTCCGTTGAAGAATGGACTCCGTCCGACGTTCCTCTGGTCGCAGTAAATCATCTGGGTCCCCCGGGATGGGGGCGTTGGAGTAAAGTGCCAACACCGGTGGGTCGACGTCTGGGACCGGGAGGTGTTGGGCCAGCTGAGAGGAAACGTTAAAGTAACGTTTATCAGAATTGTTGGGTGAAGGTCCCGTAGCAGGAGACTGCCACTGCTTGGTGACTGCCTCCACGAAGAGGCGTAGAGTTGGAATTACCTCCGCGGGGGAGGCGGCAGCTTCACCAAAGATTGGATCACCCTGGTCCGTCGTTGCCGGAGGGTCGGTTGCAGACGGAGGGATGTTGGCCGTAGCCCGTGCTTTATGTAGCAGGGAGCGAAAGAGGCTGGGGTGGAAGAGGGCGGTGGACGTTGATGGTTCTGGAGCCAGGTCCTCGTCCTCCGACAGCAGGGGCTGGAGGTGGTCATCGCCCATGTGTTTGTCGTCAAGCTCGCCCTCTTCTCTCTCCAGGTCCCCCTGAGGAATGGGAGAGCTGTGGAGGGAGTAATCATCCGCCTCCAGCTCATCAGAAGAAACAGGAGCTGGTATCGGGGGTGGAGAGGCAGCCGTACGCGTAGCGTGAGATTGAGAGGACTGCGCCATGGCCTTAACTGCGGCTTCGATGCCTCTCTTGATGGCCGCATCCATTCTTTGTTGAACCGCTGGGTCTTCCAGCGGATCATCATGGACAGATGATGAGGCCCTGCGGTGACTGACCTGTTCAGTGACCCCGGTTGCACCCCACACATCTCCCTCGCGCAGGTGGATAGTCGGGCAGCCGAGGGAGGCGTTACCAGGTGAGTTGGCATGGCCATGTGTATGATCCTGGCCTGCCTGCCTATTACCCCCGTGGGTGGGGTCAGGGGTCCCCTAGGCGTGGGGGGTGCCCTGACGAGGAGCCCCTGCGGTTCCAGAGGGGGGCTTTGTCGACCCCTTGTGGCCATCCCCCTTGGAAGATGATTTGGATGTCTTCCTAGCCTTGGAGGGCGGGGGGTGCCTAGGGGAGACCTGTCCCTGCTATCATTGGTGGCTCGTGGATCCTTCCGGTCTTCGGGCGGGCAAGGCCTGTTGGTCTTTGACTTGGCCTTGCCCTTATTAGCCCCCTCAGCCATGCTTGACAAGTGTTTTGTTTAAAATTGTCTTTATTAGTCTGCTTCCCTCGGCGAGCACCTCAGCCCTGAACTGGGAGGCTGGATCGCCGGCCGGGTGATACGGCGTGTGCGCGCGCTTCTCTTTGACGGAGAGAGCTCCTCGCAATGCTCAGGAGGCCGTCCGCCCAGCCGCGGCCCGGAAAGGCGTCTCGGAGGTCGGTGCATCGCAAATGGACAGAGCGCATTCGCGCGCTCCTCGGCGGCAGAACGGAGCTCTCAGGAATCCTTGTGGATCGACAGCCAATCAGCAGAGAGAAGCGACGAAATCAAAATAGCCACCGGTGACATCACCGGAGGCCGAATTTGTAACGGCTCTTCCCGCCAATATAGGAACGCTCGAAGGCCTGCTGCAGAACTCCGCCGGGCAGGAAACAACAGTCAGGAGCGGCAGGAGCGGGTAAGGCCTAACAGATAGGACTATCTGTGTGGGGCGGCCAGGACGGGAACGAAGGAGCCGAACCGGCTATGGGAGGAAGTGCTCCAGCCGGAGGGAGAAAGCCGATGGCCGCCCAAGCGCCGGGCTTCTGCGGCTTGTAGATTTGTGTATTCTGGCTTTCCCCCTGAATGGATGACAGCTGAGGTATCGATTGATCAGCGAAGGGAGTCCCAGCGGGCAGCCACCCAACTGGGACCTACGACAGTAGCCCAGGCAGCCGCCTGAGCTGCGCTCAACCCAAGGATTGACAGCTGTCACTTGGGGAGACTTATGATGTTAATTTGAAAGTTGACTCACGAGAAATGATAGAAGTCTGGATCAGTAGCTGTGGAACTGGCCTCCAAGGATGGAAAAACACAATGCCCTTTGGCTACAGACCGAGATTAAAAGAGGGAGTGCCAATCTCAGAGGGCACTATTTATACCTTTTTAAGACTCGGTCCTATTGGCTAGAGGGCTGATTTAACCCAATCCTTGGAGGCTAGCTCCACCCACTATGGAGAATGGGAGGTATTCAGCCCGGAGATAGTGAGATAAAGGGATATCATAATCATAGACAGAAGAAAAAAAGTCCATAAGAGCTCACGGCTGATAATCTACATTATTTTAAAGTCAACCTCTTTTTAAGTCATTCAATTATATCAATAAGAATTGAACAAACCACAGGAGACAAGAAGTTAAAAGCAGAATGGATTTTACATAATGCTGTCAACTCTATGGGGACATCCAAGTTTTCATCTTCAGAGGAAGGAAATGAGGAAATGAGACAAAGTAGTAATGAATGAAGAAAGAATGATTTGTGAAACAATAGTTTGCAGCCCAGTTTCTATTAACACAGTTTAAGGATACAGAATAGGTGTGTGTGTGTGCATTGTGTGTGCGTGTGCATCAATGGTGGGTTCGAAATTAGATTGCCAGCGGTTCGCGCTCACGAAGCTTCTGCGCATGCGCAGAAGCGTCCCGAGTGGGTGACCAGAGCCTCCTACCACCGCTACCGGTTCTAAGAAGCGGTCCAAACCGGGATCAACCCACTGCTGGTGTGCATGTGTGTGTGAGAGAAAGAGAGAGAGAGAGAGAGAGAGAGAGAGGGAGGGAGGGAGGGAGGGAGGGAGGGAGGGAGAGAGAGAGAGAGAGAGAGAGAGAGAGAGAGAGAGAGAGAGAGAGAGAGAGAGAGAGAGAGAGAGAGAGAGATATTTCTGCATTTCTACTGTAAAAGATTTCCATCCTTTCTTAGTGAAGAAGAAACATTAACAATATAATTATTCTGTATTCATTAAAATATATTAATTTTACATTCTTTTTTTAAAGGTCAGCCAGATGTGTTTTGTTCAAATCATTATCTTCTAGTGACAGAGTTCGATGGCAATGGGAAATTGCACAGAATACAAGACACCTTCTAACCATCTACACCCATCCTCCCATTGGCAATTCTAATCTCTAGGAATATGATTCCCCCCCCCTCTCTATTTCAACTTTCTTGATCTTTGGAAAATGACACTTCCATTGGAAACATGGAGATGCAAAGATTGCTCGATTTATCTCAGATTTACCTCAGATTATAAGCATCTAGCCATGCCATTGATTGGACTGGCAAAGCAAGCCATATTCATGAAAATATGGTAAGAAACTGAGCTGCTAATTGCAACATTCGGAAATCTGAACAAATTTGTTTACAAAGGGGAGAAATGTCAAAGGAATGTCAAACTCCAAACACGCCAAACAGGTAGGGGGGAAAAAAAGACCAGTTGATTTATTACGCTTTCTGCATCAGTGACATTTGTCATATGGTCTGAAAGAAGGAATATTTAGCACAGCCTTATTTGCCTACTTAGTTCTATGGCAAATGTCTGCAAAAAAACTAGACTGTCAAGGCTAACAATGCAACAGTGCTCTCTGGTGGCATGAAACAAAGGTACTTTAACCTTTGTAGAAAACTCACATATGTTGTCCAGTGCATAAGCCCTTGAAGACTGATAAGTGACAGAAAGTCTCAACATGTCATTCAGAGATAAGAAGAAAGGCCATAAACACCTTTCAACCCAGTAGGGCATGAAATAAAGAACACGGTTTAGCAAAAGTAATGCAAATACATATTTAAAATCCATGGACACATATACCCACAAATTGATGTTCATGTGATGTGGATATACCTTAACGTTACGTATAATTTCTTCATGTAACTCATATGTGCAATATTGCGTTAAAAATGTGAAAGAAAGAATTTACATTGGCAGTCTTTTATTTTTGAACAGAGGGGTGGACTTTAAAATGTAAAGGTGATAGAATTGGGAGATTGCAAAAACATAGAATTTAATAATAAACACGGGCAGGCAAATTATTAAAAAAAGAAAGAAAAGAAACTTGCAAAAATGTTTGCTGGTAAATAGTGATTTAATTTATTTCATATTTATTTATATTATTTACTTTGAAGCGTCTTAAAAAGGTGTGGGGGAGAAAAGAAGACAGGGAGGACAAGGAAAATTATTCAATATCTATAAAACTATCATTTTTATAATTACATTAGATTGTGACAATATAAACAAAGAATATGACAGTTTAGCATTTTAAGAAATAATATTAGAATCAACTCAGAGGTTGACAGAAACCAACTAAATAATAAGGATTAAAAGGAGCCTTAAATTAATCTGAAACTGTTCATCCTTATAATTGTGGCCAGTGCAATAAATTGTAGTGGTTTAAAACCTTTGTAATAAATAAAAAATGCAAACTTTGCATGTGGCATCTCGCTGTTTTATTTTATTTTGTTTATTTTATTTTGCGATTCTTATAGGTTGCTCTACTCCCTGGGAATTCAGGGCGGCGTACAACATATGTAAGAACAGCTGTATAGTATAAAAATGCTATAAAAAGAACAATAATAAGATAGTAATTAAAAGGATAAATACAACATAAGCAACAGTCTCAATCACCCAGCCTGCAGGAAGAGCCATGTCTTAATGGCTTTCCGGAAGGCCAGCAAGGTGCATATATGCAAGATGCATATATTTCAATAATAGAATATGAAACAAGGCCCTGTAGAGTACATTTTTAGGTGAAATGAGGATATATTTCTGATTTCTCTGGAACTCCGATGACATTCACCTTACTGAGAAATGTGAGAATCAATTGCTCTGGGGAGAAAATACTCTGCTATAAACAGAAATAGTTTTCCACCAATGGAACAAGAGGGGAGTGATTTTCCATTGCAGCAACACCTCCCTTGTTATCCTCATAGCCTTCTTTGCAGGTTTCCCCTTCTCTTCACAATAGGTTGGAGGGCAGGCAGAAGACCAAATGGCGTTAGAATCAGGGGTGAAATCCAGCAGGTTCCGGAGAACTGGTAGCAGAAATTTTGAGTAGTTCAAAGAACCGGTAAATATCACCTCTGGCTGGCCCCAGGAGTGGGGTGGGACTGGAGATTTTGCAGTATCCTTCCCCTGCCATGCCCACCAAGCCACGCGCACCAAGCCACACCACGCACACCAAGCCACGCCCACAGAACCGGTAGTAAAAAATTTGGATTTCACCACTGCATTAGATTCCATCCTCTGACAGGGAAAATGGGGGTGTTGTTTTTGTTACACTGCAATAGTGTAGAAAGGGAAGGTTCTTCGGATTTTTCTTTGCAATCGGATTTGCAAAGAGAGTTGAGCTGAACACTTTGGTCAACATAAAAGATTCCAGGAGCTTTGATTTAAAAGATCCATAAGTTGTTTAGCAGATTATTAATATTGTTTTAAAAATAAGCAAATTCAGCCTTGGATTGGAGTAGAAGTAACATACTTCTTCCTGTAAAACTGAAGAAGCTTATTGGAAGAGAAGCAAAACATTTTCAAAGGAAAAAAAAGAAAGTTTAGTTGTCTTTTGGAAAAAGCACTTTTGGAACAATCCTGACCTGGATAATTGAGAATCTCCATAGACATTCTCCCTGCAATTTCTAAAACAGACCCAAAATGGCTATTCCCAATTTCCTACTTTTTTTAATGGGATACAGAATTAAAGCTGGCTTCCCTGCACCACCATCCCTTCAGAGCCGAGGTGGCGCAGTGGTTAAAATGCAGCACTGCAGTTCAGCAGTTCAGCAGTTCAAATCTCACTGGCTCAAGGTTGACTCGGCCTTCCATCCTTCTGAGATTGGTAAAATGAGGACCCAGATTGTTGGGGGCAATATGCTGAACTCTGTAAACCGCTTAGAGAGGGCTGTAAAGCACTATGAAGCGGTATATATGTCTAAGTGCTATTGCTATTCAGCCTTTGCCTCTAGAAAGAGATTTGCTGGAACAATAATACCACTCAGTCCAAAGTAAGGATGATTTCCATAAATAAAAAACTGGAACATTCTTGCACAAGTATGAAAATCTTTGTGAAAACAGGTGATATTGCAAACCTTTTATACATCTAGCTGGGGAATAAAATCCATTGGAGTCAGTGCAAGTTACTTCTACTAAACCCAGTCCACATACATGTGGGTCAGACACATCCCAATTGCATGTTTCATGTGATTGGCTAGGAGCAGGAGTGAAATGCTACTGGTTCGGCCTGGTTGTGAAATGCTTATGTTCTTAAGTCCAAATATCTTATTGGGGGGAAAAAAGAGTTTCTGTACTTTGGTCAATCGTTGATGAGTAGGTTGGTGATGTGCGAAGCTAAAATGTATACTCTTCAACTTTCATGGCAGATGGGTTATTTTGGGTGACTTGAATCTCCTATGTTTACAGCTAGTAATGGTATGTTAGAAGCACTCTATTGCTGGTTTTAAAATGTTAAATAATATGGGAAAAGAATTGGGTAGTTAAATATGGGATAAAAAAGCAAAGCAAAACAAAAAGTATTTGAGCTAATAGGAGTTACTAAGAAGCTAGAAAGTGCCCTTCAGTTCTCCAATTAGGATGCATACCACCAAAAATGAACTGGTGGAAGAAAACGATTGAGTATTCAAAGTTGGATTGGCAGCTGAAGGGCAAACTCCTCATTGGTGTAAACTCCTCACTTGTTCTTATTGAGCAAAGGCAGGGATGAGACTGCAGCCTTATTTTAATTAAAGTAGATTAATGATGTTGAATATTACAAATGGTAGGCCTGAGTCTCTGAAGCTAGAAAAATGAGGTGTAATTTAAAAGCTCCCTAAGGGAATTCCACTTTGTGGAGGGCAGACAAGGTTTTCCACAAGGAAATGTTAGATTATGTCAAAGATTACATAAAAGGAGGCAATAACTAGAGGATGTTATTATCATATATTGGTTTTTGGCACCTGAAGTGTGAGCAGGTTAAAATAAGAGGTTTGCCAAGAGGTTAAAATAATAGGATCCTTATTCAAAATGTTAAACATTTAATACTAATATATGCAAAAAGGAAGGATTATACGGCTACGTTGCCTTCAAACATAGTATGTCTAGTTCTTAAAAGCTCTGAACTCAATTTAATTTTAGGGTTTTCTTTTTCTTTTTCTTCTATCAATTTGTACATTGCTGAAAGTGTGTATGAGTTGTCTATTTCCCCACTCTCACTAATGATGCAAAAGTTCTGGTACAATGTACAACTGGGGCCTTAGCCATTGGTTGGAATTAATATGTGATGTGGCCTTGGATCAGTTCACACCAAAGCAGAGGTGGATTCCTACCGGAGCTCCCCGGTACGCAGCTCCGGTAGGGAGCGGCAGATTTCACAACTGCTCCGGAGCCCTCTCTGCCAGTCCACCCGGCACGTCGCCATTTTTTCCCCATGATTTTCGGTGATTTTCGAGCAATTTTGCTTCTGCGCATGCGCGGAAGCAAAATTGCACAGAAATCTCACAAGGGGACGCACGCAAGAGAGAGATTTTGGTGAGATTTTGCCTCCGCACATGCGCGGAAGCAAAATCGCACCGAAATCTCTCTCACATGTGTGTCCCCGCAAAAGAATTTGGCGCGATTTTGCTTCTGTGCATGCGCAGAAGCAAAATCGTGTGAGGGGGGCACGCGCATAGCGAGCACAAGCGCCCCCAAAGCGTGGAGATGTGCGCGCATGGCTCTGGCAGCAAGGTAAGCAAGCAACCCGCCCCTGCACCAAAGCTACTGTAACTCTCAGTTCTTGGGATGTTCTGGGAGATGAAGTGTCATAAGAGATGCCCAGAGTAACTTAGAGGAAGACAAGTGCCATAGATACTTGCCAAAAGTTGAATCTGCTGTTTTAGTCTAATTATCTAGAGAAGTCCTGCTGTGACACCTCAGTCCAGCGGTGGGTTGCTACCAGTCCGGTCTGGATCTATGAACTGGTAGTGGAGGAGGGAGGCTCAGTCCACCCACTCCGGACCGGTAGTGATGGGATTTAGAACCCATCACTGCCTCAGTCCCCTTAAGATGTCTAAATCCAGTTTCAAAGAGTTTGTTAAACTTGTCTCTCAATAAAGTATGTTCTATTCTTTTTTTTTTTTTTTTTTGCAGTCAGTTTTCTGTTCTGGACAAACTCAAGGGTCTGACGACAGATATTTCAGTTAAAACTTTACCCTTTCGTGTGGACTCATTTTATCATTATTGTTTATTAAACTTGTATGCTGCTTGGATTTTAACAATTCTGGTGTTAATCTTTAAAATGATCTGCTCATCCTTCAGTAACAGCAGCAGTTTAGGCTTCTGCATGCTAGTTCTTGAATTTGTTCTACAGTTAAAGAAAAAAGAAAAAAATTCTGGGAAAATATGGAAATAAGGCTTCTAGATTTGTTTCTTCAGACTTTTCCTCCAAAGACAAATCCTATCACAATCATTCCAGGAATTGCTTTGTTTCTACTTCAAGTATTCAGCATTTGAATAGTTCAACTGTATTAAACATCGGTCATAAATCTGTGCCGTACTTATTACTACATACATTTTTCCATCTTCTGCCTTTTTCTGAGTACATGAGAAAACAAAAGTTCATATAATTACGGATAACTAGAGACAAATGATATGTGGCAGCACGGTGTCAATTTCACACATTTCACAAAAGAGCTGCTCAATACAGTAGCAAATCAAATAAAGCCACTGTTTTCATATTGTCTCGAAATTGTTTCAGGCTATATTAATGTCTCATGTTTGAAAAGCTGTCAAGACTTCGCACTAGACTTCTAGTGAAACGGATGCTGTCACTCAAACATCTTGCCTGCTGATAATGGAAGAGAGTAACGGGTGTTTCAGAGTTATTTGTTATTGAAGTTCTGTCCAGCCTTCATGTTAATCCACCAAGCTGCTTGAACTTTAGTAACCAGACATAGTCTGTGTAATATCCTGATAAAAGGTAGAAACCGCAAAATGAATTTATATAGGGAATGATCAGGATTCTTGATTTCCTTATTTTTTCCCCTAAGTCCTAGTATTATGACTACCACAAATAGCTATAATTAGCACATTTGGCTCATTGAATTTAGTATTATTTAATAATAATCCATAAAAGGGATTTCTGTCCTATTCCTTAGTCTAACAGAACAGCATAATGGTTGCTGATAAAAAATATTGGATTTGCTTACAAAGTTGGCCAGATATAATGCATACTAAAATTAAATACTCTTTAGAGCAGATCTAGTCTAAGTCAGGGGTATCAAACTGGATTTCCTCAAAGGCCGGATCAGTAGGGTGCCCAGATGTCCTGATTTTATCAGGATTGTCCTGATTTTTATAAGCTTGTCCTGATTCTGAAAATGTCCTGATTTTGTCCTGAAATTCGAGTTCCCGTCCTGATTTGTCCTGAACTTTTTGTAAAATTTTAGGATAATCAAGATGAACGTTAAATGAAAGTACGTTTGCACTACTTGTGTTTTAGTTCAATCGCTTCATTTTCAGGCAGATTCCCTTATGTATTGTTACGGAAGATTTCGTGTGCATTTTTAGTGTGTAATATTTTAATGCTTTCTTTCAGGGTTGTGATAAATTATTTAAAATACTGTAAATGTTTTCTTAGTTTAAAGTGAGCGGTCGTGTAATAAAATTGTGGTTTTATTTTATTTCCTTTTGCCCCCGAGGCACCTGAGGAGCCTGCAAAGCCAGCTTGGGGGAGGGGGGAAAGAAAGGGGGTGAAGGGTCCGCCGATTCCGCGCCCGCCAAAGTGAATCTGGGCCAAAAGCGTGTTTCCGCCCAAGTAAGCTCCCGTGCGCGCGCCAACCTCCCCGTTAAAACAAGCGAAGGGCTGCAGAAGAGGCGGCAGTTGGGCTTGAAATCCTCTAAAATCTAGGTGTGTGTTATACTCCGAAAAATATGGTACTTTATTGATATAATATGGCTACAAAAAGGAAAAATCTTTACCCATAAGAATATTCTAAAGATTTTGATGGTATTAAAAAGAGTAGAAAAGGAGACACTTTCGCATTCTGTTCATATTGTTCATCAGACATTGATATTGGAAGTACAGGCGCCCCAACCATTTCTATACATTGTGGTACAAAACTTCACGATGAAAATTCAAAATCCAAGAAGTCAACCGCTGAAATAGCACAGTTTTTTGTCAGTAAAAATGCGCCAGTATCTAAGAAGACGTCAGCTGCAGAAGCAGTTCTAGCATATCACATGGCCGTTCATTCGCTTTCATTCAGAAGTAATGAATGTACTAACAAACTTTTGACAACAATCTTTCCAGATTCTGAAATAGCCAAAAAGTTTTGTCATCCTACACAAAGTCGCAGGCTATAATTTGCAACGTCTTAGCGTCAAATTCAGTAAAAGAGCTACTCAACGAATTAGAAGATGGCTATTATTCTATTGCTACAGATGCTTCCAACCATAAAGAAATAAAAAAAATTCTGATTATTATTCAGTATTTTTCAGTGGATGGTTTGGCTATAGATTTTTCTAATTTACCGGATGAAACATCTGACATTATATTCGGATATTTAAAAAGGTGTTTGCAAAATAACAATCTTGATCCGACAAAATTAGTAGCCTTCAGTGCAGACAATGCTAATGTGAATTTCGGCGGTGCTAGTCAACAAGGGCAGAATAACATTTTCGCCAAACTAAAAACCTTGAATTCTAAATTAATTGCTGTTGGTTGCCCGGCACATATATGCCACAATGCGGCAAAAAAAGCATGTGAAAGATTACCACTGGATGTAGAAATGCTGTTGTTCAAAATTTTGAGCTATTTCAATGGGTCTACTCTGTGGAGTAGAGGAGAAGTTCAAGGAATTTTGTGAATTCGTTGAAATTGAATATGTGACTTTCCCAACACATTCACACACTAGGTGGCTGAGCATGCTACCATCTATTGAACACATTTTGCAACTATGGGCAGCATTAAAATCTCTTGCCTTATCCTCTGCCGATGTTCCAAAAGTTTTGGAAAATTTATTTAGCAATGATTCAAGCGAAATTTATTTATTGTTTCTTCAAAGCATCTTACAATTATTCCAGCAGACTATATTGACCCTGGAAAAGAAAGATCTATTTCTACCAGAAATGATAGATACCATGACTACTTTTCAACAAAAGATGCAAAAACGACTTCAGCAAAACTTTTTTGGTGCCATTACAGCTTCTAAGCTACTAGGTTTAGACGATCCAGATTTGGCCAATCAACTTAAAGGCAAATTCATTGACTTTTATACAACAGCTATTAATTATATTGATAAGTGGTTGAGCTTGGACAATTATCCTTGCTCAACTGATTGGCTGATGTTAAAAGCTAGTATTAAATATGATGAAGTTCAAAAGTCAGCTGAATATTTATTGCCAGATATTGCCATGAAAGATTCATTGTTTGATGAAACTAGCGAGTTGAACTCGTTGCTAGAAGCCTCTTCAGACCAATTTAATAATTTGCCGATTGATAAAAAATGGTCCACTTTGTTTCGAAGCAACAAATTCTTTGATCTGAAAATTCTAGTTAGCATAATTTTTTCAATTCCTATGTCAAACATGGCTGTGGAAAGAGTATTTTCCCTGTGCAAGAAGCAGTGGACAGACGATTGAAATCGATTGGATGTTAAAACCATGAAATGCTTGCTTCAAATTAAAATAAATCATTCTTCTTCATCCTGTGGCGAAATATATAAAAAGATTTTGGGCGACAAAAGTTTGCTGAATAAGGTATCATCTAATAGTAAATACGTGTGAATATGATGCTTTATTGGCTTTGTTGGAGTAATAAACGTTATCTTGAGAAGCGCTATTTTTTAAAAAACTGTCCTGATTTTGGATCAAAGGTATCTGAGCATCCTACGGATCAGCATTGTAGTTGTCCTCTGCAGACCGGCCCAGGGGAGGGGGGGATGGATGGCAGATGGGATGACGCCTCCTGCAGGACCCTGCCAGTCCAAATGGGGCACCTAGGGTTGCAGGAGGCCGTCCAGGCTGAAAATGGGGCATGGGGGGCACACATGGACCTCCATGCCCATTTTCACTAGCAGAGGCACTGCAGGCCTCTTTGCTATTTCCAGGCTGGCTCCATGGGCCGGATCTAAGCATCTCGTGGGCCAGATGTGGCCCGCGGGCCTTGAGTTTGATACCCCTGGTCTAAGTGGTTAAAAATACCCAGGCTAGAAATGAATTTTAATCCAGTCTTAAGCACAAAGCCAGCTGGGTGACTCTACATCAGTCCCTTTCTCTTAGCAAACCACTTTTGAAAATCTTGCCTAGAAAAGTGCAAGGATTTATCCAGATGGTAGTCAGGAATCAAGACTGACTAGAAGGCACTATAATCCTTTCATATTATAATACAGTGTTAATTTCTTTATATCATAATGTTAATTATGTACAATAAAATCAACATGATTAGATGCATAGTTCCGGTAAGATTGTGCCCTTCAGGAATAGTTTTCCATTTCCATAGTAATCAAAAAGTCACAAATGAGTTCTATAACTTTTCAGATTCACAATAGCCATAAGGCACTAAGGACTATTATTTTTTTTTAAAAAAAATCAAAATAATTATTTTAACATTGCCTATATTAACTTAAATTTATACACAACAAGGAGGATGCTTTTAAAAATCAGCAATAAGCATTTCACAGCATTTTTATACCGTACTTTCTGAAAAAGTTATGCATTGAGGAGGTGTCTATTAACAATTAGTTCAGCGAGAATTTTTGTTTAGTAAAAATAAAATTCATGTTACAAATTTTAAAATTCAGGATTAATCAATGAACAGACATATTCACTGGAACTCTACTAAATTTATTTTTGATATGAGAATTAAGAATTATAGAATGCTCTGGTGAAATATTTAAACTGATATTCTTATATATCATTATTACATATTGTTTTTTACATGAATATCTACCGCATTTTTCGGCGTATAAGACGCACCGGAGTATAAGACGCACCTAAGTTTTTGGGGAGGAAAATAGGGGAAAACAATCTGCCTACCAGGTATTCATCTGGCTGTCATCCTTAGTCTGGTCAGCTTCAGCACATTATTTTATCCCCTGGTTAGGGCTTAAAAAAACCTTCTTCGGAGAGAGTAACAATGAAAGAGCCTGCAAGCCAGTAAGAGCTGGGAAGATCATTAGCACCTGGTTAGGGCTAGAAAAAAAGTTATTCGGAGCAAGTAGAGCAATGAAAAAAAATTCTGCAAAGACTTAGGGCTGGAAAAACATTCTTTGGAGAGAGTAACAATGAAAAAGCCTGCAAGGTAAGAGCTGGGAAGATCTGTTAGCACCTAGTTAGGGCTGGAAAAAAAGCTACATTCAAAGCATAAGACGCACCCAAATTTTCAGCCACTTTTAGGGAGGAAAAAGGTGCGTCTTATACTCCGAAAAATACGGTATCTGTTTGTCTGGCTGTCAGTCTGTCAGTCTTCTTTTATGTCTATCTATACCTATCATAGGCCTAGGTAAGGTAGCCAGAATTTGTCATATTGCATTGTGTCATAGAAGTGATGAATATTGTTTTCAAGGCACTATATTAACAAATTACAATGCAATGTGTTTTTTTTCTTTCATCCTTTTTTTGATTTGGCTATTTTATCTTTCTTTTATTCTCGTGTTTTTAAATATTGTATATTGGTTTTTTTCTTTAATTGTATACACATCATCTAATCAGTCAATAATGTAGACTTATAAACTACTGCTATTACTACTAAGTAGACTTATAAACTTATAAGTCTAAGTAGACTTATAAACTACTTATAGTATAAGTAGACTTATAAACTACTGCTATTACTACTACCACTACTACTTGGATGGGAAGCCACCAAGATTACTTATGACCATAAATAAGAGGTCCTAAACAGTAGTGGTATTCACTTATTGTCAGGCCAAAGTCATTTTAGTTGGGGTCTTTGGCCTGCCACACTTTACACTATTTTAATATGTATTCTTTACTGTGGGAATTTGGGAGGGGGAATTGCATGAGGGCTGTTTGTATGTAGCCATAACAAATTCTTTCTAGATAGTCAACGTCATCCTTTGTCTTCGCACTCCTGCACCTGCATGGAAGGAGATGGGTGGACTCTGCCAGGTTGGCAGTTGAAGATTGGTCAACGTGATGGACTTGGGGGTGTGTGGACAAGGGCTTGAACTTTCAACTGGGTGGAGAAACCCCTGGGACTTCAAATTCGTGTTTCTCCCAGATGTGCCAACATGGCTCTGCTAATAAATTGGAACTTTGAGGAATACTTTGCCTCGGACTCTGATTTAATTTTGGATGCTATTTGGAACCCTGACACTTACCTTCGCTACCGGTTTGGACATGGGACCGCATGCGGGGGGAGCTTCTGTGCATGCACAGAACCTTCTACGCATGCGCAGAGCGTCTGTGATGACATCCAGGTGGGTGGGTGGAGCCTCCCGCCACTGCTGCTACCAGTTCGCCCGAACCAGCGCGAACTGGTAGAATACCACCACTTGTCCTAAAAGAAGGCAGTGGCAAGCCACATTGATATTATTGCAAAAGAAACCATAAGAATGGATTTTACAGCCATCTGGAACCAAGCTTAACTGAACAGTTCTTTTTAGAATTCTAAGATTGAAATATTAGCATTGAACCTTCATATTGCATAAAAAGTGAAAACTACTAATCCCCCCTCTCTCTGTCTCTCTCTCTCTCTCTCTGTGTGTGTGTCTCTCTCTGTCTATCTCTCTCTCTCTCTCTGTGTGTCTCTCTCTGTCTCTCTCTCTGTCTCTGTCTGTCTGTCTGTCTGTCTGTCTCTGTTTCTCTGTCTCTCTCTCTCTGTCTCTGTCTCTCTGTCTCTCTCTCTGTCACACACCACAGACACACATGCAAGTACATAGAGCTCATGCCACATATTCTTCTGCAAGCCCCTGAAATGTTCAATTGTGCACAAAACAGTTTTGATTTAGTTCTGACTATTTTAAAAGAAGTTTTACTTCATCTCAGAAAAGTCTAAAGTGGATCCATTTGGCTTAAATGTATATCATACTGGCCTCTGAATATTCACCAAAATTTAACATGCAGACTCCAGTGAACATAATTTCATGTTTGTTTAGTAGAGTTAAGCAATAAACCCAGGAACATTATGTTCCAAACCATATTGTTCCAAACAATATTCCATTTTCAATAGCCATGATTATGCCTCTTCCATTAATAATGGAACAATTTTCAAGAAATATCTCTAGGGTTGAGCAGATAACTTTAAATCTATTTTATATCAGTGTTGTGGGTTTGTACAAATACCATTCTATTAATTTTTAAAATGGCTGGAAAATGTGTATTCATAGAGTTCCAAACTGTCCCTAATATATTTAGTTAATAAAACATAAAAAAATAAATGCAGCACATGAAAACACATTTTATCAATGCTTCTACTAATTTTTGCATTAATATATTTTCCCTAATGTAGGCACTTCTGTAAGCATTTATTTTTAATATAATATGTTATTTTTGTAATATTCACATTTTTATATGTGCTTTCTTGTTCTTTATTAATTTTGTATAAATGTTTAATTAGTCTGCTAGTTAAGCATATTCAGCAAAGTATGGTTTTCTCTGCTTTTCTCTTTTGATGTCACTTGGAAAGTTAAAGAATTTGACCTTAAACATTGAAGTAAATATACCTAATCAAAAAACTCAAAATTTCAACACTTTTAACAGCTCATTATTGTATTTTATTAGTAGTTTATACACTTTTCATTTTAAAATGTTTGATTTCCAAGTACAGTGAACCCTCATTTTTTGCGGGGGTTACGTTCCAAAAAGAACCCGTGATAGGCGAAATCTGTGAAGTAGTAACCTTTATTTTTTTTACAATTATTATATAATGAAATACTCCATAATACATTGAAACCAAAGAACAAAACCTTTTTACAGGCCCAAGCATTTGTTTAACAAATAAATACACGTGAGTGAACCAGGGGTGAAATCCTCCCGGTT
Source organism: Diadophis punctatus similis (assembly GCA_023053685.1). Lineage (NCBI taxonomy): Eukaryota > Metazoa > Chordata > Lepidosauria > Squamata > Dipsadidae > Diadophis > Diadophis punctatus. The sequence goes on along the minus strand of JALIGW010000004.1, from coordinate 69,442,837 downwards.
CACTCTTACCTGTTGGTCGCTGCACAGCCCAACAACCTGGTGGCGTTCACGGTGCGAGGCTTCCCCCGCCCACTTCCCCCGCCCACCTGTACGCCGGCATCTGCGTTCTTTTGCCCTCTGCGCTAGCAGAACGCTTTGCGCATGCGCAGAGGGCAAAAGAACACAGATGCTGACATCCAGGAGAGACTGTTTAGCCAATCAGAATGCCGAACACAATGCACGATGCAAATCCGTGAAGCAGCGAGACCGTGAAAAGTGAACCGCGATATAGTGAGGGATCACTGTATATGCTATATTTACTGTTTTAGAGATATAACAAGTGAATGATTTGAATTATTATATTGTATTGATTTAGTGTAGGATGAGAACATGACAAAAGAGAAGTAGACATATACACCCAATCCATGTAATTATATACAAAACTTCTACTGGAGTACAGCAGGGGCCTCATACCTGGATATCCAATTCAGCTATCCAGGTTATCACTTCTGGCATTGCTTCCTGAAGATCTTCTAGGGCAGGGCTACCAAACTCCTGACCCGCGGGCCAGATGCGTCACACGCTGGCCATGACCACGCCTGGTTTAAAAAAGTGTGTGTGTGGGGGTCCTGATACGTCACGTGATGCTGCCTTGACAATGTGAGTTTGACACCTCTGTTCTCGGGAACTGGAGAATGCACATAGTGAGCATATGTTTAATAGTTTGCATATCAGTATTACAAGGAGAATCTTTCAATTATTTTCAATTATAACTCTTAAGTGTTCATACCAAAATAACATTTGCAGCAAAGAATATCCATTTTTAGTTCACAAATCTAGGGATTTTCTTGTTTAAAAAAAGGGAACACGATATCTTACATAATGTTTTACATTACTAGTGCAAGTTATCTATATTTACTATGCATTTATTTCTAAGAACTATACAGGCAAAACAATAAAGTATCACCAAATAGCAATAGCAGTAGCACTTAGACTTCTATACCGCTTCACAGTCCTCTCTAAGCGGTTTACAGAGTCAGCATATTTCCCCCACCAATCTGGGTCCTTGTAGAATATAAATCAACATCAACAATACACCAATGCAATAATCAATTTAATACATTATCTATACTGGCTCATCCATAATTTAAATGTGTGGTTTAAAGCTCTTTTTAAACTTTAAATCTGTACTATAAGCTGCTGGGAGAAAAACTAGTGGAAGGTAGAGAGGGCAGATCTTCAAATAGACCATCTTTCAATACTTAGTAGAAAAATGTAAGTTCATCCTTACATATTGACAAATGTGAACTTTCTCTAATCAGAACGTTGTATGAAAACAAGTGATCCAAGTTCAGTATAATAAAGCTGCCTATCTTACGGCGGACATTCCAATCTGCCAAGCTGTGAGGCAGGGATGTAGTTTAGTTTTTTAATATTCATATAAACTCAGTGGTTACTGCTTTTACAAAAGAAAAAAAAAAGAATTTCACCCCCTTAAGTCTGGAGATAGACATTTGGCAAATGCTGCTGTACGCTAATGATGCAGTAAGGTAGCCTCAGGAGAAGTTTGGCGGGGCTAAGCAAAATTCTGCAACAAGGAAGGGATTGAAGTTAATTACTCCAAAACTAAAATTATGCTATTCTCAATAAGACTTAGCTGTCGCAAATCCCAATGGCAAATAGAAATTAACAAAATGGAACAAGTTCCAGGTTTTTAATATCTTAGGGTAATGTTTCAAGCCTCTGGAAGTTGGCAGGAACAATCTAGAGTCATTTCTGCCAAAGCCAATAATAGTGCCAAGGCAATCTTAGACTTTTTGTCATTGTAAAGAAGGTAGATGCATACTTGATGCTGTTAAGCTAATTGTACATTCCATATGCTGTACAGTCTACAGAGATATATATATGGACCTAAAAATTCCTGTATGCCCTAACAGTCTGATTTTTTGTGAGTGCTCTTCCAGGTTTAATTTAATTTAATTTAATTTAAAGTTCTTATAGGATGCCCAATCCCATAGGACTCATGGTGGCGTACAACAGGAATAAGAACAATACAAATAATACATAATAAATTTAAAACATTACATAATTTTAAAAACCATTCACTCATGGGGGAATCCGATCTTCTTCACCCCGCCTGCTGGAAAAGCCATGTTTTTACAGCTTTGCAGAAGACCAGTAGAGTGGAGATAATCCAGATCTCTGGTGGGAGTTGGTTCCAGAGAGATGGGGCTCCCACAGAGAAGGGTCTCCCCCATGGACCCACCAACTGACATTGTTTGGCTGATGGGGACATTAAGCATTAGGGTGAATCTGAAGTGGTCCAGAATGATAGAACACACACTATTGCAGACATGAACAAGTAGGAACAGTAAAGAAGACTAATCAAACAATTATATCAATCATTTCTCCAGGAAGCCACCAATGCATTAACTGGCAAGTTAACCCTTTTTGAAATAAAATATAAATTAATTCTTTGGATATTCAAAGTAAAAAGTTTTTAAAATAGTAAGTTCTTATAGTTCTATTGAAGAAATGCTTCAAGTTCCTCATTGATCAGGACTTCCAAGTCACGTATTTCAGAAAATTTTTGCAACTGGCAATCCTGAAAAAGAAAAGAAGCAAGCAAAAGCAATAGCATTGTTTTTGTGTAATCACTGGTGGGCGAGTTCAACTTGAAGAACAACTTTCTCTTTAAAAACTTTGTGTCGTGATCTTTCAAGTTCTAATACATAAGATAACACAAGCATTTAACCTAGGCTTTACTTCAAATGAACAAGTTAACACCTGTATTTTTCCTGTGGTGGAAATGAAAAAGGTAAGCTGAAAATACATTGGCATCTGGTCTTAACTGCAAAAAGTAATGTATAACAGTAGGCTTGAGGAAAATCCTTTTTTTTTTCAAAACTTGCCAGATGGCAATTTCGTGTCAGTCAATGAAGTTTTATCATTTCAAAGGCTTTTAGAAATCTACAAAGTCAAATTTTCAAAAAAAAAAAAAAAAAGACTTTTTCCCCAGGGAGTAGGGCGGCCTATAAGAATGGCAAAAATAAAATAAATCAATAAAATAAATTAGAATTCTTTTTTAAAAGTTTCTTTATTTACACAAACAAACATTAAACAAACATTAAAAACATTGGACACTTTGTTGTGACCATCCTGTTTGGTCATTTCTTTGTATTAGAATTCTTGAACTCATATATAGAATCCAAAGGGGGGGGGGAATGCAGATTCTATACTAATTTAGAGTATATCTGATCCAGATGGTCTCAACTAAATTAAGTCTTCATGCAACAGTCTAGCTAAATACTATCTATTTCGAAGGTTAAATGATTGCCGCTCTTCCTTGTCCCAGAATTTAAGCTCAAGGTTGGGATGACTGGTACGTAATCTTGAAAAATGACATAGGGAAGCAATCAGGATGCCTTTGAAAACTGGACTTCAAAAGTGATCTGCTACCTCTTCATGAAGCTGCTAGAAAAGTTAGCAACAATAATTTTTAATACATCAAATTGTGAAGAAAGTTATGTTCCACATTAACAGTCCATAAAGTATGATTTTAATAGGACAAAATATCACAAATGCTCTCATTTCATGTTATAACTTTTTTTTAAATATGTGTACAAGAGAAACTATAATGAAAATATCTGAGCTGGTCATTACAGCACAGAACAGTGCAAGTGCCAGTAGAAACTCACATCAAATCCAACTATCCTAAGCTGGTTGATGCAGTGAGTTTTAAGATACAGGGTTACAGAATAATAGAGTTGGAAGGGACCTTGTAGGTCAGCTAATCCAACCCTCTACTCAAGCAGAAGAACCTATACAATTTCTGACACATGGCTGTCCAGTCTCTTCTTGAAAGCTTCCAGTGATGAAGCACCCACAACTTCTGAAGGAAAGCTGTTTCATGTTTGATTGTTCTGTCAGAAAATTTCTCTTTATTTCTAGGTTGAATCTCTCCTTGATCAGTTCCCATCCAATGTTCCTTGTCTGGTCTTCAGGTGATTTGAAAAATAGGTTGATCCCTTCCTCTCTGTGACAGCCCCTCAAATATTGGAACACTGCTATCATGTCACCCCTGGTCCTCCTCTTCACTAGACTAGCCATGCCCAGTTGTTGCAAACATATACATTCTTCATATGTTTTAGCCTCCAGTCCCCTAATCATCTTTGTTGCTCTTTTCTGCACTCTTTCTAGAGTCTCAATAGGACTAAATATCACAAATATTCTCATTTCATGTTATGACTTATTTTAATACATGTACAATAGAAACATGTACAATGTACAATAGAAATAGAGCCGAGGTGGCTCAGCGGTTAGAGGCAGGTACTGCAGGCCACTTTAGCTGACACTGATCCGCAAGTTAGCGATTCAAATCTCACCGGCTCAAGGTTGACTCAGCCTTCCATCCTTCCGAGGTAGGTAAAATGAGGACCCAGATTGTTGGGGGCAATATAAATATACATTGCTTACTGGTATAAACCGCTTAGAGAGTGCTTGCACTGTGAGGCGGTATATAAATGTCACTAAATAAAATAAATAAATAAATAAACTATAATGAAAATATCTGAGCTATTTATTTATTTTTTATTTAGTTTGTCAAAAATGTACAAGATAACAAGTATAAGTATAAACATGGACATGAACACAGGAAATAAATGGGGACAGTAGGATAGGGACGGTAGGCATGCAGGTACGCTTATGCATGCCCCCTTTACGGACCTCTTAGGAATGGGGTGAGGTCCACAGTAGACAGTTTAAGGTTGAAGCTGTGGGGGTTTGAGGATGTAACAACAGAATCAGGTAGAGCATTCCAGGCATTGACCGCTCTGTTACTAAAGTCGTATTTTCTGCAGTCGAGTTTGGAGTGGTTTACCTTGAGTTTGTATCTATTGTTTGCCAATGTATTATTGAGGTTGAAGCTGAAGTAGTCGTTGACAGGTAGGATGTTGTAGCAGACAATTTTGTGTACTATGCTTAGGTCAGACCATAGGTGGCATAGTTCCAGGTTGTCCAAGCCCAAAATTTTGAGCCTGGTGGCATAAGGGATTCTATTGTGAGCAGAGGAGTGGAGTACTCTTCTCGTGAAATAACTCTGGACCCGTGCAATTGTATTAATGTTTGATATACAGTGTGGATTCCAGGCAAACGAGCTGTATTTGGGAATTGGTCTGGCAAAGGTTTTGTATGTCCTAGTTTGCAGTACAATGTTACCGGAGAAGAAGTTTCGCAAAATTATGAGCTATTCATTACAGCACAACAGTACAAATGCCAGTAGAAACTCACATCAAATTGTAAGCTGGTTGATGCAATGAGTTTTAGTCTGACTGATTCACTGAAAACAACAAGGTAGGTTAGATTTCAAAGTGGCTATTCTTAGCATGCATACAAGTGCTACCAATCTATTCTTCCTACTCTCTAGCTATTAGACTGAACCTTAGCCAAACTAAGGTATCCCATTTCCAATCACACAACTCGACACTGATTGTCACATTGCTCTTTCATTTCAAAAGAACTGCACAGATTTCTACTTGTTTTCTCTATTACTAGTTTTTTTTTTCCTTAGGAAGCAGTGATTGTACATTATTTTTAATATTGATGTGATTTTCTTCTGATTCTCATACATCACCGCATGCATTTTTGTACAAATTAGAAGGGAGTGGGA
>JALIGW010000004.1:69349690-69432190 GCA_023053685.1 Diadophis punctatus similis | reverse complement strand
CAAATTCTTAAAGGGGAAGGGAGAAGGAGCGAATAGATAGTGAGGATTGTTTTGGACAGGTGCCCTATCTTTCCGGTGGGAACAGAGGCTATTCCTGGTGAGACCAGAAGGTGCAGATTGAAGATGCTGGTTAATGTGGATGGAGTGCTATTGGAGAATGTGACTTTGATGGGGTGTTTCTGACTTACAATATTATGAGCAGGGGTGGGTTCCTCCCAGTTCGGACCAGATCGCCCGAACCGTTAGCGACCCGCTGGTAATGTAATTTTGGTGTCACGGATCCGGTTCTCTCTGTGCCAGTCCATGCTCGCCGCCATCTTTTTTTTCTGAATTTTCAGCCGATTTTTCTGTGTTTGGATGGCTTCACAGCGTTCTGTGCTTTGAAAAAAGCCCTCCCACCCGTCCCCGGGTTAATACTGACCTTTATTTCTTCGCCCGAAGCACAGCTGATGAGCTCCTCAGCTGTGTTTCAGGCTGAATCCACCTTCTGAGCATGCGCGGAAGTGAAATTGCGCGAGCGGAGCAAGTGCGGGTGCACAAAACATCGCGACATGAACTGGTGGCAAAGGTAAGTGAAATCCACCCCTGATTATGTGGTGTAATTTGGGTCAGATCTGGAATTAAACCAGACTTTGCCAATTTGATGTCTACTCAAATAAAAGGAATTGTTTAGAAGATGGATTCTGCTCTTTTCTTTTTGAATGGGTTTCATCACTTGGAAACCTGACAATAACTTTGATAGAGTAGCATCATCTTCTAAGCATTCCACATCCTTGAGAATGCAGAGCTTTTAAATTTCACTGATTTGTACATGAGATATGGTTTTTAGTCCACCCCACATGTCTTTAGATTACTTTTATGGTGCCTTACTCAGATGCTATTGATATGTATATCAACACTATTGAGCCGAGGTGGCGCACTGCAGGCTACTTCAGCTGACTGCTAGTTCAGCAGTTCAGCTGTTCAAATCTCACCGGCTCAAGGTTGACTCAGCCTTCCATCCTTCTGAGGTCGGCAAAATGAGGACCCAGATTGTTGGGGGCAATATGCTGAACTCTGTAAACCGCTTAGAGAGGGCTGTAAAGCACTATGAAGCGGTATATACCATATTTTTGGAGTATAAGATGCACCATTTTACCCCCCAAAAGAGGGTGAAAACTTAGGTGCGTCTTATACACCGAATGTAGCCCCACCCACCCACCCACCCCCACCCTTTGGCCTCTGTCTTCCAGCAATTTACCTGTTTGCAGCAAACAGAGAAGAGCCTGTTAAGACAAGCAAGTCCTTAGCAGCTTCCCGATGCCCAGCTGATTTTCCACATGCTAAAATGAAACTGAAACTGAAACTGCAAAGAGGCAAATAGCTGGGAGAGACACAGCAGATTTTTATTTTTTGCTGAACTGGATGGAAGGGGGTAAGTGAATAACTTTAAATGTCTGTAGAATGTTCAAATTATTAGACTTATTTTTTAAAGACTGCTTTATTATTGTTCTAGAGCCAGGGGTCTCCAACCTTGGCAATTTTAAGACTTGTGGACTTCAATTCCCAGAATTCCACAGCCAGCTTTGTTAGCTTTGCTGGCTGTGGAATTCTGGGAGTTGAAGTCCACAAGTCTTAAAGTTGCCAAGGTTGGAGACCCCTGTAAATCTAGACAACTTAACAAAATAAAGAAGCTTTTTAAAATAAATGCTTGCTCTGAAGAGGCCCAGTGCTATTGTATCTTCTTTTAAATAATAGAGAATAATGTATACTTCCAGAATTTTTAATTAATTTTAACAGCTCTGTACAAGTATAGTCTGAAATGTAACAGTGTCCTGTTTAGTATTAGAGTTAAATCCTGACTTACCTTGGAGTAGATCTATTTAAATAATTGGGAGCAGTTAGTGTGACTACATTTAAGAAAACTTTCTGGCATAATGTACATTTCTCCAATTCTTTGCTATTTCTATGGGTCAGGCACAAATGCACAGAAATACACAGCAAACAGTGTATATCATCTGTGCTGTTTGCTGTTTGGCAAATTGCTTGGAGGCAGAGGCCTTTTTTCCTTGTTTTCCTCCCCCAAAACGAAGGTGCGTCTTATGCTCCGGTGCATCTTATACTCCGAAAAATACGGTAAGTCTAAGTGCTATTGCTATGCTGATGCTGCGGTGTGGAACTTCATATAATTGGTCTGCTAATTTTATTGACTTTTCTGGGTCAAAAATAGATAGAAATCTAAGTACCTTCAGATGAATTGGACTGTGGTGTAGGCTGTCGAAATGATTAGGAGGCTATTTAAAATAACACAGATGATCCCATTAATCAATAATATAATGAAATTTAATATTTAATGATAGAATATTAGCATACAATGATTATATCCCATTGTTAAAGAGCCATATTAAATAGTATTTCAGACCTCTTCAATGATAATCTTCTATGAGATGAATCTAGGACTGAAAAAAATTAATTGTTAAATTAATAGCCAGTATTATTGCTTGTGTTAGAACTATTCTGAAACTAAGTTTAGAGGCAAGACATTTGATAAGAACAGTTAGACATTAATATCTTGATTGCATAAGTTAAACTAATCTCATATGAATGTGTATTTTCCTTTCAGGTCGAAGACAAATAACTCTATATGTCTACCTACAGGTGGAATTCCACTTTCAGTTTTATTTTCCTAACCCTGAGCAGAAAATTTCTGTAAAAGATGATTCATTCTACTTTTGCCCACTCCTCTTATGACACCATTCTTGTGATGCAGTGAATTGTTTCATTCAGATGAAAGGGCCAAGATGTCACCATAAACAGAAAAATATAGCAGCATGGCATTATTACGTGCATATAGACAACAAAGCTATGCTGATGTATGAGGGAATGCTTTTCTTTAATAAAGTTTGGGGTAAAGCACTTTGTAGAAGGTGCTTCACATAGCAGTCGGGATCTTTCATTTCTAAGAATAAAAATAAGTGGCCATTGCTTCACTTACCTTTGCTTCACTGCTTCTTCACAGCTTTCTCAATTACCTGCAAACAACTAGAAAAGGCCTCTTCATGGACAGCCTTGCATTTTGCAGTTTGAAAGAGATGCTAATAGGAGGTGGTGTGATGCTGTCCTCTGCGGTTTCCTTTAAGCATCTTCCATCGATTGTGAAAGATGAAGGAGATGTACTATTTCTCCTTTCGTGTTCGTGTTTCATTAATCAGTTCTTCAAATTGTGATTCCAAGACTGCATTGGGTGCCCTTCTACTAATCTATTGCTCTACCCATCTATCTGATATGCTACCTCAATCATCAGAGCAATTTTAGGTGGCTTTGTGCCCAGCCCAGGAGAAACACAGATTTAAGATACCCTTTGTTGTTCCATTTTCCCACTATTGCAACACTGCCTGATGACAGTCTCAAGATGTGCAAAATCTGCTAGGCTTTGTCATGGGTTACCTAAGAGGAAAGTCATCAATGGTGAGTTGCGAACAAGGGTGAATGCAGCATGGATGCGTTAGCGAGAACTCACTGGTGTGCTATGTGACAGACGAATGCCAACCAGTCTTAAATGTAAGATTTACAAGACAACCATCTGCCCTGTTGCACTGTATGGCACTGAATGCTGGGCAGCAACAACAGGGATCGAAAGCTATATCCATGCCATGGAAATGTGATATCAGGCATCTCCCTTCTTGACCACATCACAAATGACACCATTCGACAGCATTTTGGTGTGGCACAAATTATAGAGAAGATGAGAGAAGGCTGGCTCCTCTGGTATGGACATGTCCAGAGAGCAGTACCTTCCACCATTGCTAAGACTGCCTACCAACTGGAAGTCAATGACCAGCGACCTCGTGGGCATCCAAAACAGAAATGGCAAGACACCATCAACAAAGAAAAGCAAGCCATGGGCCTGTGCCCTGGAGACGCAGCTGATCATGCAAAGTGGCATTCAATGATCTGCGGGAAAACACTAAAAGGAAGAAGAAGAAGAAAAAAAAGAAGAAGAAGAAGAAGAAGAAGAAGAAGAAGAAGAAGAAGAAGAAGAAGAAGAAGAAGAAGAAGAAGAAGAAGAAGAAGAAGAAGAAGAAGAAGAAGAAGAAGAAGAAGAAGAAGAAGAAGAAGAAGGGAGAACTGTCAATGATTGGGACAATAGAGACATGGATCAGCAAATTTCATGCTGGTGCTGTTTTCTGCAAGCTTAAAGATGAATGGAAAGTACATCAACAAAACAGTTGAAAAAGCCCTTCATGTTGTATAATAGTAAAGATGTTGAATAGGACTGGAAAAAATCCACAATAAAGTGTCTTTACAACCATGTGCTATTTTGAGTCAATAACCCTGCTTTCTTCCAACCTAACTGAAATGGCTTGGGGATAAAATGAAGAATTATCCCTATGGATGACACGTTAAGATCTTGGAGAAAAAAGTATTATAAATTTAACTAATAATAAAAGAAAAAAAATCAAATTCCTCTCCATTGGCAATATGGAGAGCAGCATTGAAGATTCACTTCCCCCCCCTTTCTTATTTTGTCTGTTCACCTTCTACAGATGCTTCCTTTATTTTGCATGGAATGAGGTACTCTAGTTCCCCAAAGTTGTTTAACAAAATGTATCTCTGGGTATTTAATATGCTGAATGACTGACAGAATTGTGAAATTTAATTTATTAAGATTGGAACAGAAGACTAGTGTGTAGGAGAGAATGAATAAGCATCTTGTGTAGGGATTTGGATTTAAAATGCAAATTGGTAATAAACAGCCAAACAACTTTTATCAAGTATTTCCACCTTTTCCACTCTTCTCTAGTTGCAAGAATATACCAACTACTTCAGTCCAAAAACATACCAACTGAAATAGAAATGGAATATTGAAATATTATGCCTCTCATAAATTGCTATGTAACTTACAATAATAATAATTTTAAAAATCCAATGTTGATGTCTTGTTATTAATTATTTCTTTTAAAGGAGTTTGAAGTCTTCCTCACCCTGTATATATTTAGCTGTATTGCAGCATATATAATGTTATTATCTTTTTTTTGTACTGTGTGCAATTCATTGTACCAGGCACTTTGTTCTGAATACAGAATTAGCTGAGGGTCTTCTCTAAGACAACTTCTAATGATTTCTTTCAATTAAAGGAAAAGTTAAAGCAACACAAATGAAATGTGCTCACATGGAGAGAGGGAGGGAGGGAGGGAGGGAGAGAGAGACCACAGAGTAATACTTCAGTCTGTAGGGATCAGATGATGTTTCAATCATATCCTCAACACAGAACACCTCAGGAATTCTAGGAATAGTAATAGTAATAGGAGTTGTGGTTCTATTGACCTTAGGAAATAAGATATTCCTTAAGGGCTTAACAATCCAAAAATAAAACTATTCGTTTAACCATGAATGCCTGACAATTGTGCTCACCAGAGGTGAAAGGAAACGTTGATTCATTTTGATGTTTACTACATAGCCATATGCCTAGCATTACTTTCTGAACAAATCTAACCAAAGATAGCATTCTCATCTGTTTTCATTCTTTGTAGCACTCTAACTTATCAGTTCTAATCACTCTTGCCAACTTCCCAGTTGTCCTTCACATCTTGCTGGTCAGCTAGCCATAATGAACACACATTATTCACATAGAATTCAATTCTAATTACTCTTCTCAATCTACCATATAAACAATCAGTGACTCATGATCTGACTACCAAAGGTTTGTACTATGTATAAGACTATTTGTTCATCCATTCAGTTATTTTTGACTTCAGGGACGGGTTGCTCCTACCTTGCTGCCAGTGCGCTGCACGCGCAATGCCATGCTGCAAACGCATGCCCCCTCGCACAATTTTGCTTCTGCACATGCACGGAAGCAAAATCTCACCGAAATCTTGCGAGGCGTCGCGCGTGCGTGTGCGATTTTAACAATTTTTTGCTTTCAAGCATGCGCAGAAGCAAAATCTCGCCAAAATCTCTCTCGCGCGCGCGTGTCCCCTCGCAAGATTTCGGTGAGATTTTGCTTCCGCGCATGCGCAGGAAGCAAAAAACAGCCAAAAAATTCCATAAAAGAGATGGTGGCATGCAACGGACTGGCGAGGACGGCACTGGAGCCATTTCGCAATCAGAGGCTCCCTACGCACCGGTAGGAACCCACCCCTGGTTCCCTCACATGAGTCTATAGGAGATGAGAGAGAGAGAGAGAGAGAGAGAGAGAGAGAGAGAGAGAGAGAGAGAGAGAGAGAGAGAGAGAGAGAGAGAGAGAGAGAGAGAGAGAGAGAGAGAGAGAGAGAGAGAGAGAGAAGTGTGTGTGTGTGTGAGAGAGAGAGGGGGGGGGATTAAATAACTAAAGCTACAAAATATTTTTTAAATAATGTAAGCATTCAATGCTTATGGAAACACCAAGTACAACGACACTTAAATGACAAAAATAAGTTTTGTTTTATCATACAAATAAATAGATATAAAAATTAAATTGTGGTAATAAAAATGAGTGCCTATATTAGTCTCTTACAACATAGTTGAGAGCAAAACTATAATTTATGAGAAAATTATGAGAAAATTATATAATTATATTATTTTAGGGATGGCTCTCCCATCCCCAAAACATTCATTCCACCAAAAACAATCATGATCTTTGTCTCAATATGAATTTTAAATCTGCTTTTTTCTCCTCTGAAATCAGACTAAACTCTTTTTCACTTCCCTCTTACATTGCCAGAAAGTGATACATTAATATGAATGAATGAATGAATGTGTTTAGGTCAATATAAACATGGACACAGAGGTCCCTATCTATCCCCCAAGTTTTAGCCCTATCTAACTCTGGATGGGAAGCAGTGGTGGGTTCCACTTACCTTTTGCTACCGGTTCGGGAACGGGAGCGCACATGCACGTGACACTTCTGCGCATGCGCAGAATGTCTGTAATGACGTCCAGGCGGGTGGGAGGAACCTGCTGCCACCACTGTTACCGGTTCGCCTGAACCGAGCCAAACTGATAGAAACCCAGCATTGATGGATGGATGGATGGATAGGTGGGTGGGTGGGTGGGTGGGTGGGTGGGTGGAAGGAAGGAAGGAAGGAAGGAAGGAAGGAAAGAAGGAAAGAAGGAAAGAAGGAAAGAAGGAAAGAAGGAAGGAGGAAATTATACCTACTCAGGAAAACAACTCTTCCCTCTCCCTTGGCAAATGTGTTCACTGTAATTGCTTTGTAAATATCTCACTCACATTTCTGTGTGCATAATCTCTCCTTCAGGTATCACAAAGCCACTTTTTCTTAGCTCCTTCCCAGTGGGCTGCTTTATCAAAATTGCAAAAATATCTTATCCAAGTTGGCAAAGATGCCAATTAATCACCTTGGCAAGCCACTCTGCTGTCTTAGTAGCAGTATGGATTGCAAGGAGATATGTTCCTAATCATAATGAGTAGTTATGCCCTTTCTGCTTCTTCTCAAGGCTACCTCCCTTTTTTTTTCTTCTGCCCCTGGATTCTTTATGTTTCTCAGCCAACTATTCCTGCTGCTTCTGCTTCCTCAGATAGTCTTCTTTGCCTTCATTCAGTCCCACTACTTCTTCCTTAAATTTAAGGACTGGTTCAGCTTTAACCCTGAATCCAATAAAGGCTACAGGAAGAGAAGTGCAGTTGTAGTTCTTGTTCCCCAAATCCATTATCTGGATTAATATTGTAATCTTTTTGCTACGTCCCCGCAAGACGTTAGAGACAGCTAGCAGCACTCCTGATTGGCCAAGGCCGGCCCGGCTGCTGAGCAGGAGATTCTTGGCCTCCTATTGGCTGCCATGTCTGACAGCCGCATATAAAAGAGCTATCAAGATGCGGCTGAGGTAACTTCTGCTTGCTAGTGCTTTCTTGTTGGTTGCGAACGCTGTTCTCCTTGTTAGCCTAATAAAGGCTTTCTTAAACTGAGTTCCTGTCTCATCTCCATTGTCCTGCGCTCCGGACTTAACACTTTTCCTTGGTTCAGCAATTTTATTCAGCAATTTCCACACGGTTACAACTAAATGGATTGCATGTTTTTTTAATTTTATTTTTTATCTCATCAGAAGTTGCCAGAAAAGGTCCAAATTTTTGTTTTTCTCTTTGAACTGTTTCTCTTGTTGTTGTTATTGCTGCTGCTACTGGAGTACATATGTTTTATAGATTTACAGTGGTGGGGTTCAATTTTTGTTTACTACCGCTTCTGTGGCCGTGGCTTGGTGGGCATGGCTTGGTGGTGTGGCAGGGGAAGGTTACTGCAAAATCCCCATTTCCTCCCGGTCAACGGGGACTCGGGAGGAAGAGAATAGATGGGGGAGGGGCCAGTCAGAGGTGGTATTTACTGGTTCTCTGAACTACTCAAAAATTCCTCTACCGGTTCTCCAGAACTGGTCAGAACCTGCTGAATTCCACCTCTGGGTAGGAGGTTCGATATACAAAGTGTATTGTATATCAAACAAATGGCAAGAGGTAGCTAAGATTCAGAATCTGAATTCAAAGATATGAAAAAGTGCCCCCCTTCTCTTCTTTCCCCTCGTCTTCCTTCTTCATCATCAATTAATAATCAGGAAGAATGTCATGTCATTCAGATGTTTGTATGTATGTATGTATGTATGTATGTATGTATGTATGTATGTATGTATGCATGCATGCATGTATGTATATGTCACGATGTGAATATTCAGTTGCCAGTTGTGGATCTCTACTATTTCTAGGTTTACTGTATTTTCTAATCAAGCAGACATGTGATATGTTTTATTGCGCATGTGTGCATTCCAGGAGTTTGTCTCCTCCTACCTTCTTCTCCTGTGAGCCTCGCCCGAGGCAGACGTGAATTCTTAGCTGAGAAAATGTAGCTTATTTAAGGTTTATATTCTTTTGTTACTTTTGTACTAAAATAAATATTTTGTTAATTAGAATTGAATCTCGGTTTTATTTTCTAAGTACGAATGACTTCAAAGAAGCAAGATCCTATATCACCTCTTTGATAGGAGAATTCCTATCCGTCAGTATGCATGTATAAAATTTCCCTCAATATCTAATATCAGTCACAATTTATTGATATTGTTGCCTTTATGTTCTGTAGATTTCTTTTTATATTGCCATATGATTTGTCATGAATTTATGATTTTTCTCTGATACTTTTCTGTCTTGTTTCTAGGAAACCGTTGCGTGCTAATCTGTTGCATGCCTTTGCTAGGTGAGAAAACAAGACAAAAATTAAATGGAAGTTGTTTAAATATGGTACAACAATCTTAAAAATTAATTGTCTGTACTGAGATGACATGTGCTTCTGGGTTAGAATTAATAGATGATATAATTCTAGATTCTGTTTGATTTAGTTTGGTTTGGTTTTTGAGAACTACAGGCTGGAAATCTTTACTGTATGGATTTTTCCAGGTTTCATTTTTGCTCTCAGTGGTAGCAAACAACATGTTGCCACTTCAATTTCCTGAACCCCTTCCCTCAGTGTAATTATTTTTGTTATTATTTAAGCAATATTCCTAGGTTTGCTATAGTATTGATCTAAAGTATGCAATCTGTAAGCACTGGAGAAACTGATGGAATGTTAAAGGAGTACTGATGGTCATTCATTTGGGATCCTCTCCTAAGCTTGCCGGTAGAGTCAACTGCATGGAAGGAGCAAAAAGAAAAAGTCAATGCTACGTCCCTCCAATGCTTTTGTATTTGGGGTTAAATTGTTGGAAGAAATATCCAGCTGGTTCAGTTCCAAGCTGGGAGAAAGGCACTGGGAACATGGAAGCTAATTGGAAAGATGGTTTATTGATGAAGCAGAACCACATGGATTTGTGGTTCTGGGCAGCTGACAAAATGGAGTTGAGACTGTGGGGGGGGGAGTTATACCTTCTTTGGTCTTTGCACTTGAGCTTCCTGTTCCTGTGCAAGGACATGTCCTTTAATATTCTATTGGCTGTTGTCAGATTCTTATGGGGTCATGTAGGGATCATGTAGGGCCCTACAGGCAAAAGTGGAAATGCAAAGGTGCTTGTCTGATCTAATCTGCTCAACCTCTGGCTTAATGGCTTTCTTCCTGTGTTGAATCTTGGGTGAGGGGCTGCTTTTAATCCTATCACTCTGCCTTTGTTAGCTTTGCTGCAAGGAGTTTCAAAATATCCTGTCTTGAATGGATTACAAAATCTGCATTTCTAAAAGCTACCCTCCTCAGTTTCTGCTTGGGGCTATTAAGAAAGAGCGGGGGGGGGCTGCTTTCTGTCTCTAAAAAAACATGTTTCTCTATTTCTCATTTAGGGAAATATAAAATTCTGCCTTTTTAATATTCCTCAAAATATTTCATTCTTCTAGGAGGGTAGGTGCTGACTTTCTACAATATTTCCTTTTAATTGAATTAGTTTAATTACTTTGTTCTGTAACTGTACTTTGTTCACTAGGTGCTAGAAACAGAACAGGGGTGGGTTCCACTTACCTTCGCCACCGGTTCACATCGTGACGTTTCACGCACGCATTCCCCCCCATGCAATTTCACTTCCGCGCATGCTCAGTAACAGGATTCAGCCCGAAACACAGCTGAGAAGCTGATCAGCTGTGCTTCTGATGAAGAAATAAAGGTGAGTATTAACCCGGGGGTAGGCGGGAGGGCTCTTTTTCAAGCCGCGAAATAGATTTAAATAGATTTGTATGCCGCCCAACTCCCAGGGGACTCTGGGCAGCTAACAACATATCAAATCCATTATTACATATAAAATCACGTAACAGGTTAAAAATTCAAAGTTAAAAATTATAAAAAGTTAAAAAACATCTAACATTCATAACCAGGGGGGAGACCCAAATGTAATTTGATTGGTCTATTTTCACCCCGCCTGCCGGAAGAGCCAAGTTTTTATTGCTTTACAGAAGGCCAGTAGGGTGGGGATAGTCCTGATCTCTGGAGGAAGTTGGTTCCAAAGGGAGGGAGCTCCCACAGAGAAGGCTCTCCCCCTCGGTCCCGCCAACCGGCATTGCTTGGTCGATGGGACCTGGAGGAGACCAACTCTGTGGGACCTAACCGATCGTAGGGAGGTATGCGGCAGGATGCGGTCCCAAAGGTAAAGAGGAGAAACCATCCAAACACGGGAAAATTCACCAAAAAATTCCCCAAAAAAGATGGTGGCACCCACGGACTGGCACCGACCAAACTGGATCCGTGATGCCATCATCGCATCACCAGTGGGTCACTAACGGTTTGGGCAATCTGGTCCGAACCGGGAGGAACCCATCCCTGAAACAGAACCATCAGTTTATTTTTTTCCCCAAATTTTCCCAAGTATGCCCCATCATCAAATTTATAAATGTGATTTTGTTTAAGTAAATGAAATTCTCATCCACCTCCATTGATCATGTTCCATGCAGATAATTTCTTTACGCATGGAGAGAAGGATGTTAAAACTGCCTACCATATCCCTTTTAAAGAGAAAGGGCCTGTCCCCCCCCCCAAAAAAAGAACGTCAAATATAGTTCAATACAAAGACATTCTAGCATATTCAATAGCTCTGACAAAAGAAAAAAAAAGTCTTTTGTGCTGTTGTTCGTCATTTAATTAGACTGCTGCTAAAAAGGATCTGGAAGAAAATTGCTACTAAACTGGCAGCCCACAAAGTTGATTGTAATAAATAAAAATCCAACAAAATAATTCCACCAAATCAATTTTCATAGAACAATGGATGTCATTGGCCTGGCGAGAAGCAACCCGCATGGGAGAAAAGCTTTTTTTGGAGCTAATTTGAATCAGGGTCTTTCAACAGCTAAAAAGGTATAATTCCAGGAAGAGATGATCTATCCCAAAACAACCATTTGTGTGAAATGGTATAGGCTTTCCTGCTTGAGCAGGAATTAAAAGACTTCCTTGGATTAAAAGACTTCCAAGGTCCCTTCCAACTCTTGTCATTCTATTATTTTGTTATTGTGTTGTTGTTGTGTTGTTATTTTATTATTCTGTTAAAAGAGTTGGAAAAGTAAATGACTAAGGAAGGAGTAACTGAGAAAAAGCAAGACGAAGTTACCCAATTTATCCCGGCTGCGCATGCTGTGGTGGGTGTTTCAAGATACACCCACGTAACACCTATACTCCACCAGCTGCATTGGCTGCCCATTGGTCTCTGGGTGCAATTCAAGGTGTTGATCATCATCTTTAAAGCCCTACATGGCTTAGGACCAGGCTATCTCCGGGACCGCATCCTACCTCACACTTCCCTTCGACCGGTGAGGTCCCACAGAGTGGGCCTCCTCTGGGTCCCGTCAGCCAAACAATGCCGACTGGCGGGGGCCTAGGGGGAGGGCCTTCTCTCTTGGGGCCCCTGTTCTCTGGAACCAACTCCCCCCGGAGATCCGAATTATCCCCACCTTGCTGGCCTTCCGAAAAGCCATTAAGACATGGCTCTCCCTGCAGGCGGGGTGATTTTGAGACGACATTACATCCGATGTCTCCCCCATGTATGTATGGTGTTATATGTGTTTTTAATTGTTTTTTTAATTGTTTTTAATGATTTGTTTGGTTGTTTTCTTAAAATGCTGTACGCCGCCCTGAGTCCTTAGGGAGTAGGGTGGCATAGAAGAACCTCCAAATAAAATAATAAATACAAATAAAATAAATACAATCCCAATCTTGTGGCAGAGTGGGATTGTAAGGATTTTCATAAAGGTATGCAAATAACTATTTTTATGACAATCCTATGAGTGGAAGGCAGAACATAAAGCCATTGTGGTATTTGGGAGGCTGGAAGGAAAATAAGCAGACAAATTCCATACCTAATTCATTTTCTGCCTGTTAAGAAGTGAGTGTTACATGAAGAGGAGAGATTACACACTACCTTTGTTTGAAATGTCCCTGCCCATTCCCACCACCTGTCAGTCCTTCAATCTAGATTTGACTAGGAAATGAATATCATGCAGCTTAGTCCCAATATTATTGTAAAGTTATAGTAACAGAATCCTTTAAATCTGAATGTGCTTCAGCTCTTAATCTTTGGGATGTCAGTTAGGAAGATGCTTACGGTTTTGATTCAGACTCAGGCTTTTTTTTTATCTGACCATAGTAGTGCCAGGGGTGGGTTCCTCTTACCTGGCTACCGGTGCACTGCTGCACAACATCACATTTTGCATGTGCACACGCTCACTATGCGCGCGAATCCCCTCATGTGATTTTGCTTCCGCGCATCCACGGGAAGCAAAAAATCGCTGAAATTTTGCGAGGGGACACGCGTGTGCGATTTTGGCGATTTTCTGCTTCCACGCATGTGCAGAAGCAAAAAATCACAGAAATCTCACGCGCATGAGATTTTGCTTTTGCGCATGCGCAGGAAGCAAAAAAAGGCCAAAAATTCAGAAAAAAAGATGGTGCCGCACAACGGACTGGTGAATATGGCACCAGAGTCGTCGCCTGCAAATTGCACAATCAGCAGGTCCCTACCGGAACGGAGCACTGGACCACACCAGTAGGAACCCACCACTGGTAGTGCCTCTTCTTCCTGTCCCTCAAGGCCGCTCCCTCTTCCCTCCACAACACCTCAGCATTGCTGGCAGCTAAGAAGACTTCCATTGCTTCAGTAGGACCTCCTACTCTGCCTGTGGGTTTCTTTCTCAGCTGAAACATCTGCCATACTTAATAGCCCTTAAAGGATCCTCTCAGGAACTGGAATGGGACAACTTGCCACAGCCAACTTGCCACAGCCAACATAAAAAAAAATATGTTATTTACATTTCACTTTGTCACTCCTTTGGCATCCTTTCTTCAATGATTCTATTCCATTATTTCTTCACTCTTGTTCCATGGCGAGTTGTTCCGTGGTGAGTTGGCTGTGGTGAGTTGGTCACAGTAAGTTGGCTATAGAGAGTTGTCATAGACCACTCAGAAACTATAATTTTTGGGCCAGATTTTGCAAACTCAAGGAAGGTAATAGTAATAGTAATAGTAATAGTAATAGTAATAGTAATAGTAATAGTAATAGTAATAGTAATAGTAATAGTAGTGGTAATAGTAGTGGTAATAGTAATAATAACAATAACAAAACCGATAACGATAATGATAACGACAATAACGACAACAACAACAACAACAACAACAACAACAGAGTTGGAAGGGACCTTGGAGGTCTTCTAGTCCAACCCCCTGCTTAGGCAGGAAACCCTACATCACTTCAGACAAATGGTTATCCAACATCTTCTTTAAAACTTCCAGTGTTGGAGCATTCACAACTTCTGGAGGCAAGCTGTTCCACTGATTAATTGTTCTAACTGTCAGGAAATTTCTCCTTAGTTCTAAGTTGCTTCTCTCCTTGTTTAGTTTCCACCCATTGCTTCTTGTCCTACCCTCAGGTGTTTTGGAGAATAGCTTGACTCCCTCTTCTTTGTGGCAACCCCTGAGATATTGGAACACTGCTATCATGTCTCCCCTAGTCCTTCTTTCCATTAAACTAGACATACCCAGTTCCTGCAACCGTTCTTCATATGTTTTAGCCTCCAGTCCCCTAATCATCTTTGTTGCTCTTCTCTGCACTCTTTCTAGAGTCTCAACGTCCTTTTTACATTGTGGTGACCAAAACTGAATGCAGTATTCCAAGTGTGGCCTCATCAAGGCATTATAAAGTGGTATTAACACTTCACGTGATCTTGATTCTATCCCTCTGTTAATGCAGCCTAGAACTGTGTTGGCTTTTTTGGCAGTTTCAATTGTTTTTGGTGTTTCAATTGGTTTTCTTACAAGGCTAAATGTGGGGTGCATGCCATAAAACAACTTCTCACTTCATTACCCCCAACAGGTTAGATGTCAGAGCTATCCAATTTTTGCCCTCCACCTGCCTTTTCTGACACTAAAGCCAAATCTACAAAATCCTCTTAATAGAGCTCCTAATTGACAGATTGCTGACTTTTGAGAAATGAATGTCATTGGCATGTATCCCAGAACATACAGAACTAAATCTCTAATTTATCTTTCTGAAAATGAAACTCATCCAGCAAGTGGAATCAAGAATTAAATAGCTATAAATAAAAGTTATTATTGTATTTGGCTAACTTCCTGAATGGTGTCAGCACATCTCATTGAAAATGTTACAAAACTATATCAGTTAATCATCTATTAGAGCTGCAATTCCACAAGCACCTGTCAGATTTATATTTTATTATTTTAAATTTAAATGTTGTTGTCCTCAGCTAAATGTTATCTCATCACCAGGAGAGGATTTGTAACATGCTACAAATGTTATTCACCAACTGGACATTATTTAAATTAATTCCTGTCCAGAAGATAATTCAAAGAGTTATTGACTTGGTTAGATTTTAGATAATACTGTCTGCACATAATGTGCAAGATGTTGGTGTGATATCTTGCTGTTTGTTTAGCTCTTCCTTCTTCCCACATCATCTGCACCAAATAACTTTTAACTATGAGCAAGGAAAGTAGAAAATTCGGGGCAAGGTTACCTTAAAAAAGACAAGGAAAACCAATTTGATTCATGCAAATAAGGGCTGATTCTCACAGGTGACCTGTATAGGCTATAAGTAGACTAGCAACATTAATAAAAGTAATGCTTCTGTTCTGTATAAGGAAACCTGTGTCATCTATGATACCTAATCATCCAGGAATTGTAGAAAATACCTGAATGTATACAGCAGTATGTATGATAAAATGCATAAACAGGGGCAAGAATAATAGTTAGACTGGCTGTGAACTGAAAAGCAAAATCAAAGACTAAACCTGGATTGAAGAGCAAGTTAGGACCAAAGGATAGCATAGATTGTGTTGCTTGGTCAAATTTTAAGCAACACAGGAAACCTTTCACAGATGTTCCTACATGAGACAATTAAGCAGCCAACTGCAGCCACACACCAAAGTTGATATGTCTGTTTTATAGAATAGAATAGAATAGAATAGAATAGAATAGAATAGAATAGAATAGAATAGAATAGAATAGAATAGAATAGAATAGAATTCTTTATTGGCCAAGTGTGATTGGACACACAAGGAATTTGTCTTTGGTGCATATGCTCTCAGTGTACATAAAAGAAAAGATACATTTGTCAAGAATGGTTGTCATAGGGTTCAAGTAAGCAATCAGGAAACAAACAATATTAATATGAATGTAAGGATACAAGCAACAAGTTACAGTCATACAGTCATAAGTGGGAGGAGATGGGAGATAGGAACGATGAGAAGACTAATAGTAATAGTAATACAGCCTTAGTGAATAGTTTGACAGTGGTGAGTGAATTATTTGTTTAGCAGAGTGATGGTGTTCGGGGAAAAACTGTTCTTGTGTCTAGTTGTCTTGGTGTGCAGTGCTCTATAGCGACGTTTTGAGGGTAGGAGTTGAAACAGTTTATGTCCAGGATGCGAGGGGTCAGTAACTATTTTCACAGCCCTCTTTTTGACTCATGCAGTATACAGGTCCTCAATGGAAGGCAGGTTGGCAGCAATTGTTTTTTCTGCAGTTCTGATTATCCTCTGAAGTAGATATCTATTTGCTTTTCCCCCAAAGAGGATGCAAACCGTACCCTTTATATACTTGTATAGAACACTATGATAGAACCGTAACAGGGCAACGCTTATATTGTGCTACTACGATACATGTTTTATCATTTGGGTGCCATTGTGATTAAGAATGGATGCTTATGGACCCTTGCCTATTAGACTTGTTGCTGATGTCTATGCTTGATATTCTGACCATCTGACTTTTGCATCTTCAATAAGGATTTGAAGAAGAGACACTGGCTCTGAACTTCAGACCTTCATTGGGTAAATGTGTGTGTGTGTGTGTGTGTGTGTGTGTGTGTGTGTGTGTGTGTGTGTGTATCCCTACTTTAATATTTTTTTAAAAAATAACTCAAGGCAGTGAATATATTCAACACACATTCTTCCTCAAATATTTTACTCACAATTTTGTTGGAAGATGCTGCATTGATTATCTGTTTCCTTTTCCAGGTTGCTGTGGTGTCTTTGTGCTCATCTGAATAGTATTCTTATGCAGCTTCTCTTGTGAGAGGTTGAGTTGTTGCTTTAGTAGTATTTGTATTGTATTTGTTTATTTGTCAAGCATATATGATTATAAGCAAAGTACAAACAGTAAAACATGATTGAATATATATGTAATATTACAAGCAAGAATAAGAGTAAAAGAGGTATGAATATATGGGTACATTAGGACAGGAACGGTAGGCACGATTGTGCGCTTATGTTATACATGATATACATGATATATATGTTATACAGAACATGATTGATCTGGGTAGTTTTTTGATAGATCTGTGTTTCTAGTTTCTATTGCCAGCAGAATGAATCCATGAACACCAACTAGTAGTCAGAAGACATGATGAAAACTCCTTAATTTCACAACACATTGACAGATGTAACCATAGCTTCAACTGGGAAACTGTGACCATCGTAGACCAAGTCAAGTTCAAAAAAGCTAGAGAATTCCTGGAAGCCTGGCACTCTGACAAATCAGCCATCAATAGGCACATAGACATAAACAACATCTAAAATTGATCTTAATGCCCCATGGATGACTGGTTTTTAACTTTTCTATTTTTTAAAATGGTTTTATTGTATTGTATTGTTTTATTGAATTTTTATTGATTGTTCTTCTCTCTGCTGTACTCTGCCCTGAGTCCCACGGGATTGGGTGGCTTATAAGAACAATAAATTAAATTAAATTAAATCTACATACAGTGCAAGAGAGAAAATTAACAAGTCAAAAAAAGACCAAAAAGACCAAAACATCTTCTCATCAGCAATCAACACCCAGATGAGCATAACACCAAGATTAACATCAGATCAGCAATCAAGAAGTCAACAATGTCTCAATCAAGGAACTGCCAAACTAGCTAAAGTAAGTAGCCCAATAAAAACCACCAAGACCACCCTCAACAACACTGAGAGGGTAAGTCACTAGAATGTAAAATTAGACCAACCCCACTCCCTACTAGCACTGATGATGTTACCTAGTTTGGTTAATAAAATGTCTACAAGAAAACAACCAAGCTCTGAGAGCACCAGAACCCCTCATAAAACAGTATTGAAAAATAACAAGCAACATCTGGAAGAAGAAAATCTTACTCTGGCATCAAACCAACCATAAACCAAGTTTCAGGAGATCTTTTTTGTGGATGATATTCCATAGAGTAACACAATTAGCAATAGCAATAGCACTTAGACTTATATACCGCTTCATAGTGCTTTACAGCCCTCTCTAAGCAGTTTACAGAGTTCAGCATATTGCCCCCAACAATCTGGGTCCTCATTTTACCAACCTCAGAAGGATGGAAGGCTGAGTCAACCTTGAGCTGGTGAGATTTGAACAGCTGAACTGCAGCTAGCAGTCAGCTGAAGTAGCCTGCAGTGCTCCACTCTAACCACTGTGCCACCTTGGCTCTTATATTGGAAATTGGAAATTTCATTGAAGAAAACATTGAAAGTCTTCTAGTCCAACCCCCTGCTCAGGCAAGATAAATTATATTATTCTAGACAAAGGATTGTCCAATCTCTTCTTGAAAACCTCTAGTAAAAACCTCCAACCCACCACACCTTTTGGAGGCAAGCCATTCTATTAGTTAATTGTTCTCACTGTCTGGAAATGTTTCCTTAGTTTTGGGTTGGATCTCTAATGTTCTTCCACCTGTTGCTTCTTGTCCTACCTCCAAGTGCTTTGGAGAATGATTCAACCCCTTCTTCTTTGTGAGAACCCCTCGGGTACTGGAAGATTGCTTAGATGTCACCCCAGTCCTTCTTTTTGTTAGACTAGAATACCTGGTTCTCTCAACCTTCTCATCTTTGTTGCTGCTCTCTGTACTCTTTCTAGGGTCTTTCCAACTTTTTTGTATGTGGTGACCAGAACTGTATGTAGTATTCCAAGTGTGGGATCACTAGTGCAGTATAATTTTTTATTTATTTTATTTTTATTTATTTTTGTCAAGTACATGTTGGTAATATACATAGATATAACATTGTTTATGTACATAAGATGGGTACTGATAGGAGGGAACATTAGGACAGGGATGGTAGGCACACTGATGTACTTATGCATGACCCTTACTGACCTCTTAGGAATCGGGTGAGGTCCACAGTGAACAGTCTAAGTTTTGGGGGTTTGGTGACAAAACCACAGAGTCAGGTAGTGAGTTCCAGGCATTTACCACTCTGTTGCTAAAGTCGTATTTTCTACAGTCAAGTTTGGAGCGGTTCACTTTGAGTTTGTATCTGTTGTGTGATCGTGTATTGTTGTGGTTGAAGCTGAAGTAGTCGGTACTAACACTTCACGTGATCTTGATACTATGCCTCGGTTGATGCAGCCTAGAACTGCATTGACTTTTGGCAGCTGCAGCACAATGCTGGCTCATACTTAAGTGGTTGTCCACTAGGGCACCTAGATCTCTCTCTCTCAGTCACTACTGTTGAGCCAGCCAGGTACCACCTATTCTAATCTAACAGGTCCAACAGAAAAGGCCTTCTCTCCCAGAGATAACTACTTATTGCTTCCAGTGAAAGTATCGAAAGGAGGGTTTGGTGACATCATGATATCACTACTGTAACGCGCTCTACATGGGGCTACCCTCGAAGAGCATCTGGAGACTACAACTGGTACAGAATGCAGCTGTGCGAGCTGTGGTGGGTGTACCAAGATACACCCACGTAACACCCATTCTCCGCCAGCTGCATTGGTTGCCTATCAGTCTCCGGTCACAATTTAAGGTGTTGGTTTTGACCTTTCAAACCCTACATGGCTCAGGGCCAGGTTACCTTCGGGACCGCATCCTGCCACATACCTCCCTACGACCAGTTAGGTCCCACAGAGTGGGCCTCCTCCGGGTCCCAAACAATGTCGGTTGGTGGGCCCACAGGGGAGAGCCTTCTCTGTGGGTGCCCCATCTCTCTGGAACCAACTCCCACCAGAGATCCGGACTATCCCCACCCTACTGGCCTTCCGCAAAGCAGTAAAAACATGGCTCTTCTGGCAGGTGGGGTGACGAGAAGATTCCCCCATGTATGAATGGTTTTTTGGTTTTTAATGCAATGTAATGTTTTTTAAATGTTATTTTATTGTACAGTTCTTATCTCTGTTGTACGCCGCCCTGAGTCCTATGGGATTGGGCGGCTTATAAGAACATTTAATAATTTAATTTAATTTAATTTAATTTAATTTAATTTAATTTAATTTAATTTAATTTAATTTAATTTAATTTAATTTAATTTAATTTAATTTAATTTAATTTAATTTAATTTAATTTAATTTAATTTTTTAATTTAATTTAATTTATTTAAAATATTTCTATAGCCCTCCATCTTCTAACCTACTGTGGGTGGTTCCCAATCAAAAGTCATCAAAATGACATTATTAAGACTATAAAACTAAACACATTAATAATAACAAAAACAATAAAAACCTAGCATTGTCAAACTTCTAATGTGGAGTTATCCAATCTTATTCCAGTGCTTGGGGGGGGGGGGGAAACCAGGACTTCAAAGCTTTACAGAAAGCTAGGAGGAGAAAAGTCTGTCAAACTTCAGGAACGTGATTAGGTTTTTAGATAGGTAAATATGACGCCAAAAAACATGTTTCTCCAACTAATGATACCCAAGCTGTTTAATTATTGACAGAGTAAAGGAGTATATTAAATTATGCCTGACCTGGCAGTCACTATGAATCAACTATCAAATCCTGATTAATAGATTTATTTTAGGCTAAGATTTTCTTGATCAAAAAATGCCACAGGCTTGTTGAAGATAGCCAGAAGCTTTCGTCTTATGATAAGTATATATGTCAAGACCTTGTCTTTCTGATAAGCCCCCTCCTATCCAAAAGTCCAAATGCTTTAATTCAGTCACTGACCCCCAAAACCAGAAAATGATTTGATATTTCCCCACCCCCACCCCCGCGTTCTCAAATTTCCTCTTACCTCCTGTCATTTTTTGTATTAGGTTCAGTGTTAGTATAATATAGATGCCATCCAACGGCGGATTTTAGCATATTCCCCTTCTTATTAACCGAGCATCACCACGATTTTGCAAATCTATCATAGCATTTAATCTTTGGTTGTTTTAAAAGGTATGTTTCTAGGAGGAAGGAGACAGGAAGAGCAAGAGGCTAGCTTGAGAAATAATTGACTCATAAAAAAAATACAAGCACAAATAATTGAATGTCAGACTTTGACAAATTTTCGTTCTGCAAGTCCCCAAATAGCAAATGTAAGTGTTTGTTTCCCCCCCTTTTGTTTGACTTTGGCAGTTAGAGCCACAAACACGAGACTCGGTTAGGTTACTTGCACCACTTCACTATTCTGCTCTCCTAGCCTGTGCTTGACAACTTTGGAAAACAGTTTAATAAAGAAGCAATTTTGCTAATCAACTATTTCTCTCAGATTCATCAGCTCTAATTAGAAAGTTACTGTCAAGATACAAAAATAAATCCTTACCTTGACCTTTATATAATTGAAATATAAATAACTTTTTAAAGCTAGATAATGTTTCAGCAGGATCTTTTGGTATTTTGCTGAGACCTGACTGTGAAACATGGCTTACTCCCCCTTCTGGTTTGTTCTGCAACCCAACAAGACAGACACAGACTTCAGAGGATAATCAGAACTGCCGAAAAAACAATTACTCCCAAACTGCCTTCCATTGAGAATCTTACACTGCACGAGTCAAAAAGAGGGCCGTGAAAATATTTACTGACCCCTCGCATCCTGGACATAAATTGTTTCAACTCCTACCCTCAAAACGATGCTATAGAGCACTGCACATCAAGACAACTAGTCACAAGAACAGTTTTTTTTCCTGAACGCCATCATTCTGCTAAACCAATAATCCCCTCATCACTGTCAAACTATTCACTAAGGCTGCATTACTATTACTATCAGTCTTCTCATTGTTACTATCACCCATCTCCTCCCACTTATGACTGCAGGACTGTAACTTTTGCTTGTATCCTTACGATTTATAATGATGCTGATTGTTTCCTGATTGCTTATTTGTACCCTATGCTATGACCATCATTAGGTGTTGTACCTTATGATTCTTGACGAATGTATCTTCTCTTTTTATGTACACTGAGAGCATATGCACCAAAGACAAATTCCTTGTGTGTCCAATCACACTTGGCCAATAAATAATTCTATTCTATTCTATTCTATTCTATTCTATTCTATTCTATTCTATTCTATTCTATTCTATTCTACTCTACTCTACTCCACTCCACTCCACTCCACTCCACTCCACTCCACTCCACTCCACTCCACTCCACTCCTCTCCTCTCCTCTCCTCTCCTCTCCTCTATTCTATTCTATTCTATTCTATTCTATTCTATTCTATTCTATTCTACTCTACTCTACTCTACTCCACTCCACTCCACTCCACTCCACTCCACTCCACTCCACTCCACTCCACTCCACTCCTCTCCTCTCCTCTCCTCTCCTCTCCTCTCCTCTATTCTATTCTATTCTATTCTATTCTATTCTATTCTATTCTATTTCTATTCTATTCTATTCTATTCTATTCTATTCTATTCTATTCTATTCTATTCTATTCTTCTGTGTCCTAATGCACGAAGGTTAGAATTTTTTTTAAAGATTCCCTTTTCAAGTTCACCATGGTGATGATTCATATTAGGAAACATGCCACTATGATTAACAAAACATGACTGCATGGAATCCTGCTGAATACCCAAATAACAGAATCTCAGGGTTCTTTACGGTCCTTCAAAAGTTCTTAGTCATGGGAATAAAAATAAATAAATAAATGTTGGCATTGGGAACATATTGATCGCAGATCTAATTCCTAGGATTTATTCATTTTCCCTATTAGATATTAAAACAAGGATATCCAATACTGGCTTACAACATGGTGCCTAGTATGTATGTGTGTGTTTGGGTTTGTATACACATGCACACATACAGATATATATTTCACATAATTTGAAATCTCAGAATTAATATAAAAGCTTCACTTGGGCAAAACGTGCTAACTAATCAATGCTCTGGCATTCTAATGGAAAACCATGTCTATGACAGTTACGATTCTTGAATATAGTATTAATGTTAATGAAAGAATCGATCTGGATGATAACCAAAATGCCTATTCCAGCATCCTGCTTCTGCCAGTGACAAACCAGATCTTTTAATAATGATTAGTAAGTCACAAAACCAATATACTTCTTAGAGCTACATTGTCCTGAATCTGACACTAAAAAGCTAGCCAATGTAACACAGCCATGATTTGGCTAATATCCAAAGATGGCATGATCTGATGCAGGCTTGAATTGAAGCTGATTCAATTCAAATAGCTTCAAGATTGAAGATTTTATCTACAAATTGACTTATAACGGAGAAGCATCAAAACTTCTTCTTCCTCTACTTCCCTTCTCCTGTTTGAATTGGATGAAAATAGCAGGGCTAGTTCATTTAAGGGATATTAATCCTGCCACATTCAGCTAGACAGCTTCAAGGGTTTCACCAATATATTTTCCAAAAACGTTCTCCTATATTACTTAAAAGGTTGAAATATAAGAAGGAGAAGCATAGCAACCGTCCAAAATGTCTAGCAAAGAATTTAGACAAAGAGCCCTGGTGATGCAGTGGTTAAAGTGCAGTATTATAGGCCGGGGTCCTCAAACTTGGCAACTTTAAGACTTGTGGGCTTCAACTCCCAGAATTCTCCAGCCAGCTATGCTGGCTGGAGCATTCTGGGAGTTGAAGTCCACAAGTCTTAAAGTTGCCAAGTTTGAAGACCTCTGTTATAGGCCAATGTTACCTGCAGCCTGGAGTTTGATCCTGACAGGATACAAGGTTGACTCAGGCTTCCATCCTTCCCATGTTGGTAAAATGAGGACCGACATTGTTGGTGGCAATGTGCAAATAATGCTCTACATTCTAAACCACCAAAAGAGTGCTGTAAAGCACTATGGGATGGTATATATTTTTAATTTTAATTTGTCGAACATGTACTAGATAACATGTATCGGTATAAACATGGATATGAACAGGGAATGAGTACAAGTAAATGGGGACAGTAGGACGGGGATGGTAGGCACGATGGTGCGCTTATGCATACCCCCTTTTACAGACCTCTTAGGAATGGGGTGAGGTCCACGGTAGACAGTTTAAGGGTGAATTTATATTCATATATAAATTTATATATATATTTATATAAGCATAAATAGCATTGCTATTGCTAGACAGAAGTTGTGTTGAACCAATGAAGGCACAATACTAATTTAAAAATAAAAACTGTTTGAAAAATAAGCTATTAGTTTTCTTCTTGCTTTTCTGGACTGCCTGGCTGGCATGACATTGAAAAATGCCTATTGACTTGGCCTAGAAAAGAACAGTTGTAGTTTCTGATTCAGGTTCTTTTTTGCAAACTCCAAGTGACTTTTTTTATTTATTTATTTATTTATTTATTTATTTATTTATTTATTTGTTTGTTTGTTTGTTTGTTTGTTTGTTTGTTTGTGAAACATGTATAGGATAGTAGTAGCTTGTATAAACATAAGTAAAAAGTACCGATAAAAGAGGACAATGGGACAGTAGGACAGGGATGGTAGGCACAGTGGTGCTCTTATGCACGCCCCTTACAGACCTCTTAGAAATGGGGAGAGGTTGACTGTAGATAGTCTAAGGTTAAAGTTTTTGGGGTTTGGGGAAGAAACCACAGAGTCAGGTAGTGCATTCCAGGCTTTAATGTGTTTTGCACTGAGGAGAAGCTTCCATCTAGCCACTCTGCCATAAAGCCCAGATTGGTGGAGGGCTGCAGTGATGGTTGTCCTTCTGGAACTCTCTCCCATCTCCCCACAGGATCTCTGGAACTCAGTCAGAGTGACCATCGGGTTCTTGGTCACCTCTCTTACTAAGGCCCATCTCTCCTGATTGCTCAGTTTGACTGGGTGACCAACTCTTGGAAGAGTCCTGGTTGTGCCAAACTTCTTCCATCTGAGAATTGTGGAGGCCACTGTACTCTTAGGAACCTTCAGTGTAGCAGAAATTTCACTATAGCCTTCCCCAGATCTGTGGCTTGCAATAATTCTGTGTCTGATCTCTGCAGGCAGTTCCTTTGACCTCGTGGCTTTTGCTCTGCTACAGTATGCATTGTCACTGTGAGGCCTTCTGTAGAGAGGTGTGTGCCTTTCCAAATCATGTCCAATCAATTGGTGGACTCCAATCAACGTGTATAAACATGCCAGCAATGATCAAAAGAAATGGCAGGCACCCGAGCTAAATTTCAAGTGTTGTTGCAAAGGATCTGAATACTTATGCCAATGTGATATTTCAGGTTTTTTTTAAAAAAAAAAATTTACAGAGACATTTCTAAACTTCTGTTTTCACTTTGTCATTATGGGGTACTGAGTGTAGATTAATGAAAAAAATTTCAATTTCAACAACTGTGGAATCAGGCTGCAGCATAACAAAATTGAAAAAAGTAAAAGGGGGCCCAAATCAGGGGTGGGTTCCTAATTTTTTTACTACCACTCTGTGGGCGTGGCTTATTTTGTGGGTGTGGCTTGCCAGCCATGTGACCAGGTGGGCGTGGCTTCTTGGACTGCTGAAGGGAGGGGAACTGAGATAGGTCCTGCCGCCCATTCCCCCTCCCCTCAGCAGCTCGAGAAGCCTCAAACGTGCGAAAATGCCTAGGATCATCACCGCACGTTTGTGGCTTCTCGGACTGCTGAAGGGAGGGGAATGGAGATAGCTCCTGCCGCCTGTTCTTTCAGAGTCTCACGCACTCCCTCAGCCATCCTCCCCTGCTTGGACTCACTGTGGGGTAGGAAGGCAGCACATGCGCAATGCCGGAAGCTCGGCTTCTGGGCATGCGCAGAAGAAAATTTAAAAAAAAAATTTAAATTTTTTTTTTAATGGTGGCACCCAGGCACCGGCAACCGACCGCACCGGTACTGTGATGTCACCAGCGGGCCGCTACCAGTGCTATAGAGTGGACTGCACCGGTAGGAACCCACCACTGGTCTGAATACTTTCTGAATGCATGTATATAAATTGATACAATCTTCTTCTTCTTCTTCTTCTTCTTCTTCTTCTTCTTCTTCTTCTTCTTCTTCTTCTTCTTCTTCTTCTTCTTCTTCTTCTTCTTCGTCATCCTCATCCTCATCTCCATTACCATCATCACCCATTAAAGCCCTGGCTTAACCTTAGACTTGTAATGTGAAGCATTACAGAAAGACCATTGGATTGGATGTTTGGACAGGCATGATTAACAAACATTTAATAAAGTTTAATAAAAAGGGCAACTTGGAAAGTATGAAAGATTATCATGATGAGAGTTTTCAGAAATTCATCTCCCTTGGGCTACCCTTGCCCAGGATTATTGATGTGTCCATCTTTCTGCTATTGGTCTTGGGATGCATTTATCAATGTCTATAGTACTTAGCCATTTATATAGATTAACCAGTGTTTCCTTACATTAAAAAGGCAATTTAGTGTATCATTTACAATCTGATTAAGTAAGGGGACTCTTGAAATGGAAGAAGCCTCTGTTATTCCTTGAACATTACTTTTCTGCTACTTAACAACTGCTTACTTCTCTAAAAAGAATTGATAAAACCTTTGGTGAATTAGAATGCTTTCATCACTAGCAGGTTAGCTAATATTGATTGCTTTTATCAGATTTTAATTGTTTCTTTTCTACCTTTTCTTTCTCTTTTTTGTATTTCTAGCTTCCTTGAATGCCCTCTGGACAGAAATATAGGGTAATAATGATAACAATAAATTTGCTGCAAAGCCAGAAAAGAATTCTCTCTAGACCTCAAGATGATTTCAAAGAAGCCAAATGTGTGCAGTGCTTTTATCATGATATGTTTGAGAGTAATTAAAGAAATATATCTGTACATCCTTAAAGTCATTTTGTTTGTGTTGTCAACACTTTGGCTAGAAGAAAGAATATTTTAATATTTACTTTTATGGAGAGCCAAAATGAAGTTTGCAGTACAGCACATTTAAACCAATACCTCAGAAATTAATCCTCCCCCAACAAGGCAACTAATTTCAGGGAATCTCTATGACATATATAGGTATATGTTTTTCTTGTTTCTTTTTTATCTTTCCCACTTTAACTGTTAAAAAAAAGTAATTGAAAGCCTGTAGATATAAATGCATCAAAATTTTAAAAACTAAAATTATTTGATGATGAGTCTAATTCATATGCTAATAATTCTTAAAATAACAAGTAAGATATAAGTGAATAAATAAATAGCAATTTAAGAACATAAACCCATATACTGTTATTTAGGAGTAAATCCATTGGAATTTATTCATTCATGGGATTATGTTGCTAAAGCTCAGTTTTATATCTGTAATTGTTTAGTCAATTTAATGCTTTAGATCCTTTAAAAGACAAAAAGGACAAGTATAAAAAGTGGAAAGAGGGGGAAATAACTAAGGCAGAATATCAGCAAATAGCCAAAGCTTGTAAAGATGAAGTGAGGAAAGCTAAGGCTCACAATGAACAAAGGCTTGTGACAAAAGTAAAACATAACAAAAAAAGCTTCTTCCAACATATTAAAAACAAGAAAAATGTCAAGGAAACAATTGGTCCATTGCTGGGAGAAAGTGGCAAGAAGATGACAAGCACCAGGGAGAAAGCAGAATTGCTTAACTCATTTTTTGCATCTGTCTTTACACAAAGGGAAAAAACAGTCCAACCTATCAAAAACAGCATCACAAAAAACATATTAGGAACACAAGTTAAAATAGGGAAGAAAATGGTAAATGAACACCTGTCTACCCTAGACAAGTTCAAATCACCAGGACCAGATGGATTACACCCCAAGGTTCTGAAGGAACTGGCAGACGAGATCTCAGAACCACTGAACTATATCTTTCAAAGATCCTGGAGCACTGGGGAACTGCCAGAGGACTGGAAAATAGCTGATGTAGTTCCCATCTTCAAAAAAGGGAAAAAATAGATCCAGGAAACTACAGACCTATCAGCCTGACCTCAATACCAGGGAAGATTTTGGAAAAGATAATCAAGCAACGAATAAATGAACACCTAGAAGCAAACAAAGTAATAACCAAAAGCCAACATGGGTTTGTCAAAAACAGATCACGCCAGACTAATCTTATTGCATTCTTTGACAAAGTGACAAAATTAGTGGACCAGAGGAATGCTGTCGATGTGGTTTACTTGGACTTCAGTAAGGCATTTGATAAAATAGACCATAACTTACTACTAGATAAAGTAGAAAAATGTGGGTTAGACAGCAACACCACCAGATGGATTCAAAACTGGCTGACCAACCGCACTCAATGTGTAGTGCTCAGTGGAACTGCATTTACATGGAGGGAAGTATGCAGTGGAGCACCCCAAGGCTCTGTTTTAGGCCCAGTACTCGTCAATATCTTCATCAGTGACTTGGACGAGGGGATAGATGGGGAACTCATCAAATTTGCAGATGACACCAAACTGGAAGGAATAGCCAACACTCCAGAAGATAGGCTCAAAATACAAAAGGATCTTGACAGACTTGAACATTGGGCACTATCTAACAAAATGAAATTCAATTGTGAAAAAAGTAAAGTTCTACATTTAGGCAAGAAAAACAAAATGCACAGGTACAGTATATTGGTACCTTGCTCAACAGTAGTAAATGTGAGAGGGATCTAGGAGTCCTAGTGGACAACCATTTAAATATGAGCCAGAAGTGTGCAGCAACTGCCAAAAAAGCCAACACAGTTCTAGGCTGCATAAACAGAGGGATAGAATCAAGATCACATGAAATGTTAATACCACTTTATAATGCCTTGGTAAGGCCACACTTGGAATACTGCATTCTGTTTTGGTCGCCACAATGTAAATAGGATGTTGAGACTCTAGAAAGAATGCAGAGAAGAGCAACAAAGATGATTAGGGGACTGGAGGCTAAAACATATGAAGAACGAATTGCAGGAACTGGGTATATCTAGTTTAATGAAAAGAAGAACTAGGGGAGACATGATAGCAGTGTTCCAATATCTCAGGAGTTGCCACAAAGAAGAGGGAGTCAGGCTGTTCTCCAAAGCACTTGAGGGTAGAACAAGAAGCAATGGGAGGAAACTAATCAAGGGGAGAAGCAACTTAGGAGAAATTTCCTGACATTTAGAACAATTAATCAGTGGAACAGCTTGCCTCCAGAAGTTGTGAATGCTCCAACACTGGAAGTTTTTAAGAAGATGTTGGATAACCATTTGTCTGAAGCAGTGTAGGGTTTCCTGCCTAAGCAGGGGGCTGGACTAGAAGACCTCCAAGGTCCCTTCCAACTCTGATTTCTATTCTATTCTATTCTATTCTATTCTATTCTATTCTATTCTATTCTATTCTATTCTATTCTATTCTATTCTATTCTAAAAACAAGAGTAAATGGAATGAACAAATTGAAAATCCGAAACAGCAGAATAAGACACAAAACTGTATAAAGATTAAAGTAAAAACAAATCACAACTGGTTAGTAACAAGAGATAATAACCAATATGAACTTATCACAAAATAAATAATTACAAGAAAGATAAACATATCTTATAAGTTCAAAGCATTATTAAGAAAGGAAAGTCTTGGTCATATATATAGTCACATACTGAAAGACAAGGGCAGATGATCCTTTAAATTTAACTTGAGCTACACTGTATTTGAAAGCAAGTTGAATTTGAAATTTGAAATTTTGGGCTTAGACAACTTAGAGCTATGTCGCCTTCTATCTGATCTAAATGTAGTTCATAAAATCATCTGCCACAATGTCCTACCTGTCAGTGAATAATTCAGCTTCAACCGCAACAATACACGAGCACACAATAGGTTCAAACTCAATGTAAACTGCTCGAAACTCAACTGCAGGAAATACAACTTCAGCAACAGAGTGATCAATGCCTGGAATGCACTACCTGACTCTGTGGTTTCTTCCCCAAACACCAAAAACTTTAACCTTAGACTGTCTACAGTCAACCTCACCCCATTCCTAAGAGGTCTGTAAGGGGCGTGCATAAGCGCACCATTGTGCCTACCGTCCCTGTCCTACTGTCCTATTGTCTAAATTTACCTACACATTCTTTGCTTTTGTTTATGTTTATACCATACCTGCTATCTTGTACACATGTTGACAAAATAAATAAATAAAGTTTGGTCTAGTAGTTAAGGCACTAGAAGGCATGAGTACAAGCTCCATCATAAACACAAAGTCAGCTGGGAAACTTTGGGCCAGTCACTCTCTCTCATCCCTGGGAAGGAGGCAATGACAAACCACTTCTGAAATCTTGCCAAGAAAATGCAGGGGCTAGTCCATGAAGTCACCAAAAGTCAAAGTTTCTCTATCTATGCAGGTGTGTACCTCCCCACTCTCTCTTTCTCTCCCCCCTCCCTCCCTCCCTCCTCCTTCCCCCTCTCTCCATCTGTGCCTCTGTATATTCAGTTAGTTAAGGTGATTTGTTAGATGAATTTTTATGTTATTTCATTGAAGGGTTCAATGAAATTCATTAAAGGATTCAATTTTTCATTCTCCTTTTAATACACCTACAGAAGTACATTTTTAGAAATCACCATGTTCTGTTTGAAGACTTCTATTAGATTGCTCTAGCCTTCTCTATGAGAACTACGATATAAAAACCATGTGTCATAGAGATACCAGAATAACTCAGAGAAGATATTCATAGTCAAGAGGCAAATTAAATCTGTTTCCACATAAAAGTACCTAGTTGTTGTCACGTAGTAAATATTGTCAGTTGTATGTCTATGCAGGGTGATGCACCCCTATTTAATATTATGGTACATTCCAATATAAGCAGAACATGTGATATGATGTTCTTTGTGCATGTGTACATTCCTAAGCCACCATTAATTCTCTTCTGCCTTAGCTCTTGACCTGAACGGTCGTGTTTTCTTAGCAAAGATGTAATTAATCAGGATTTATTGTTTTTGTACTGAAATAAATATTTTCTATTAGACTTTTTATCTCGGTTTTATTTTTAACTGTCTGAATTCCAAGTAAAGATCTAAATCGCCTCTATGAGATTTTATTCTCATCCCAACAGTTGTCACTCAGATGATCACAAGAGTTTATATACTATATATTTCAGTAAAAATAATCAAACTCTCTGAATTAGATTAAGGGACTTCTCAGTAAGAGATACTATGGGAACTACATTCCCTATGTTTAGGATAAATTTTCTCTTTGAGGTGAACAAAAAAAGGATTGTATGTTATGCCATGCAAATAAGCATCTTTATGCTTTTATCTCAGTTTTAAAATGTTATGATGCGTACCTCTAAAGATGAAATTAGAATTATTATTTTGGGATAAACCTGAAATAGCCAAGGTTCTAGAATTATACACATAGACACATATTCCATACCTCAAACTTTGCTAGATTATTTATTGCTTTATTCTCTCTTAATCTTATTTTTTTGTCTAAGTTAGGCAATATCAGACTAAATTCAGAAATTCTTTTTTCCATATTAATTTGTTGGGAGTCAATATATAATTTGAAATCCATCTCTTTCTCAAGATAATCATTTAGAGTGGATCACTGACATATTGTACTCTGCTGAGAGTACTGAATGATACGGAAAAATAATCAAATTAGAGGATTGGAAATTAAAAAAGAAACTTACAAACTACAAGCTTTTGCTGATGACCTTGTATTTATAATAGAAGAGCCACTATAATATGGCCAATACCTTATGGAAGTACTGGGAGAATATGGGGATGTAGCAGGATTAAGAATAAACAGGGAGAAAACCAAAATGATAGTTAAAAATATGTCCATAACACAGAAAAAAGAATTGATGGAGAAAATAAATCTTCAAATAACGGAAAAAAATTAAATATTTGGGAATAATATTAACGGCAAGATGCATAACAATCAAAGAAGATAATTATAATAAATTAAATGATCAAATAAAGATAGATTTGGAAAGATGGGGTAAGTTGCAACTTTCCTTTATGGGGAGAATTGCAACTGTGAAAATGAACATTTTGCCAAAAAAAAAATTCTATTTCAGAATATACCAATAAAATTAGACCAAGAATATTTTAAAAATTTGAATAAAATGATAGCTAAATTTATCTGGCAAGGGAAAAGAGCCAGAATTAAATTAAAATTATTGCAAGAAGCGAAAGAAAGAGGAGGATTCAGCTTATCAGATTGGGAAGGATATTATCAAGCTGCCTTGCTCACATGGGCAAGAGATTGGATAAATTTAAAAAATAAGAGAGTATTAACACTGGAAGGACACAATATAGAAGCAGGGTGGCACACTTTTTTATGGGACGATAAACACAAAGCAGACCAGTACTTCCAAAGGCACCACGTTAGATGAGCTATCTTAACAGTATGGACAAAAATAAAACAACAGATATAAAGGGGATTCCCTTTATAAAGGGGTGTACAAATGCCTCTAATGATGAGAACCAGACAGGGATTCCCTGTCTGGTTCTCATCATTAGAGGCATTTGTACACCCAAAGTTCATGAATCTGGGGAAAGTAATTACATATAGCGAAATTCTAAATGAAGAAGGGGATATAAAATCTAGGAAAGAGCTACAAGAGGAAGGGATTGAACTGGAATGGTGGGCATACCTACAGATTAAGTCACAATATCTAAAAGATAAGAAAGAACGGGGTATCAAGAAAGAACTAATGATAATAGATAAAATCTTGCTAGGACCAGAGGATAAGATGATAAAGAACATTTATCAATATTTATTAGAATATAAAATGGCAGAAGAACAAGTCAAAGAAACGATGGTTATTTGGGCTTATAATTTTGGGTATAATATTAATTTGGATAAATGACAAGAGTTGTGGGATAGGAATAGAAAATTGACCTTGGCTACAGCCTACGAAGAAAATCTATATAAAATAGCACATCCCACCAACAAGATTAGCAAAAATGGATAAAAAACTTTCAGCACAATGTTGGAAATGTAAAATATGAAAGGTTCTTACTATCATATGCGGTGGTTGTGTAAAAAAGTAAGGGAATTTTGGAATCAGGTTAAGACATGGCTAGAAGAGATACTAAATAAGGACATAGATATGAAACCAGAATTGTTCTTACTAGGAATCATCCATGAGAAATATGAAAAAGGACAGATATATTTAATCCTACATATAACAACTGCAGCAAGACTGAACTATGCACAATACTGGAAAAATGAAAAAACTCCATCGGAAGAAGAAATAATGGAAAAAATATTGACATGTGCAGAAATGGACAGACTAACACTGGAAATTAAAGACAAGGGAGAGACGGAATACTTTGAAATATGGGATAAATTTTACCATTGGATAGAAAGGAAAAACAGTCAGAGAAGTAGAAAGTAAAGATTGGAAAAAGGGAAACTAAATAAGGTTTGGATATGTAAATAAACAATATGTAAGATCAAAAAAGAAATGTATATTGAGCAATAATGGTATTTATTGTTATGTAAACATTATGTAAAGAATTGACCAAACAGGATGGTCACAACGTGTCCAATGTTTTTAATGTTTGTTTGTGTAAATAAAATAAATTTAAAAAAAGTTGGACAAAGTTCTTCTATATCCCTAACATACTACATACCACCACATGCACACTTCAAGATAGCAAGCTACCATTTTCAGTGCTACTATTCTGGGCACTCCTTTCTCATTTCATATAAATCATCAGTTGTGTGTCCTAAAACCAAAACAAAACAAAACATAAAAACCAAACTTGAGAATGTAAATGTTCTAGAACAACAAAAGGCATTTAGGGAAATGTGTTATATATGTGTCAAATATATAAAACAGCATATTAAAACATTATTCCAGTTCATTATTAAATAGAATTATCATAAAATTGGCATTCTACTTATAAGAATCAACACTTATTCCATCTTTGTCACTAATCTGCAAATAATTTATATTTAAGTTGGCAGCTTCTTCATCATCATCTAATAGTTCTACTATTGCTCTATTGTATGTCATGTGACAATGTATTGGGAGGAAATGCTAGAAAGAATATAATAGTAATGATAGCCTATATTAGTACAATATAGGCAATGATAAGTGCTCATAAAATATTTAATAAAGAAATAACCTTATGAATTTATCTCATCTACATATTGTAAGAATATAAAATAATTTCAGATATTTTTTTAATTCAGTTCCATTTTGCTAATAACTCAAATAGGTCCCTCATTACTACTGGAGCCTGTAATAGCCACAACTGCAACAAATGGAACATAACATGCTCAACTAAATCTTTACCTCAGCAGTTCTCAACCTGGGGGTCGTGACCCCTTTGGGGTCAAATGACCCTTTTACAGGGGTCGGGAGACTTCGCCCGGATGCCACCATTTGGGTTATTTTACCCTCTGCGCATGCGCAGAACGCTTTGCACATGCGCAGAGAGTAAAAGAACCCAAATGGTGGCGGTGGGGTGGGGGTCGCAGCGGCAGAGTGGGTCGCGGTGGGGGCGTGGAGGTGGGGCGCGGCATTAGGAAGGTTGAGAACCACTGCTTTACCCGGACGTCTTTCAACTGGTGTTTCCTCTTTTACATTTGATTAACCTACCACAGCTGTTTTTTTGGGGGGGTTGTTTTTAGTTTTGTTCTGTTTGGCATGGGAGCATCTTACAGATGAAGACCAGGCTATCAACATGGAATGTTTCTTTCAGAGGGCATTATAATTAGCTATTGAATCAATCTTCCCTACATTCAGAAAGGCAACAAAATCCTACCATTCAAATAAATCCCCTGATAGGCAACATGAATGAAAAGCAGGCATAGAACTAATGGTTTGGGAGTGTATTTGTTGCAAATACATAGCTCTCTATTGGGATGTTTCCCTCCTACCCCAATATTTAGGAATACTTGAGAGGGAAAAAGTGATTAAGGAGCAGTGAATCACTACTCTCTAATAAAGGCTTAGTGCCATTCACCAGTTTGTAAAAACATTCTTTTGGCACCATTGGGAGATTTGGTTTTCTTGTAAAACAACATCTCTCTCTGTCAAATGTATAATTTGCTCCCTCCTCTATATTTAAGATTTCTGTATGTTTTTATTTTTTTAACATGCTTTACAAGTTTGATATTGATTAGTCATTCTTTTTTTTAAAATGGATTTCTGAGGCCATAGTTATTACGTTTAAACAGACAGAGGTAAATGTTCTACATCATTTGCATTTGTGGTTACAGAACAGAACAAATGTTCTGTTTGTTTAGTCCAAATCCTCTATCTTGGTGTGGTCTACGTGTTCATGGAAAGAACTTCAGGTAAGAGATACTAATTAGAGGCTTGTCTGGTTTAATTAATCTGTAATGATTGTGCGAAGCAAATGAAACAATACATTCCACCCATGAATTTCATTTGCAATGTCGCTCAATTGGCTAATCTTTATCACCTAACCAAATGACAGTAAATTAAATGTGGGTTACTTTTCATTTCAAAGACTAACTAATTGAAGTCCCCACCCTAAATGAATATAATTGCTTGTAAATTAAAGCTAGGCTGTATTTTTATGAATAATTCTTTCATGAAAAAATGGGGTTCCTTCATTTCATTTTCCTTAATTGGATTAAATTCACACAAAAGATTTTGATGAGGAAAAGCAGCCCACCATATGTCAGTTTATTATGCTATTAATTATAGCCTAAGGGCTATTTCCCCATATATATATATATATATAGATAGATAGATACACACACACACACACACACACACACACACACACACACACACACACACACACACACACACACACACACACACACACACACACACACACATATATATATATATATATATATATATATATATATATATATATATATATATATATATATATATATATATATATATATATATATATATATATATATATATATATATATATATATATATATATATGTAGGTCTTTGGGTATTCGGGTTTTCTCCCGCATGAAATTGGAAGTGTCTTGGCGACGTTTCGATGAAGTCTCATTTATCATCTTCAGGCTGGTGTCTTCTGCTTCCTGCTTCTAGGAGCAATGTGAGATTGCTGCTGTTTCTTCCTTTTAACTGCCAGTGGAGGTTTGAAGCTCCCATCCTATCAGTTCAAACCTCCACTGGCAGTTAAAGGGAAGAAACAGCAGCAATCTCACATTGCTCCTAGAAGCAGGAAGCAGAAGACACCAGCCTGAAGATGATGAATGAGACTTCATCGAAACGTCGCCAAGACACTTCCAATTTCACGCGGGAGAAAACCCAAATACCCAAAGACCTACATACAAACACCCGCGAAAACCTCAGAAAACAAATATATATATATGTACACACACACACACACACACGCACACACACATGTAGTGGGTTCTAAAACCCTTTACTACAGGTTCGTGCGCGCTTCTGTGCATGCGTAGAAGCATCCTGGGTGGGTGGGTGGAGCCTCCCACCACCGGCACTACCGGTTCTTAGAACTGGGCTGAACCAGGAGCAACCCACCACTGAGAATAATTTTGCAGATACAAATAAAGGGATATGATTGCCTATATATACCCCTTTGAACAATAGGAGTGAAATCACCAGCTTCTGGTGAAAAACAAGAACAGAAGCAAGTCCATGAACAAAGTATTTCCTTGTTTAGTAAAAAAAAGTGATTGCTCTCTAGAGAAAAAAAAGTGTACTGTTGTTTTAGCGTTTAAGATTCTTACTGGACAACTAGTTTTTTTAAAACCTGATTTGGCTATTCCCTCAGTCCCTCAAGTTTGATAGACTAAACTAGAATTCTAGGAGGAGAAATCCACACATCTAGAAAACGTCTATCAGACTGTTTAAGGACTGACCAAAATCAAGAGCAATTGTTTTACAATCAAGATTCTCACAGAGTTCTTTATAGCAAGATGTATTAAGATGAAAGAAATTGAATTGCAACCCATAAAATGCCCCTTCTGCTAAATCTGGTGGTATTGGCAGATGAAATTCGGAGGAGGCAGTCCCTCGAATAATCTGATCCTATACTATTGTTCTGCCCCAGCTATGGACCACCAAGAACGCAGCACACACATAGTTTGTTCAAACCTATGTTTACTCAATTAACAACTACTAATAAGCTTGTTTAGTAGTTGACACACACAAACACAAGTTAAAGCAGTCTTTTCTTGAACAACCAGCTGTTAATTAAACTGCATTAACAGCTAGCAGAAGTCCATAAAGTAATAAATAAGTCTAAGCAATTAGTCCTGGATATCTCAAGAAGCTTACAAATGTTGGCAAAATGCCTAGAAGCAGTCCGCAGGAAGAATACCAAAACAGAGAAGCTGAACAGACGTTTTCAGAATACAAAGGCACACGAACAAACAAACGTTGTTTCCTGCAGAGTTTTTGCTGTTGTCATCATCCCTTAAATAGGCTAGGGGAGTGTCCAATTAGCCCCAAGCCTTACTCCCGAGGAGACCTCCTCCTGAGGAACCATTCCTGCCTTTTGGCAGCTCTGCGTGCCCGTGCATTAAGAAGAGGCTCCTCCTCTTCTTCCTCATCACTGGTGGGAGGTGCTGGAGGTTCTGAAGCCCTGGCTGAATCTCTGCCTCTGGCACCGAGTCCTCGCCAACCTCTTCACTGTCCGACTCAGGTGCCAGCTGCACAGGCCACTGGCGCATCACCACATTAGCCTCTTCTTGGATGGGGTCTGCTACCAGCTGCATGGGCTGCTGATGGGTCACAACAACTATAAAGGGTTTTAAATACCAACTCCACATCTTGAATGGAACCCCAAAACTAACTGGTAAGCCATGCAACTCAT
This sequence comes from Diadophis punctatus similis, assembly GCA_023053685.1. NCBI lineage: Eukaryota > Metazoa > Chordata > Lepidosauria > Squamata > Dipsadidae > Diadophis > Diadophis punctatus. Next base: position 69,394,512 of record JALIGW010000004.1, on the reverse strand, counting down.
GAAGCAGAGGCATAATGTGTGTTCTATAAGAAACATACATAACTGCTTGTATCACTGCATTTTGCTAAAGTTGATACCCTTCAATATACTTTATATAAATAAAGTGCATTGAAGTTGTCCAACCAAGAAATGATCAGGGCATGAGTGATTATCTCTTGGGCCCTTCGATCTAGGATGGAGTGAAACTGGCATGCAACATGAAATTATGCAAAGGCCCTCCTCTCTACAACTGCTACGTGTTCACTGAGGAGGATTTGTGAGTTCAAGAATACCACCCAAATGCAGTTGAAGCTGACCTGACCGAAGCCATCTTGGAGCTTTAGGTACTTCGTTGAGAGGTAGACCTTGCTTCCAACTCGGAATGGCTCTTGGGGTCTGCAGCATTTGTCGGCTTGCACTTTATGGATTTTTGCCACTTCTCGCAAATCCCACTTGGTATTGCCACCTCTGCTTCAGGGACTCCATTCATTCATTTAGTAACATAGACGAGGGGGGCTCCCTGGGGAGTTTGGGCATGGACCTCTTCAATTAAGGGGGGGCGCCTGTCAACCTTGAAGCTGACCCTGACAGCAACATTTCATATCATAGTGGAGCAGTAACTCTGGTCTTATGATCAGCCTCAAAACAATTAATAAAGTTCTTTGCAAAAGACTTAGCAACCAGATTAGTGCTATTCAAGTTCAAGCCAAAGTATATGTCAATCTCTATCACAACAGGGACAATTCTCTGAATGACATGCACAGAATGAATAACAGAATCACAGAATGTATGTGTTGGAAGGACTCTTGGATCAGATTATATCCTCCTGAGGATGTTCTTATTTAAGTCAAAGTAAGTACTATTTATTTTCACTCTGGAAAACTTACTGGTTCTTTATTTTGTAATAATTCAATAGAGTGTCAGTTAAAGTTGGAACTTTCATTTCTTCAAAATGTGAACTCTTGACAAGTTTTAATCAAGCATATATTTGAAGGAGCAGTTTATCTGATTTTTATATTCAATATGAGGTAAAAGTCAGCATAGATTACGGAATTAATCACTTTCACAATGAAAAACTTCATTTTTAAATTCAAGATACCACACTCTTACAAGAAAGTTCTATTCTCCTATGCAAGACCACTAAGTTCAGTTGCAGCTGCTTGTGAATTATTGGCTTGATGGATTATATCTATGGTCACAAAAAATAGGACCACCTGAACCAAGAACAATAATGTTTCTGAGATATTGAAAAACCATTTGCTTTTTTGTAAGGCTACCAATTCTGGTTTGCAAAAATCTAGACAACTGATAGGAGTATAAATAAACTGAAAGGAGGAGAAAATGCTTTCAATCTTTTAAAGTTCTGTCAATGTGACTTTTCATTATATTAGATAGAGCTGAGTTCTACTTTTTGTCTGGACTACCTCACAGGGTTAACAGTAATCCAAGAAATCTTGAAAGTGTAGTTAGGAATAACTGTTTTTGTTTGTGAATTAAAGCATGCCTTACTGAATTTAACGTATTACTCCATGGCAGATTTTGAAAAGCTAACTGGCATAATGATTAAAATAAGTGTTTTAGGCATTCTTTGGTTTTGATTAGGGCCTTGTAAGATTGACTGACTCTAAGCCAGAAAAATGCAAGCCTGTAGCCTCTGAAGTTTATATCCTAATATATTTGGAAAATGCTTTGCATGACAAATGGTATATAAACACACACACACACTAAAATCCCTTCAATAGTAGAAGGTGCTTATGTTGTGATCTATTATTTCAGGCCTGTACAAAAGGGGTGGAGCTTGTATTGTGGCATCACAACACTTCCATTATTTTGTTCAACATACTGGATCCTGTGGGCACCTCTGAATCTCAGAAAGAAAAAAACAAGAACAAAAATGATGCTATTATAGCAACATACCACAGTTCCTTAAACCAACAGTAAGGTATATGATATTCTTTCCCGAATCAGATAGCTAAACATTCACCGAGAAAAGACCAAAAAATAATGAGGGGCTTCAACTATTCAACAATATATTTGGAAGATAAAAGCTCTGCTGACATCCCTTTCCCTTTTAGCCAGATCACACAGCCACCTCTGATCTGCCTGCAAGTCTCAAAATAAAGACACAAAAGAAACTCCCTTCACAGCATTTGACACTTGGACTGAAATCGATTAAGCTTGCCTCTCTGGCTCTAGCAAAGAGACAGAATCCCCTCAGGATAAGGGAAATCTTTTTTGTCAATTCTGGACTTCGATGCCAGACGCCCTCATAAAAAAAATCCACACTTAGGAAGGGTTCTACATTTATTTATTTTATTTATTTATTTATTTGTTTTTGTCAATTGTCAATCTATGTATTGTCAATTGTCAATCTATGTATTGATGATATACATAGGTATAACATTGTTTATATATGTAAGATGGGTACTAATAAAAGGGAACATTAGGACAGGGACGCCCCTTACTGACCTCTTAGGAATCGGGTGAGGTCAACAGTGGACAGTCTAAGGGTAAAGTTTTGGGAGTTTGGTGACGAAACCACAGAGTCAGGTAGTGAGTTCCAGGCATTTACCACTCTGTTGCTAACGTCGTATTTTCTACAGTCAAGTTTGGAGTGGTTCACTTTGAGTTTATATCTATTGTGTGCTCGTGTATTGTTGTGGTTGAAGCTGAAGTAGTCATTGACAGGAAGGACATTGTAGCAGATAATTTTATGAGCTACGCTTAGGTCATGCCGAAGGTGACATAGTTCTAAGCTTTCTAAGCCCAGGATTTCAAGTCTGGTTGCGTAAGGTATTCTGTTGCGAGTAGAGGAGTGGAGGACTCTTCTCGTAAAGTATCTCTGGACACTTTCTAATGTATTTATCTCCGATATGCATATATGCATATATAAATTAAGGTATTCTGTTGCGAGTAGAGGAGTGGAGGACTCTTCTCGTAAAGTATCTCTGGACACTTTCTAATTTACACATCTAACATGCTTCACATCAAAGTCCATTACTTCATGATCAAAGCCCATTGTCACTATAAATACCATCACTTTCAGCTTTCTAACCTCATGACCACCTTTGAACCTACATTTTGTATTTCTGGGTCTTCAGATAAAATCCAGCCTCTTCTTCAAGCAATCATTTTGTGTTTTTTGTTCAGAATCAGGAATCAGACTTGGAAAATTCTTCTAAACAGATCTAACAGAAATACATCCCAGATATAAAATGGGCTTTCTAATAAATTTTGGGTTTGATTCACAGATAACTTTTTCTCTGGTATATGAAGAAGAAACAGGCGGTCATATCAATGGATGTAATACTGATATGCAAGGAAAAATGGATGAAATGGAAATAAAAGAAATCTTGAGAGAAAGTCTTTATTTGTTCTTGGATTCAGGATAGAAAGAGAAGTTAAGTCTGGATCTTGGGCTTTGGAATAGGTGGTGTGCAATTGGGTAACTTTGGCTATTATTTTAATACAGAGACCCTCCTGAGTTTGAGAAGTTGGATCCCCTGAGATACTCCAAAGAAAATCTTCCCAACTCTTTTGCCATTTACTTTAGACAAGACTGCTGACAAGTATTCAACCAAAAGATCTCTAAGGTATGCCTTCACTCTTCCCAGGGGAATCCAATACGAAAAATATAAAACCTCAAATTGTAAGCAACTACTCTACTTTTGTATTAGAGAAAGAGCAACCATTCAATGTCATTAGACGTACAAAAACAGTTTTAAATAGCACTAAAGGGTGGGACATTTTGAGAGTCCAAGCGAAGGAAGGCTTGCTCTGAAAGTAGTCATTCTACCTTTCTCACACAAATACATACACACGAACCCCTCCTACAAAATGTCCAAAGCCAATTTGTTACGTACTGAGGTACATAGTAAATTTGCATAACTGCCGCTGATTGGCCAACTAAGCGGCGGTAGATTTGAACGCCTGTCATTGGTCGGCTGGACTGCAGGGAAACCCTTAAAAGCGGCTTCCCTGCCCTTCGCCGCCAGTTCTTTTACTAGAAGCTGGCCTGCTAAATAAAGTGCTGAACTGTTCTACGGCTCGCCTTTCCTTTCCCGTGCGCTAATCTAACACAATTAGTGGATCATACTAATTCCTTATTCTCCTTGGCTAGGTTGCTTGATGCACCTTCTGAGATGAGTCTTTTCTGATTCAGCCTTTATCTCCTCTTGGTTCTTCACACCTCCAGCAAATTCACTGGGCAATTTCCTTGCTCTGAAAGCTTGCCAGCCTCTCTTTCATTGGCCAATCAATATTCTTTGTGCCTTCCCGCCCCGCCCAAGTTGCTTCTCTACTCTCTAGCCATAAGGAGTGAAATTCTGGGCAGACTGTTACAGAAACTGTTGCAGACTGTTAGGAAAAACTGTATATTCTTCCTTTTATATTATAAGCCCTTCCTTCCTTCCTTTTTTCCTTCCTTCCTTCCTTCCTTCCTTCCCAGAGGTTCTCAATTCTGATTCTTCTAAGCTGTCTAAATTTTATCTACAGTAACCAACAGATCAATTCTTCATTTCTATCTACTACTTGCTGTTTCTGGAAATTCTTATTCTCTTCAGTTGTAACTTCCTCCATTTATTTATCTTTATATACCTTTACAACTGGGAGCAGTTTATGGGAGTTGTTCCTAATAACAAGAAATGTTTTTTGGATAAGGAGAACATTGTCACGGTGTGAATGTTGTCAGTTGTGAGTCTATGCAGGGTGATGCACCCCTATTCTAAATATTATGGTACTTCCCAATACAAGCAGAACACGTGATATGATGTTCTGCGCATGTCTACATTCCTATCCACCATTAATCACTTCTGTTATGCCTTCCGACCTGGAAGGACGTGTTGCGTAGCAAAAATGTAGTTTATTCAGGATTTATTGTTTTATATTGTTTTGTACTGAAATAAATATTTTCTATTAGACATTTTAACCTCGGCTTTATTTATAAGTATTTGAATTCCAGCAAAAGATCCAATGTCGCCTCTACGGGGGAATGCTCCCCTTAACAAACATATAGGGAATAAGTCTACTGGTGATAGAAACAAGGCAGAATTAGTCAGGTTCCAGTTTTTCCTCAAATCTCTTGTGCTAATAATATTTTTATTTTCATTGGATAATATTTACCTAATTAAGCATTATATGAAAGAGCAATCTGTTGATAAAGCATGAGGGCATATGTGTTGTAATAAACAAAGAAAACAGGAGTAGATGAATGCCAACGATCACTTGCCAAATAGTAACATGATTGAGTACTTTTATTTGTTTTTAATTATTTGGTGAATTCTCCCCCCCCCCAATTCATTGCCCATTATCATTCACCATTCCTGTTATCACTTATCAACTTTATTTGATAAAGTTTGTTCTGGCAACTTGGTAATTAATCAGGTAAAGATACCACTTGATAAATGACTACTTGGACGAATTCCATATAAAGTGGTCATTCATGTATATCTCAGATGATGTCACATTAATGATTGATCATTTAACAGACCAATCTCTTCATGAATGTTTAGCATAACCTAGATACATAAATTGGGCATGTAGAGGGCTTTAAAGATTTTTTTTCCAAAATACATGTCCTCCATAGTTACTTCAAAATAGTTTTTTCTTAACTTTGAAGTACATAGTTATATATATATATATATATATATATATATATATATATATATATATATATATATATATATATATATATATAATTTATTTATTTATTTATCTATCTACCTTGTTTCCCCGAAAATAAGACCCTGTCTTATATTTTTTTGAACCCTGAAATAAGCCCTTGCCCTTATTGCCATGCACTCAAAAGCCCGATTGGGCTTATTATCAGGGGATGTCTTATTTTGGGGGAAACAGGGTATCTATCTATCTATCTATCTATCTATCTATCTATCTATCTATCTATCTATCTATCTATCTATCTATCTATTTATTTTTTATTTTATTTGTCAAAACGTGTACAAGATAACAGGCATGGTATAAACATAAACAAAAGCAAAGTAGGTATAGGTAAATTTGGACAATAGGACAGTAGGACAGGGACGGTAGGCACGGTGGTGCACTTATCCAAGCCCCGTACAGATCTCTTAGAAATGGGGAGAGGTCTACTGTAGACAGTCTAAGGTTAAAGTTTTGGGGGTTGGGGGAAGAAACCACAGAGTCAGGTAGTGCATTCCAGGCATTGATCACTCTGTTGCTGGAGTCGTATTTTCTGCAGTCGAGTTTCAAGCGGTTTACATTGAGTTTGAATCTATTGTGTGTGCGTGTGTTGTTGCAGTTGAAGCTGAAGTATTCATTGACAGGTAGGACATTGTGGCAGATGATTTTATGAACTACATTTAGATCAGATCGAAGGCGACGTAGCTCTAAGTTATTTAAGCCCAAAATTTCAAGTCTGGTGGAATAAGGTATTCTGTTGCAAATTCACACTTTTCACCTTCAAGATGACATTCCATATTTCTGTTCTGAAAAAGATGTAGAACTTTTCATTACTTATTTTTATTTGCCCACATTAGCCAATGTTTAGAGCTAGATATTTAATTACCGGTACATACATTTTACATTAATAACAAATAACATATTATTAATACACTTAATATATCTACATGCCACCATATTCTAGTCTGTTTATGCGTATTATGCTCTTAAAGTTTATATGTATGGATGCATTCATTTTTCTAAAATAAATAATATGAAATTTGGAATAAAATGCTTGTGAGATAGAAATCATTAAAATGCAGAAATTTTCTGAAGCACTTTTGGTATTTCCAGCATTTGACATGAAGACCTGGAATGGCTTCTCCATTCTTAGATTTATTTAAGAAGGCCTTGAATAGAAGTAGCAAAACTGTTTTGCCTTCTGTAACTGGAGCAAGAAGGATTAATTGTTTCAAACAGAACTTCAAAGAGATGGTTCAAATTGAAGGGAAGCAACACTTCAGAGCTTTGCAAAGAACTGGTAATTAAATAGGTTAATCGCCTAACCTTCAGTCCATTCAGGTAAACCAGACAGGAAATACCACTAGATGAATTAATTCTACTATATTGTAAAACTATATTAATAGAATCTTTTAAGTCTGAAGGTACGGAATTTTGTACCACCACCACATTTAATTGTTTGATGAAACTGTGGTGGCACAGTAGTTAGAATGAAGTATTGCAAGCTAACTCACTGCTCACTATCAGAAGTTTGATCCTGACTGATTCAAGGTTGACTCAGCCTTCCATTTTTCTGAGGTCGGTAAAGTGAGCACCCAGACTGTTGGGGCAATATGCTGACTCTATAAACTGCTTAGAGGGTGCTGTAAAGCACTATGAAGCAGTATACAAGTCTACATGCTATTGCTATTGATAATTGAGCCTTCCTACGTTTCTTTCTCTAAGTATTAAACTACTGGAGGCTCCTGCCTCTCTTGTCTGATTGTTTACTAGGCAGTATCTCCTCCAAAGGTGCGTTTCTACCGGTTCGGACCGGTTCTATAGAACCGGTAGCAACTTGGCGGCCTGGGTCGCTGGAACCGGCAGCGACCCAGGCCTGCCACCCTCCCATGCCAGTTCCCTCAGCGGCACCATAGGTGCCGCCATCTTGTTTTCTGCTTCTGCGCATGCGCAGATTTTTTTGTACTGCGCATACGCAATGCGCATGCACGCATGGGGCACATCCCTGAGCGAACCGGCAGTAAAGCAACCCGGAACCCATCCCTGACCTCCTCTCCTTATATCCCAAGGTCATCCACATATTCCACTACATTGAATGCACCAGTCAGCCTTACTTGTCAATGAAACAAAAGGAAAACTTGAGATGATCATTACCTCTCTTCCAACAGCATGCTTAACACATTTGTTTAACATTGACGTGAAACCATTGGGTCATTCTCTGGTTTGGCTCCAGTATCATCAGTATTAAATGGCAAAGCAAGATCAAGTGTGATTACTACCAATTTAGTCCTTATAGACTTTGATCCCCATCAGGAGTTTCAAATAATCCCCATCTGGTTTCTCAACTGCATAGCCCGTGAGAACATCTCCACTGTCATATCTAATAAAATGACTCTTACCTGTCACATTTTATAAATTTCAGTGACAGTCTAATCCTGTATATTCCCATCTCTTGACTGCTAGCCATGGTATGATTTTCTGAAAACCGTGGCTGTTTATCTGAACTTGACAACAGTTCCTGCCTCACTTATTATCTCACAACCGCCTTGCAGTATTCAAGGTGATGAACACAGTAATCCTGTCTTCAGTTTTATTCCCACTACAATAATCCTATAAAGTGAATTGGACTAAAATAGTCATAGGTCTAAACTCATCCAATGAGTCTCCACAACTAAAAGTGAATTTGACTTGGCTTCAATGTTCACATGAATTTATTTCAGCTTGAAAAGGTTATGAATCACAGGAAACCATCCAAGCTGTTGCTCAATAACTTCATTATGAAAGAGAACTATTAGGAAGGAATCATTATTACAACTTTTTGAGAATTTTACAAGAAGGTACTGTAAATTCAGCCTCTGGCTTCTTCAATATGAGTATGCCCTTCACTTCCAGTTTCAAGAATCTGATGCACAATTTTTCATTTCTTTAAAGTCCTTAAAAGCTCCATTGAGATCAAAATTTTGTTGAGATCAAATTGCTCAAGTTGCCTAAAATTCAACACATAATATTGAAGATTAGAACGGGATCCTTTGCTCAATTGTCCTTAACAACTAAATACTAAGGAGAGAAGATTCTTCCCTTCAGGGTAAGAAATATATTATATTATATATATATATATATATTACTGTTACATCAGCAGCAACTTTTTAGTTGAAATGAGACATTCTGTTTTTAAACTTGTGCTTGAATGTTAATGTTCAGATATTTGTGTTTAAAATGTGTGATAAAATAGCTCTCCTTTGTTCTTTGTGTTATAACAGTCATCCATGCAGTTGACATCTTAGCAAAAGAACAGTTCGCTCCGAAATAAATTATTTTCCTAAGGAGAAATAGCAGATCTTGTTACTTAGCTTAAAACATCTGCTCCATTAAATATTACAAACAAAAAGATATTATTCCTGGAAGAAATGCTGAAAGAGTCATTTCTCTTCCCATCTCCTTTTTAAGTCTTTGATGTTCCTAAATGAACTTATAAAGAAAAGTGAAGTTTGAAATAGGGCTCATAATTCATTTTGCCAAGCTGATGAAAAATGTTCTTTAAAATGGAAAGAAACAGAAGTAAATGATTACTTTTTTTGATGGATGGACTGCATTATGTTGTTCAGATACAGTAGTGGTATTAGATAAATCTAACTGTAATAACATTTTTCTTGGATAATTCGATTATGAATGTCATGATTAGAATTACTTGTACAACCAAGGGTAACTGCATATCTATTAACACTTTGTATACCAGGAAGGTAGCATTTGGTGTTTCTGCAATCTCACAGCTTAGATTGAGTTGATGATGATGTTCGTCCATTGCATTCGAAGAGGACCTTAACATCTATCATAGACCTGAGTCACAGGTTTTGGGGGGGGGATGTCAAGACTTGCGCGTAAATTGGATTAAAGTGAGGGAGAGGTGTGCATAGTCAGCCTCACTCTCTCTTCCCAGATTCCATCTTGCTCCAAATAGCAGGACAAGAGTCAAGATGGGCTGGGTGCAGTGGTTGACCAGGGCGTCTTTCGTGTCTTGCTGTGCTCTTAGCATACCACATTTATTTATTTATTTATTAGTGAGATTTATATACCGCCTCACAGTGCAAGCACTCTCTAAGCGGTTTACACCAGTAAGCAATGTATATTTACATTGCCCCCAACAATCTGGGTCCTCATTTTACCTACCTTGGAAGGATGGAAGGCTGAGTCAACCTTGAGCCAGTGAGATTTGAACCGCTGACCTGCAGATCACAGTCAGCTAAAGTGGCCTGCAGTACTCCACTCTAACCATTGCGCCACCTCGGCTCTTTTAAATAAAATTTAAATTTTAAATTTTAAATCTTTTAAATGAAATTTAAATTCTTTTAACTCTTTTAAATTCTTTGCAACATTACTTGCAGAGACCACCTTCATGACCATTGTCCTATTCTAGTAGATTTCAACCGCTCAGTCCGCCGGAATCTGTCTTCACATGCTCGGGATAGACAAGTCCCTATCTCACCGAAGGTTGAAGGAGCCGAGGTGGCGCAGTGGTTAAAGTGCAGCACTGCAGGCTACTTCAGCTGACTGCTAGTTCAGCAGTTCAGCTGTTCAAATCTCACCGGCTCAAGGTTGACTCAGCCTTCCATCCTTCTGAGGTCGGTAAAATGAGGACCCAGATTGTTGGGGGCAATATGCTGAACTCTGTAAACCGCTTAGAGAGGGCTGTAAAGCACTATGAAGCGGTATTTAAGTCTAAGTGCTATTGATGACCCAACGGCTACTCTCAACCTGGTTTGGCCAATCTGTCGAAATGTTTCTGCAATCTCTTAGCTTAGATTGAGTTGATAATGGGGTGAAGAGAACATGTGACAAAGCAAGTCAGAAAAGTATATGAAGAGAGACCTAATTTGCTGGACATGACCACTTTAGAGCAGTGTTTCCCAACCTTGACAACTTGAAGATGTCTGGACTTCAACTCCCAGAATTCCCCAGCCAGCATTCGCTGGCTGGGGAATTCTGGGAGTTGAAGTCCAGACATCTTCAAGTTGCCAAGGTTGGGAAACACTGCTTTAGAGTGCAGGAAGGAGATTCAATATTTAAATGTGCTCCCAAATATAGAGCAAGATAAAATGTCTCCATTCATAACTAAGAGAAGAAAGGCAAGCTAAATCTTGAATATTCAATAGGACTTAATACTTCAATAGAGGTTTTGGACATGAGATAGCTCATGAATATTTTATTTCCTGATTGCATTAAATTGTGCATTTTTTAAAATTAGTGTAGAGGGGCATTACGTTCATTTAAAATAATTTCAATTCAAAAATTTAAAGCAAAGGTAATATACAAGAAACAAACTCAGGATAAACTGGAGGGCAGATTTTTTAACACAAATTTATTTTGCTTGGAATCACCTGATCTGGTGAAGCTTGAATGGGAGTAAATCTAATATGAGATGAACTCTGGCTCCCCAGGGAAAGGAATGCTATGAAATTCTTCAAACATAGTCATGGAATTAAAGTTTTCACAAAGAAAAGTGATGCTTTCCAGGGCAACAGATTACTCAATGGTGGAGTCCTAGGCAGTTTTGAAAGAAAAATCAAATATTGAATATTGCTGCAGGACCAGAAAAAAAGAAAAGATTCCCATTATGGATTGATTGATTTATCAGTCTCTTTGTTTTCTTGCTTCTTTACTGTATGTCTCATTTTCAAGACCTTCCAAAAATTTCTGGGATGTTTACAACTTTTTAGAAAGCCTATTATGCCTTTAGGCCAAGTAAGGAACATCAACATCTTCATAAACAATTTAGATGAGGGGATACAAGGGAACTCATCAAATTTGCAGGTATCACCAAGCTGTGGGAAATAGTGAACACTTTACAATACAAACTCAAAATACAGAAGTGTTTTGACAGACTTGAACATTGGATCCAACAAAATGCAATTCAAGTGACAAAAGCACTTGAAGTGGGGGGACCCAAATCTCCAGGAATCTTGGCTCAACAGTAGTAACTGCAAAAGGGATTTAGGTGTCCTAGTGGACAAACACAGTGCTTTGCAGCTACCAAAAAAGCAAATTCAGTCCTGCATCCATAAAAGAGATAGCATCAAAATCACATGAAGTGTTAGTACCACTTTATACTGCAGTGATAAGAGCACACTAGGAATACTGTGTCCAGTTTTGGTCAACATGGCACAAGACAAAAGATGCTGAGACCTTAGAGAGAGCAGAGAAGAGCAGCAAAAATGTTGGGGCAGAGAGGTGGAGGCTAAACCATACAATGAAAAATTGAGGGATCTAGCTATGTCTAGTCTAACAAAGTAAAGGACTATGGGCGACATGATAGCAGTCTTCCAATCTTTGAGATGCCTCACAGAGAAGGAAGGGTTGACCTATTCTCCAAAGCACCTGAGGGCAGGATAAGAAGTAATAAATGGAGATCCAACCTAGAGATAAGGAACAATTACTCTGTGGAACAGCTCACCTCCAGAAATTGAGGTGGTCCATCAATTGAAGTTTTTAAGAAGAGATTAGACAGTCATTTATCTTGAATGGTATAGGGTCTCCTGCTTGCTTGAGCAAGAGGTTGGACTACAAGATCACCAAGATCCTTTCCAACTCTGCTATTCTGTAATCTGGGATCAGACACTCGAGTGCAGAAAAGGGGAGGAATATGTTCACATGGATGTCAAATAATTATCACTGACCATTAGAACATAAATCATAGACTCATAGGGCTGGAAGCTACTTTGGAGGTCTTCTAGCCCAACCCTCTGCTCAAGGCAAGGGACCTTATACCAACCTGGTCAAATGGTTGTCCAGTCTATTTTTGAAAATCTCCAGTGATGAGTGCCTGCAGCTTTATTCCATTGATTAATTGGAATATAATTGAAATTACAGCATTATTAGATTATTACTCAATTTATTTTCCAGATTGCTGAGACAGACATTTGTCATTCTGATAAAATGATATTAAAGATATCTCAGTATGCCTGATTGAAGTCATGTTAAATAACTGAATGCCCCCATCAATGTGATGGGATGGCTCCTTTTTAGACTTATAGTTTAAACTCACTGCTGCTGCTTAGTACCTTTCCTATGTTACTGTAGACTCACTGCCTTGAGCCTCATGATCTTGAAACCGAGTTGGTTATTGATTACTGGCATCATTGACATCTCTGCCCTGACAGCTCTTGATTTATTTATCCCCATACGCGATAAGTCAAAGATGTCTTTTTTCACTTGACTTTAATCAGTTCTGGGGGAAAAGCTTTGGGCAAAACCTTCTCTGAAGTTAAGAAGTGAGGAATAACTTTCATAAACAACATTTTAGGTATTGTCATTTGGGTTATCTATTGATACCAGATAATAGTGTTTAAATGACTTTCACGTTCTACCATCCTGTTATCTGAATGCATGCCAAGAAAAAAAAAGGGATTAACCTTCAGGAAGTAAGGATGGAGCCATCTGGTGAATTTCTCTTGATAGTCCCTAAGTGCTCAGCACAAAGCAGGAGGAACAAAAGGCATTCCTGTTATCCCTGCCAACTATTACATAGGCATAGAAGAAGACATGGGGCACATTTCTAACTTGAGATATTTCGTACAGGCATTGAGAAGAAACAGAGCATGCTCATAAGAACTTTTAATAAATCAAAACGGAAAACTAGAACTGGAGAATGGAAAGAAATTACTATCATTTTCTTTCTAGTCCAAATCAATCTATCTATTCTTATTTTGCATTGTTTCTAGGCCACCCAATAAAACTTGCATTTTTTTAAATTTGATTGTTCACCATCCAATTATAACTAATCCAAAAACTTCATGGCAGCCCCTTTCAGCTTGGGCCAAACACATAATTTTTAAATGTTATGTTTTTTGCTTTTTTTTGTGAACTGCATGGATGGATGGAGGGAGGGAGGGAGGGAGGGAGGAAGGAAAGAAGGAAGAAAGGAAGGGAGTATTGAGTACCTTCAGAGAAAAACTAACAAAACTTTGTGTTGATTTAAAAAAAATGATGCAGAAATGACCTGAAATAAAATATTATAGGGTCTCCTGCATGAGAGAACTGGTAGCGCAGGGATGGGTTCCAACTTACCTCGCTGCCAGTTTGCTTCCTCCCACACCGCATGGCTGCGCCTCGTGGGCGCGCATGCATGAAGCATGAGCACGCATGCACAATGCAAAAAACCCCAGAAATTTTTTTTAAAAGCCAAAAACAAAATGCCGATGCATGCGCAGTGCCGGAAACTCAGTTTCTGCACATGTGCAGAAGGAAAAAAATCCCCCCAAAATCCAAACAATTAATTTTTTTAAAAAAAGATGGCGGTGCCCACGGACCAGCACCGACCGATCCGGTTTGGTGACATCATTGTGATGTCACCACCGGGTTGCTACCAGTTTGGGTGAACCGGGAGGAACTGGGTAGTTCAGAGAATTGGCAAATACCACCTCTGGATGGCCCCAGAGTGGGGAGGGAATGGGGATTTTGCAGTATCCTTCCCCTGGAGTGGGGTGGGAATGGAGATTTTGCAGTATCCTTCCCCTGTCACACCCACCAAGTCACACCCAGAGAACCGGTAGGGAAAATTTTTGAATTTCACCGCTGCTTTGGACTTATTGTTCTAAATAAGTATTAAACTCTATGAATTAATAGGATACAAACTGACAATGTGTCCTTTTCAGAGAGGTAGACTGAAATTTTATTTTAATAGTTTTTATTAATTTATAATATGACATACAAAGAGAATACAAAAGTAAATATTAGGGAAATTAGGGAAGGAAAAGGTTAAGTGGCAGAGAAAGCAAGAGAAAAAGAAAAAAAAATGGCTGTCAACCCTGAAGTTGACCTGGCCGAAACCATCTCTGGGGCTTCAGTGCTACCACACTAGAGCTGAAGAATAGGGAGGTGGGATTAGAGATAGCTGGGGTTGTGTAGTCAGAATAAATACTTTCTCCTGGGAACCAAGGACACTTCTCACACCTGGAAGGAGGAGTTTTTGCTTGCAATGGATCTATTACTTAGAACCCTGACAAAGGCATTGATTTCTGACTCTTCTTGGTGCAGTAAATATAAGGCACTCAGCATCTACCCTCAACTTTTTACTTTTTTCAAAATAATAGAAACTAGCCATTTCTATAACAACAAATCTATCTAATTGATAAAACCCAAAATTCAAAGTTTCAGCTTTTTTTCCCACCTCAAGTACTCAGTCCAGAAGACTGATTTTTTTTCTAATGGTATTCAGTTGATGAATACCTAGTGATTTTAGCAAACATAGAAGTGAAAAGGGAGCCGAGACATAGCAATTTTCAATAAACATTTAGTTCTGTGTTTATTATTTGTTTGTTCCAGAGTTCACTAGTTCTTTGACATGCTACTTCTCTTTGGCTTATTATTAGCATGCAAAAATACTAATTCCGAGAGTCACTGGCATACTTCTGCTTTTATTCTTATACAGCAAGACATAAACATAATGGCATCACTAAGATAATTTTATGTTGGGGATGGTTTATCCATCCACCCCCCCTCCATTGCTTTTTTTTCTTTTTTCTTTTGGTTGTTGTTACAAGTAATTGCTGCCTAAGCCTCAAAGGCTAAAAATCGTTTTTCTCATCTCATGCATGAAGAATTTTAGCCTGATTGATGACAGCTATGGAACCTTTTTTTTCATCGCTAAGCTGCCACTAATTTGCAAGCTAAAACAATATTAGCAAATTGTTAATGATCCATGAAACTGCTGCAGCAGCCTTAAAACGGTTATGCTCGGAACTTTTCTTACAACCAAAGCTTACCTAAACTTCCACCCTGCACACTTCACAAAAATGTGATGACATTTTAAAAAATATATCAGCGAAAGGGAAGGAGGCGGGGGAACGAAGAGGAATCATTCTTAAAGTGATAAACTCAGCTAATATCTCAAACCCAAAAGATGAGGGGGGAAATGAGAAGAACCATGTGTGAAATTA
The DNA here is from genome assembly GCA_023053685.1 of Diadophis punctatus similis. Lineage (NCBI taxonomy): Eukaryota > Metazoa > Chordata > Lepidosauria > Squamata > Dipsadidae > Diadophis > Diadophis punctatus. Next base: position 69,378,946 of record JALIGW010000004.1, on the reverse strand, counting down.
ACATTTGAATAAACCCAGACTAAATTGTTAGTAGTTCGCATTTTAATTTTCATGTGCTGCTAAATTTGGTGTGGTGATTTCCTTTTCAAGCTAATAGCTGTAATTTGCCTTTATATTCCCGAAACGTATGTGTGAGGTTTAAAACAAGAACAAGTTCTTAAAACTGCACCTGTGCAATTCCTTTCAAATGCTTTCTCCAAATAGGGTTGGGAGTAATTTCAAGTAATGCCATTTTGTTATGATTCTAGCAATTATGTTGACAGGACAATATGCAGAAGACATCATAAGATAGGGTGACCTGTCAATCAACAATAAAACAAGGAAGAAAAAGAAAATGATATTTGACTCAGGCTGTCACTCAACAACAACAGCAAAACCCCTGACATTTAAGGTAAGTAATTCTTGCTCAGCATCTACAGTTTTTCAGACAAGAATTCAACTTAAGTGCCACTTTGCCCCCTTAATGGTTAGTTTTCTGAATGTTTCTCTTTTAGGTTTAGACTGAATAGTTTTTGTTTTTTTTTTTTTTGCATTGGAAGGAGTGAAGAAAACCTATTCTGTCTCTAGAAAGTTCACTGAAAGTATTTTTCAGTGCAAAACTTATTGAAAATTATAATACTGCAAGAGTCAGAGAGACCATCTAAATCAAAGATGGTAGTTTAAGGGCAACAATCTAACCCCCCCACCCCAAAAAAGTGGAACTATAAATAAAATGTTTATCTCACACATGAATAGATCCTGCACTTAACTAGGACCCAAAAGAGAAAATCTAACAGAGATGTATATTTTTAATAAAATCTACAGTATATGACTGCCCAAGTTACAGTGACTCTGGGTGTACAGAAGTAAAACCCCATATACAAAACCCCATGAACTCCATCCTAGTTAACAGAAATTTAGCTTGTTTTGCTCATTCTGGGACTGGGCTTCTGGGCTTTTGGGGAGAAAAAGCTATTTTGATAGCATATTGCTCGCAAAAACTGACTACCTTCCTAATGGGGCAGGTTTTAATCAGTGGAAGGAGTAGTAACCAAATCACCATTCAGTAATTCTTGCCCAAGTCCAATATTGCTCTTTCTTTCTTTCTTTCTTTCTTTCTTTCTTTCTTTCTTTCTTTCTTTCTTTCTTTCTTTCTTTCTTTCTTTCTTTCTTTCTTTCTTTTTTTCTTTCTTTCTTCCTTCCTTCCTTCCTTCCTTCCTTCACCATCACTCTGCTAAACAAATAATTCCCTCACCACTGTCTAACTATTCACTATGGCTGCATTACTATTACTTAGTCTTCTCATTGTTCCTATCACCCATCTCCTCCCACATATAACTTGTTGCTTGTTTCCTTACGATTTATATCAATATTGATTGTTTCCTGATTGCTTATTTGTACCCTATGACAATCATTAAGTGTTGTACCTCATGATTCTTGACAAATGTATCTTGTCTTTTATGTACACTGAGAGCATATGCACCAAAGACAAATTCCTTGTGTGTCCAATCACACTTGGCCAATAAAGAATTCTATTCTATTCTATTCTATTCTATTCTATTCTATTCTATTCAATTCGATTCGATTCGATTCGATTCGATTCGATTCTATTCTATTCTATCGCATGTCATGGAAATATACAGTCAGAAGTGAGTTTAGAAAAAAAAATAAACTTTATGTATATTATCAAAGCATTTTGTTTTACATTAGCTAGTATAACCTCAGGTTTTTTTATGGACAAACGCAAACAAAACCTGAGGTCATTTTACCTAATGTAATCCCAATGAGATAAAATTTGGAAGTGGCTCAGCCAGTCATCTCTATCATGGAAATATAGGACATAAAGCTTATAAAGGATTAATTTTTTCTAGTTTATGGGATTAAGAATTAAGTCTTTTCACTTTTCTACCTCACAGCAACTGAAGGGCTGAATAGGTAAGCTTCCCCTAACTCCAAGTAATGGAGCACCAAGACTGATCTGGCTACTGCTCTCCCTCCCTCCCACCCTCCCTCCCTCCCTCCCTCCCTTTCTTCCTTCTATCTTCAGGCATGAGTGTTTATCCTATAATTAAAGGAGACTTCATTCAGCTCTTTAATATAAAGTTATGATTCCTTGCACAGTCAGCAAGATGTTTAGACTGGATTTGTCAATTTTATACACTTATCAAGTTCTTCCCAAGGAGTGGGATAGGGAGATATTGTCGTTGATGGTGTTAAAAATAATGCCGCAGAATATAAGCTGCCTTTTGCAATTGACTGGTGGTGTTTTGATCAATGCTGAAGATATTCAAGTCATATTCTATATGTTTTGGGATTGCTTTTTGCATCCAAGGCACCTATCATTATTAGTACTATCTATGCCATATCTGAGGGAACGTGAGGCGTTGCCCTATGTCAGCTCCAACACGCGTGTGCGTGCTGGCCAGCTGATTTTCGGCCTTCTTTTTGGCCATTTTCACTCTCCCCAGGCTTCAGGAAAGTGTCTTGAAGCCTGGCAATAAATGGCCCAACGGGCCAACTGGAAGTTCACTTGGGTGCGTCACTCCCCAGCCTCCTTTTTGCTGTGAGAGGTCTTCAGGAACTTCTTTGGCTTTGGACAGTTGCAGCCAGGCCTCTTACACCTCGGCCTATTTCTTGTGCAGCCAGCAAGGGTTTGCTGAAGGCCTCTGCAGACGATAACAGAGCTCCGGATTCATCCAGAGCTCTGTTATCGGCTACAGAGGCCTTCAGGAAAGCCTTGCTGGCTGCAGAAGAAATGGGCTGAGGTGTGCGAGGCCTGGTTGCAACTATCTGAAGGTAAGTAGTAGGGCAGCTCCACTTCTGTTTTGTTTCCAAACTTCCAATTGGCCCGTTGGGCCATTTTTTGGCATCCCCAGGCTTTAGGAGGCTTTCCTGATTCCTGGGGAGAGCAAAAAAACAGCCCAATGGGCCTACCAGAAGTCTGGAGGCTTCAGTGAGGCCTGTGTGCATGCCTCAGGGGGGGAGTGCAGGGGTGTGTGTGCACATGTTGGGGGGGCAGCATGAGGGTTGTGCACATGTGCAGGGGGAGGGCAACACAATGGTAGAAACTCGTTTTATTATTTTGGGGCATTTTTAAGAACTCTTTTTCTAGATGAAATGGTGACATTCTCGCAACAGAATACCTTACGCAACCAGACTTGAAATCCTGGCCTTAGAAAGCTTAGAACTATGTTCGGCACGACCTAAGCATAGCTCATAAAATTATCTGCTACAACATCCTTCCTGTCAACGACTACTTCAACTTCAACCACAACAATACACGAGCATGCAACAGATACTGTACAAACTCAAAGTGAACCACTCCAATCTTGACTGTAGAAAATACGACTTTAGCAACAGAGTGGTTAATGCCTGGAACTCACTATCTGACTCTGTGGTTTCGTCACCAAACCCCCAAAACTTTACCCTTAGACTGTCCACTGTTGACCTCACCCGATTCCTAAGAGGTCAGTAAGGGGTGTGCATAAGTGCACCAGCGTGCCTACCGTCCCTGTCCTAATGTTCCCTCTTATCAGTACCCATCTTATGTATATAAACAATGTTATATCTATGTATATTACCAATACATACTTGACAAAATAAATAAATATAAATAAATAAATAAAATAAAATGAAACTGCACTCACTTAACCAAACCTGGAAATCTGGGATCTAAAATTGTCCTAGTACACTATTGGCTATTTAGTAGAAACAGAACAAAATAACAAGTCAAGCTGGTTAAAGGGGTTTTTTTTTTTTATAAGAACAGAGGCCTTGAAAAACCGCAGAAAAAAAATCAGTTCTGGGATAACAAATGGCAGATACACAGTTATGTTGTGCGTTATATTGGTTTTTTATTTAAAATTCATTCATTATTTATACATTTGCATATACACATATAAACCGGCAGATGTGAATTGTATGTAGAGTTTAACTCTGTTTTGTTCTTGTCTTTTTCTCTTTTGCAATGAGCAAATGATCATCCCTTTAGGTAGGCTTCAGAATCTCTTTCTAGGATCTGATCTTGGGAGAACTATTTTAAAACAGCGCTTTCCATAATGAAAACAATTCTGCCAGTATGGATTTGTAATCCATGTTCTCCTGCTATATTAGGAGAAACTTACAAGAGGAGTCTATTACCATGAGAGATTAAGATGCTGAATTTCAAGCTTTTTTTTTCTTTAAACAAAAATACTCTCAGGAAATAGATAAAATGAGTTCGCATCTTCAGTAAAAGCCTCTCGTTTCTCTCTTGCTCATATGAGAAAGAGAACTGGTGGAGAAAACATTTTGGAGACATTTAATCAGGCTGATAGCTTAATTTCTCTGTGAACACATAGCCTATTTGATAAACCAGGTTAACATAATCATGAATTAAGGTATGGACTCTATCAGTGACAACCTTACACATGAAGAAACAATGCGTTTTTGTTTGACTCTGTTTTTCCTTTCGCTTTCTTGAAAAATAGCTATTGCCTTGGACATCTGTGATCATTTAGAGACTATGCAAAAAAATTTGAACCAAAAATAAATGAAGAAATCACAAAGAGAGCCTACATCCTTTTTTTGGCTGTCATGTTTAGTCCCAACAGATTCAGTAAATGAGCAACAAATTGTGACTTTCAATTTAGAGGAGTCAACAACAGTACTCAACAACATCAAAATGGCAGGCATAATTGGATAATTAAAATCTATCCCTTTTATGTGTGTGAGAGAGATATTGAAAAGGGGTGGGGCTTTAATTTTAACATGACACCCACCATTTTTACATCACTGAACATCCCTACAGTCACTTCCATTTGAACTGACATTTTCTGTTGTTCATCAATAAACTGGTTTACAGATTATGCTAAACTAATTCCTTCCAAAACACACATGCACACAATCATACAGCATTATTTAATGAGAGCAGTAAGAAGCAGTTTTGTCAGGAAACAGGGCTTAACAGCAGGAGGAGGAGGGAGGAGGAGGAGGAGGAGGAAGAAAGGAATTGTTATTGTTATTATTATTATTATTGTTGTTGTTGTTGTTGTTGTTATTATTATTATTATTATTATTATTATTATTATTATTATTATTATTATTATTATTATTATTATTATTATTATTATTATTATTATTATTATTATTATTATTATTATTATTATTATTATTATTATTATTATTATTATTATTATTATTATTATTATTCCCAAGGGATGATGAACCATACAAATTTACACAACTTTCTGCTTCTGAGCTCTTTGACATGTAACCTTTCCCTTGATACTGAAAATAATGCAAGTATTTGAAACTTCTCAAAGATAGTCCTGCTTGTCTGAACCTTTTCAAAAGTGCTCTGAGATGAGAGATGAGTTCAGAAGTAGTGGTGGCAGAGACAAGGACGTCATCAAAATAAGGAACCACCCCTGGGATTCCTAGCAATAGTCTCTCCATTAGGCTTTGAAAAATCCCAGGGGCAACACAAACCCCAAATTGAAGATGCCGGCATTTAAATGCCCCCCAGTGCGTAACAATTGTTTGTGCCTTTGCGGTGGAATCATCCACCGGGAGTTGCTGGTAAGCTTGGGCCAAATCAAGCTTAGTAAAGATGGTACCATGCCCCAGCGAATGAAGCAGCTGTTGAACAACTGGAACACGGTATGGATTTGCCTGTAGAGCCCGATTTAAAGTAGCCTTGTAATCTGCACTGATTCTTATTGATCCATCGGGCTTGATGGGAATGACAATGGGTGTTTTCCATCTGGCATGATCTACAGGTTCCAACACCCCTTGTGCCAAAAGTTTGTCTATCTCTTGGTCTACCCTAGGGTGGAAGGCAAAAGGCACTCTCCAGGGCTTGAGACATATAGGGGAAATCGAGGGGTCCAAATTGAATGACACTGGGGTCCCATTATATTTGCCCAGCGAGTTGCTGAACACATCAGTGAATTCTTCAAGTAAGTGGTTGAATTCAGTTGTTTCCAGGGCATGGACAGATAATCCCAATGCCTTAAACCAATCCAACCCCAAAAGACTAGGGAGTGAGACACTTACAACAATTAATTTAAGGCAGCCAGAAAAGTCCTTATAGTTAACTTTAAATTTCCCACACACTTCAACTGGAATGTGATTACCTTGAAGCCTCACAGAGCAAGGAAGGAGTCACCTTTTCTTCCCAGTTCCTTCTAGTGGTGGTTGATGCTTTAAGACGGCTCACCTCTTTTTCCTCAGTCAGGAACTCTGCCTCTGCCTCTGCCTCTGCCTCTGCCTCTGCCTCTGCCTCTGCCTCTGCCTCTGCCTCTGCCTCTGCCTCTGCCTCTGCCTCTGCCTCTGCCTCTGCCTCTGCCTCTGCCTCTGCCTCTGCCTCTGCCTCTGCCTCTTCATGATGTATGGCTGTCTGTTTTCTGGCTGCTGCTGGACTGAGAGCTTTGTGGATTTCATTTGCAGACCTGTCAGACAATTTGGCTGCTCTGGCTTCATCCAGGGCTGACTAGAGGGTAATGTCCATCTTGGACAGCAGGTGACATTGTATATGAATGTCCCTGACCCCACAAACCAGCTGGTCCAGTAGTAGATCTTCCAGATCCCTAAATTCGCAGTACAAGGCAGCTGCTCTCAAAGCTGCCATATACTGGTTGATAGTTTCTCCTTCTGCCTGGTATCTATGCCTGGATGTATGGCATCTAGCTATTCTGGAGGGTAGTGGGGCATAATGACTTCTTAGCTTAGCCAATAGCGTGTCCCAGGATACATCTTGCACCTTCTGAGGGGCCATGAGGGCTCTGGCTGTCTCAAACATATCTCGGCCGCATACACTAAGGAAAACAGCAAGCTTCCAATCACCTGGGAGCCCCTTGTAGTCATTTGCAGCAAGGAAACAATCAAAACAGTCTAAAAATGAATCCCAAGTGTCCATTGCCTGGTTAAAAGGGGCAAAAGTTGAAAGGGTGGCCATTTCGTTTTGTGCCCGATTCTGAGGTAAATTCTCAGCTCTAATGACTTAAGCTCTTTTTCAAGTGACTTCTCTGGCCCCGGAAGCCTCAGAATCCCATCCTTCATCGCCAGTATTGAATATTCGGGCGAAGGGCTAATTACTGAGGCTATGCAGGGAAACAGTTTAACTCTTTTATTAGTGACTTTGTCAGCTCTGAATGCCTCGCCTTATGCTAACAACAAGATAGGGCAAGCAGCGAATAACATCTGACAGCTCTTTTATACTAGAGCTGTCAGTAGGCTAGCCAATCAGCGAACGTCCTTTTCCCGCCTGGTAAACTCTAGCCGGGTAACCAATCGGAGGCGCTTTCCTAGCCATGGGCCCCGCACCAAACACAACAGTTATATTCTAATATTTATTCATTATGTAAATATTTATTTTGATTTATCCTGAACTTACTCATTTTGAAAAGTTTATAACCAAACGATATTTTGTTTTTAATAATAAAATACAGATGAGATAGAAAAAACAGCAATAATGATGCAATAATACTAAGTGTAAACTGACAAGATCCTCAACAAATATATAATTAAATGGGTTTTTTTTACAAAGCCTATTGCATTATGAAGCTGATAGACCAAGACAGCTCCCTTGAAGTTGTTCTGCTCCACAAGTTAAATATATTATTATCTTATAACAGAATCATTATTTACACAATAAGATGAAATGACTTATTCAAAGTCAGTTCGTTTTGCTAGGTGATTGTTTCTGTAGCTTGAATGTTAAATGTAAAATTATTTATGACAATACAGATAAATGAAATTGTGTTAAAATAATAAATATGCTAGAGAGGAACAAGGTTACATGCACCATCTCAATGTTAATCTCATAAATATTTTAGGTTTCACATTTGTGGATATCAGTGTGTTCTCCTAATCTATTTTAAAAAGTTTATATTGAGTGTTTTAATTTACTGTACCTCTTCACGTATAAAGTTGTCTAATTTCTGTCTGTTGTACTGTAGCTACATAGTGAACATATAAACTGTGTTCTGTATGCTATGGGTATCAAACAAAACATAGTCTAACATGAACTCCAGCTATTGTACTTACATTGTAACCATGCCTGTATTCCAGGATTTACAGAAAAGTGTATGTTTCTTCATCCGTGAATGGATTTCTTTTTGATAGTTCAAAAACAACATGTCTTATTAATATTGTGGGCTTTTTTTCATTTTAGATTTAGGTATCCTAGGACTTCCAGATAATATTGAATGAATGGTCTGAGAACAATTACACATGAGTAATACCTTTTAAATGTTGACAAATATGTTAATATTGAAAAGTATTATCACACAGGGGACTATGTTTTTATTTTGTGTCAATTGTGTCAACTATCAAAAATGTTTCATTACAGGGCTAATAGGAAACTAACTGAACCATTTGTTCATGTTTCTACAGTTGATCAATTCAAGTTCCCTCATAACTGAAGATTCAACTTTGTTCTGGTTGAGACTTTTGATAATTGGCCCGGTACACATAATTTACTAGTTCAGTCCTGCTTCACTGGAGAGAATATAATTATAAAATACATTATTTATTAAGAGCATTTGCATAGAGAGGTACAATATATTCATAAGTCTAAAAGTATTGCAACTGAGTACCAATGTCAATTACTATAAAGCATGCATAAAATGTTCCTGGGTTTCTGCTCATTTTTTTCTAAGCCACTGGAGATGTTTGAAGCTTCAGTTGAGTATGTCTATGAAACATGAAGCAAAGCACATACCTGTATATCATGGTCATAGCTGCTGATTTGATCAATAAAAAAATATTGAAAAGAAGCCTTCTTTCCCACTTCTGAGCAGTGGAGGATGACTACTGTCATTCTGGTTCACTCATAGAAAGTATCATCTATGCAAATGTAACAGAAGTAGATCAGGGGTGGGTTCTGACTTACCTCGCTGCCGGTTTGCTTCCTCACGCGCCGTGCAGGCGTGCCGCGCAGGTGCATGTGCGCTTTGCATGCATGCCCGCGCAGGTGCAGTGCTTAAAACCCAGCTTCTGTGCATGTGCATGACGGAATAAGAATTATTCCTATCGAGGCGATATAGGATCTTGCTTCCTTGAAGTTATCCTTACTTAGAAAATAAAACCGAGATTCAATTCTAATTAACAAAATATTTATTTCAGTACAAAAGTAATAAAAGGATATAAACGTTATTAAGCTACATTTTCTCAGCTAAGAAATCACGTCTGCCTCGGGCGAGGCTCACAGGAGAAGAAGGAAAGGAGGAGACTCCTGTAATGTACACATGCGCAGTAAAACATAACACATGTCTGCTTGATTAGAAAATACAATAAACCTAGAAATATTGCAGAGGTGCTCAACTGGCAATATTCACATCGTGACAGTGCAGAAGCAAAAAAACCAGCTTCTGTGCGTGTGCAGAAGTGAAAAACAAGGTGGCGGTGCTTATGGCACTACCGAGAGAGCCGATTCAGGGGTGTGTCCAGCCGGCCACTGCTGCCGGTTCAGCGAGCGGGGGGGAATTCCCGCTACCAGTTCTATAGAACCGGTCCGAACTGGCAGGAACCCACCTCTGAAGTAGATATGTAAACCAGCCTTAGCTTCAGCTTTGTGAAATGGGATTCAATCACTTCTATTGCACAAAGCAAACTTTTATGTACATTTTGGGAGTGCTTAGTTAACATTTTGTCCTTTGCATTCTGAAGTACCTTTCTGATTATGGAAAGCGAACTAGTTAGGTAATTGCCATCAAAAGGAAATCCATCATTGATTTTGACCATATTAGATATACCAAAGAATGAAAGAAATATTGTTAATGTGCATGAAACCAGAACACTGGATTTAAAGGAAGAATGGCTTTTTTATATAAGAGTACCACCTGTGAATGCTTATGCTATTATTGTAAATAGGAAGCATGACTTGAGTCAGCTGTAAAAATATAAAATGATGATGATGATGATGATGATGATGATGATGATGATGATGATGATGAGTTAATAAAGATTCAATTACTTTAGGAGCTGTTCAATCTAAGTTTCTAAAAGCCACACTTCCCGTCTCTTGCTCAACTTCAGATGCCTTGCTGCATTTATCTCAGGTCCATCTGAAACAATACCTTTGGGGTGAGTCTCCAGTTCACCTTACCTTCCTGCAGGGGTGAAATTCAAAATTTTTCTCTACCGTTTCTGTGGGTGTGGCTTGGTGGGCATGGCAGGGGAAGGATACTGCAAAATCCCCATTCCCACCCCACTCCTGAGGAAAGGATATTGCAAAATCTCCATTCCCACCCTACTCTGGGGCCAGCCAGAGGTGGTATTTGCCGGTTCTCCGAACTACTCAAAATTTCTTCTACCGGTTCTCCAGAACCTGTCAGAACCTGCTGAATTTCACTCCTGCCTTCCTGGATAGATTTTCCTCATCCCAGAGGAGGCAAAAATGATTCTCCTCAATGATTCTGTGCATGTTATAGCTTCTTGCTTCTGCCAAAATAATTTCTCATTCTAGGTGAAACTAAATTGAACTTAAATAGGGGATTTGGGATTTAGATGTACAGGATGATTGGGCCTCAATCATCCATCCCTATTTTGATGCAAATGCAGGTTCTCCATGGAGATTTTTGAGCTTCCTCTATAACACCCCCTTGTTTCACAAAGGAGATTTTTTTTACCTTGGCTCAGATTGGCAAATAGCAATAGCAATAGCACTGAGACTTATATACCACTTCACAGTACTTTTTACAGCCCTCTCTAAGCAGTTTACAGAGTCATCATATTGCTCCCAACAATCTGGGTCCTCATTATACTAGTTTCTTGATAGACAACTCAATCTGGCAAATGGATCAGGAACTTGCTCAATGTTTTCCCTTGGTATTGTTCCCTTGCTTCACCCCCCGCCTTACCTTTCTGCGTTACACTCAATCAAACATAGGCTTGCATTTATGAAAGCACAATTCAATATGATCCCCTCAAATGTCCTCGACAGTAGGCTCTCGGGGGGAGTAAAATCCATCTATTGTACATGTGACGGCCAATCCCCGGAATCTCTGCTCCATATTACATTTGTATGCCCCCACTATCGAGACATAAGATCAAGATTCATCTCCCCTTTTTCCCAGAGATTCCCTGGTTCACCGGATCTGTTCAGCCTTTATTTCCTACTCCAGGATATAGACCCTAATATAACCTCAAAGGTGGCAAAAAATTTTGCTGCAGTCGTGGCTGGAAAAAAACGGAGGAAAATACGGGTAACCCCTATGGCAGAGGATCACTAGTATTGACAGTATAGACTGTAGTAGATGGTGTACTGTCACATGATCTATCTATATTTGTAAAATTTACCCCCCTTTTTATGTATATTTTAAATTGGTCTCCAACCGCAATAAAAGCTATCTATCTAGTTTCTTCTACAACAAATGTGTATATTTCTGTTCAGATCAGAGACTTAGCAATTCATGTATTGTTACAATGAGCATCTATAGCATCTAAGACAGATAAAGCCAATTATCGGAAATTTTAGCTGTCTTTCTGATAAAGAAATTACAGTATTTACTCTGCAAGACCAAATGGACAACTATTATACAGATTGCCAAGTTTCCAGCAACAGCTCAGCTTGAGGAAGGCAGATGAACTCTTTTCATTATTAATTTTGAGGGTTTTTTTTCAAACTTTTATTCTCCTGTTTTATTGGTCTTGGACTGTAATAAATAAATAAATAAATAAACGTGGAGTATGATAGTTATAGCTGAGATAGATGTGATTGCCTCAATGACCAGAAAACAGAAACAATCATCAGTGACATAATATTGTACAAACCCAAAGGGAGATTGCAAAAATCAATAGTGACTTCTTGCCAGAAGCGAAAACAGAGATAAGAGGGCAAATGTCATTGGAAGAGATGGCTGATGCACACATCGACTTCTTTGTATTCCTTTGGAGGCCTGCTCTCTAAGGACCCATTCAATCTTTACAATACCTTTTGTCTTTCATGTGCTAAAGAGATATGTGTCCAAAAAACTAGGAAGCACAACTATTCTATTTCCCTGAAAAAGAAAGTATTTTATCGGTAATAGTCACTTTTTGCCTATGTGTTAAAAAGACAGGAAACGAGATCAATCTTGATAGGAAATGTCATTTACTACTTCTAGAAACTTAGCTCTTTTCTTGCAATGGGCTGTGATGAACACATATTGAAGACAGAGCTTGGTATCTGTGGCCTTTTATATCTGTTTCAATGGTATGTTGTTTGGGAATGGCATTAGACAAGCGAAGGAACACCTGTGCAATGTTCCAGAACTGGTAAAGCAAGGTCTCAAACCTATATTAGAAATAGCTCCTATTCCAGTAGGACTGCCAACTATTTCTGTACTGTTTTGAAGGTCAAAGTATGCCATCATAGTGTTCTCTAGATGGGGAAGTCTTCAACAATAAAACTGGAGAGCACATTTGCTTTCCCCATAACTTTGTTATGCATGAAAAGCTGATAGTGAACTCTGAATGGAAACAACTGCAGTTTGGGGCAAGCCCAAAAGGAGTCCACTTTGAAGATTTGGTGTAGTTTTATTGATTTCTTGGAAATGTTTTGGGTAATTGCAGAAATGCCCACAGCTGAGAGTAAACTAATTCTCCTTTTGTTTTATTTTATTACAGTCACATTTTGTCAGGATTCATTGTAGTATTATACTATGACAAACTGTGTAAAACTGTGTAAAAGAAAATGGCAACAAACTTAAATATTTAATATAATTTCTATAATACATTTTATGGTGTTTGGTACAATCTGTCTCTGTCTCTGTCTATATATATATACAGATTAGTGTGTCGGCTATATTAAAAAAGCAGCCTGGATGGTCCCTGTGACGGGGCTGAAAGGCAAAAAGGAAGCTGTGATGCTTTCTCTCCCATATTTGGGTACACCAGGATAACACAAAAAAAAAAACACATATAACCCTTTCCTGGTGAAAGAGCTGATTGGGAACAGAGCCTATGGCCTAATGGATAAGTTGCTGCACTGCAAGGCAGCCGGCCCGGGTTCAAATCCCAGTAAGGGGTATGGCTATCTGACGAGAGCAAAATAAGCTCGAAATAGATCTATAATAGTCTCCCTTTATTTTCATTTATCAGCAAAAAATCCTACACACATATATAGATAGATAGATAGATAGATAGATAGAGAGAGAGAGAGAGAGAGAGAGAGAGAGAGAGAGAGAGAGAGAGAGAGAGAGAGAGAGATAGATAGATAGATAGATAGATAGATAGATAGATAGATAGATATAGATATATAGATATATAGATATATAGATATATAGATATATATATATATATATATATATATATATATATATATATATATATATATATATATATATATATATATATATATATATATATATATATATATATATATATATATATATATATATATATATATATATATATATATATATATATATATATATATATATATATATATATATATATATATATATACTGATTGGGAATAGAACCTTGTGGCCTAGAGGTTAATCTTCTGACTTTCAAGCAGACTGCCCAGGTTCAATTCCCACTATGGGTATGGCTATCTGACGAGAGCAAAATAGTTCGAAATAGATCTATAATAGTCTCCCTTTATTTTCATTTATCAGCAAAAAATGTTACACACACACACACACACACACACACACACACACACACATACACACACACACACACACACACACACACACACATATATATATATATATATATATATATATATATATATATATATATATATATATATATATATATATATTACAGAATATATATATATTCTGTTTAATGACTTGCACAGCATATTTTATAGAAAGCAATTTACTATATTAATGCAGAACAAAACAAAACATGAAGTGTCTAAAATTAGAATTGTTTGATATACCTAGTAATTCATTTAAATTTTGCCCCCAAAATTGCCTTCGGTACAGATAAATGCCAATATCATCTGGAAACGTGAAGAATAAAGGTGTATATTTTCATTGATTCAATTCATATCTCTTAAATTATCTATCTATCCATCCATCCATCCATCTCCAAAACAAGGAACTCACCCTATGTCACATATGCCAAATGGTGCCATCTTGTTTAGTGGTTATGAATGCCATCAATAGAAAGAAATGTGTCCCTTTGGTCTACAATTGCGTGTAGTTATTTGATTTGTACTTTACTTGAATAAATTAATCTAAACTTACAATAGGATAGATGATTAGCATTTTGTTGATTTATTTGTTAGCAATAAATGACCCTGATTATGTTCTTAGTAATCACTTTTCTTCTAATTGGCTTTCTTTCATTAAAACTTTAGCTATTACTTGGGGAAAGTGGCAAAGGTGTGCAAGTCGTCTTACTTATACAGCAGTACTTTTGTTTATTAGACACTGAAGAGTTTGATTTTTTGAAACGGAAATTTGATTAATCAGTAGAATTAAGGAATGTGACCTCCAGATTAATTACCATCTCCCTTGCTCATGACTGGTAATCAGATAGAATTTGTAACCATGGTTTAGAATACAAATTATAAAACAGTGGCACAAAGCTTTAAAAAAAATCAGTGACATAAAATGTAGGCCAAACAGGCAGACAGAAATGAAATGGCTATCTGGAAAGGAGAAGTTCTGTAAAGAAATTATATTAAAATAACTAAAAATGGGTGAATGTGATGAACACCGAATTAGCAGTTTGGAAAATAGGCTGATTGAATTAGACCAGTGTTTCCCAACCTTGGCAACTTGAAGATATCTGGACTTCAACTCCCAGAATTCCCCAGCCAGCATTCGCTGGCTGGGGAATTCTGGGAGTTGAAGTCCAGACATCTTCAAGTTGCCAAGGTTGGGAAACACTGAATTACAGGGGCAGGTTCCTAATTTTTCTACTACCACTCTGTGGGCGTGGCTTATTTTGTGGGTGTGGCTTGCCGGCCATGTGACCGGGTGGGCGTGGCTTGCCGGCCATGTAACCGGGTGGGCATGGCTTCTCGGACTGCTGAAGGTAGGGGAACTGAGATAGGTCCTGCCGCCCATTCCCTCTCCCCTCAGCAGCTCAAGAAGCCTCAAACGTGCGGAAATGCCTAGGATCATCACCGCACGTTCGTGGCTTCTCGGACTGCTGAAGGGAGGAGAATGGAGATAGCTCCTGCTGCCTGTTCTTTCAGCATCTCACGCGCTCCCTCAGCCATCCTCCCCTGCTTGGACTCACTGTGGGGTAGGAAGGCAGCGCATGCACAGTGCCGGAAGCTTGGCTTCTGAGCATGTGCAGAAGATAAATTAAAAAAAAACGTAATTTTTTTTTAATGGTGGTGCCCAGGCACCGGCAACCGACCGCACCGGTACTGTGATGTCACCAGCGGGCCACTACCGGTGCTATAGAGTGGACCGCACTGGTAGGAACCCACCACTGCTGAATTAGACTGATTAGTAGTTTTCTTAACTCAGGCCTGAAACTTAAGAAAAATTCAGAAATATAGAAAGATTCAGAATCAAGATACTTATCTATAATTTTTATTTATAGGCCCTGAAAGCATATAAATAATATCCCAAAGGTGCTTTCTTTCAAAAGGCAACTGGCCTTTCTTGTTTTGCTAGAAGATATTTTGCTTTTCATCCAAGGTGCTTCTTCAGTTCTGACTGAATGGTGGAGAATGGAAGGATTTATATTCCTTGCAGTCAAGCAGTCGTTAGCCTTCTTCCTCAGAGTCATTGAGGCCACTTGGAGGTTTATCTGTGCCCTCAGAGTCACAGGGTTACATATATATAATGCTTAAATCCTTTTCACGTGTAGTAAGTTAGAATATAAAATAGGGTGGTATAAAGTTTTCAAAGGAATGCTTCGTGAAATAATGTTTTCTATGCTTCTGAAGTAAAGGGAAGTTGCTTTGCTTTGTGTCGCTGTGATCATCTCAATCAGCAGCCCTAGATAGCCAAAAGGATATCTTCACATAGGGAGGTAGATTGTATTTGCTGGATGAGAGGCTCACACCAGGAGCGGGTTCCTAATTTTTTTACTACCACTCTGTGGGCATGGCTTATTTTGTGGGTGTGGCTTGCCAGTCATGTGACTGGGTGGGCATGGGCCTCGGGAGCTTGGCAGCGGCCGGAGAAGCGGAGGACGCATTGCCCACCCGCAATGCAGCCCCCTGCAGCGGGAATAGCAAGACCGCGGCAGCGGTTCTTCTAGGAGGCTCGGTCCAGCCTGAATGCTTCTCCCCATTCGATGATCCTAGGCTCCTGTCACCCATTCCCCCTCCCCTCAGCAGCTCGAGAAGCCTCGAATGTGTGAAAATGCCTGGGATCATCACCGCACATTCGTGGCTTCTCGGACTGCTGAAGGGAGGGGAATGGAGATAGCTCCTGCTGCCCGTTTTTTCAGCGTCTCATGCGCTCCCTCAGCCATCCTCCCCTGCTTGGACTCACTGTGGGGTAGGAAGGCAACGCATGCACAGTGCCGGAAGCTCGGCTTCTGGGCATGCGCAGAAGAAAATTTTAAAAAAAATTTAAAAATTTTTTTTTAATGGCGGCGCCCAGGCACCGGCAACCGACCGCACCGGTACTGTGACATCACCAGTGGGCTGCTACCGGTGCTATAGAGTGGACCGCACTGGTAGGAACCCACCACTGGCTCACACACACTCCTTGTCAATGATTACCACATTGCCTCATTTCTTTAACCAGGAGAATTGCATTTGTTGTTGTTGTTTGTCCATCGTGTTCGAAGAGGACCTTGACATCCATCAGGTTGTGGGCTGTTTATGATGTGTATGCAGGTGGCTGGTAAGGCCTATACGGGCACGACATGTTCTGCCACATGTTGGGCAGACATGTGTGGGCACCATTGTCGCAGCATTTGCAGCTCTGGCTTTGCGGTGTGCTCGCTTCTCTTCTGCTAAGGCTGTTCTTCTGTCCTCAGATATTTGGCAGCCTTGGTGGATCAGCATGCACCATGTTGATCGATCTTGTGCCAGGGTTTCCTAGGAGGAGGTGTCGATATCGAGGGACTTGAAGGAGGCTTTCAATGAGTCTTTGTATCGCTTCCTTTGTCCCCCGTACGATCACTTTCCTTTAGACAGCTCACCATAGAGGAGCTGTTTAGGGATGCGATGGTCTGGCATCCTTACTACATGGCCTGCCCAGCATGTCTGGGCTTTCATCAGCAGGATGGGTATTGATGGCAGGTCCGCTCTGGAGAGGACTTCTGTGTCTGGCACCTTATCCTGCCATCGTATCCTCAGAATTCTACGGAGGTAGGTCATGTGAAAGTGGTTCAGTTGCCTAGCATGCCTCCTTTATACAGTCCAAGTCTCACTGGCATACATATCTTCCCATAGGGAGGTAGATTGTATTTGCTGGATGAGAGGCTCACACACACTCCTTGTCAATGAGTACCACATTGCCTCATTTCTTTAACCAGGATAATTGCATTTGTAGCAGCAAGGCTAAGCCCATAGGGTGAAAGTTTCAACTCACGTCTTTCCAAAGCCCTCTATATCTTCACAACCTAATCCTTTGGCCACCACAGCACTTATCTTACAGGGCAGTGGTCTCCAATGTTTCTGGCAGGGGGGAAGAGGGGATGGTGCCAGGTGAGTGGTGGGTGTATGCGCGCATGCGTAGCTCCATTTGTACAAGCAGTGAGGATGCGCACCTGCCACTTGCACAAATGGAGCTATGCGTGCGCACTCACCCACCCACTGCATGCACAAGTGCTCACCTGCCCACTACTTCCCAGTTCTGAATGGGCCACTGGGACCCCGTTTTAGGGCACCTTGTGTTAAACCTAGAGATCTCTCACACCCTGATGCATTTTTTGTGAGTAAAAAGGTAAAACTAAAATGAGGTAATTGCTAGTGAACCACCTTTTGATATTAGTCCTTATTCTCTTAAGGAAGGGGTGTCAAACCCGCATCGTCACGGCGTCATCACATGATGTATCGCAACTTCCCCCCCTTCGCTAAACCAGGCACGGGCGTGGCCGGGGCGTGACACATCCAGCCTGCGGGTCATGAGTTTGAAATCCCTGTCTTAAGGAGATAAGCCTATCTCATAGGGCATTGAGCCGAGGTGGCGCAGTGGTTAAAGTGCAGCACTGCAACCTACTTCAATGTTCAAATCTCACCGGCTCAAGGTTGACTCAGCCTTCCATCCTTCTGAGGTCGGTAAAATGAGGACCCAGATTGTTGGGGGCAATATGCTGAACCCTGTAAACCGCTTAGAGAGGGCTGTAAAGCACTATGAAGCGGTACATAAGTCTAAGTGCTATTGCTATAAGCAACATTAAACTTTATTGTTAAAAAAGAAATAAAATTTTAGAAAAAAACCCTTATTTTAGCTTTCAGCATTAAAAAGTAGATAATCATTATTGGAAAATATAGATTAAGTTATTCCAATCCATGATTCTAGCATCTACAATGAACA
Organism: Diadophis punctatus similis; assembly: GCA_023053685.1. Lineage (NCBI taxonomy): Eukaryota > Metazoa > Chordata > Lepidosauria > Squamata > Dipsadidae > Diadophis > Diadophis punctatus. The sequence goes on along the minus strand of JALIGW010000004.1, from coordinate 69,360,584 downwards.
GAACAACAGAACAACAAAAATGATCCAACCAAATATATTGTATAGGAGTAAATATGCAGATCTGGTAGATCACAAGATAATATAATAATTTATTATGTTGTTAAGCCACCCAGAGTCCTTTGGGAGTTGGGCGGCATACAAATTTAATAAAATAAAATAAATAAAAATAAATAAATATTGATTTGCTACCAATAAGAGAAAGCATAAATAGCACAGACTCCCTAAGGATTTAGTTCAAGCTGAAAACAAAAATACAATGCGTTTAAATTTTGCAAAGATAAAAATGTTTTCAATGTATAAAATACAAAATTTAAACACAATTTACGCTGTGATTGAGTGCGTGGGCGAAGATGGCGCCGGAGAAGTTTGCAGAGATGCGAGAGGAGTCTGTCTCGGAGTAGTGATTAAAAGTGGAGATGAGACAGGCATATAAGTTACTTCTTGAATTTTCTCCTCTTGTTGAATCGGCTGGTCAAGGAGGAGTGGAATTTCTTTCTCCGGAGAAGGCATTTTAGTAGATTTATGGAGTTTTCACTTCAAAAGCAGCCAAAATATTCTTATCTATCTGATTAAGCTAAACGGGATAAACCTGTCAGAATTAATTAAGATCCAGAACCTGATCCTCTGCATACCATGTCAGGATGAGAATAACTCTCATCAGAGGCGAAAATAGATCTTTTCCTGGAACTCTGACATTAGAAATGAAACCGCAGTTTAAAGTTCTAAGTAAAAATATTTATTCGGTACAAAAACAAATAAATTCTCATTAATTACATCTCTGCTATAAAAACATGTCTTGCTTCCACAGAAGCTAGGAACAGAAGAAAAGAATGGAATGCACACATGCTTAATAGAACATATCAATCACGTGCTCAGGAATAAACCATTATATTAGATAGGGATGCAGCTCCCTGCATATACATATAACAGGCAATAATCACTGCGTGACAAGATAGTTATCTATTTCTATTCAGGGCAGATTTAATAGGCAGAAAGAATAACTTTGAGAAACAAGAGGAAGAGAGACAAAAACAAGACAACGGTAAGATAAAAGAAATTTGAATCAAGACAGATCTGTACTCTGAGTAAGCATCTCAGACAAAGACCCTCCCTAGTTTTCATGAAGTTAAAAGGAAGAAGGGAGGAAGCACATTCAAATTTGCAAGAGTCTGGTACTATAAAATTTTAATAAAAATAATATTTAGCTGGTATGACTTTGGTTTCCTAGTCTGGTCTACTTTGAAAGGATGACAACAATGTGCATTCCCTCTGCAAAAGCAATATTGCATTTTTTAAAAAAAAAACATACAATATAAAAATAACTACAAAACCAATTCCATAAACTCACACATTAATAGTGTTATAATAAAGAGGCTTAAAATAAAATAAATATTTCAATTATATGAGATACATATAAAGTTCATTTTGAAAAGAGTTATTCTTTGTGCTCTACTCTTCATTTTGGCCTAAGTAAGGTAAATATGTCGTGCTTAAAAGTCAGTAAAGTGAAACCACTCATTCTAGCTTTCAGTCCCGGAATAGAGTTGATGGTCTTTTATTCAAATATTAACGAGCTCCATATCAAGAGTACCTTGATATTGCAAATTGATTCCTAGGTGTTGTTGTTAGTTGCGAAGTCGTGTCCGACCCATCATGACCCCATGGACAATGTTCCTTTAGGCCTTCCTGTTCTCTACCATCCTCTCGAGTCCATTTAAGCTCATGCCGACTGCTTCAGTGACTCCATCCAGCCACCTCATTCTCTGTCATCCCCTTCTTCTTTTGCCCTCAATCGTTCCCAGCATTAGGCTCTTCTCCAGTGAGTCCTTCCTTCTCATTAGGTGGCCAAAGTATTTGAGTTTGATCTTCAGGATCTGGCCTTCTAAAGAGCAGTCAGGGTTGATCTCCTCTAGGACTGACTAGTTTGATCGGCTTGCAGTCCAAGGGACTCGCAGGAGTCTTCTCCAGCACCATAGTTCAAAGGCTTCAATTCTTTGCTGCTCAGCCTTTCTTATGGTCCTGGCTTAATTAAACTATTATTATTACCTGTCTTAATGAAACTATTAAGGGGGACCACATGTTATCAATATTATCTTGCAATTACATGCATCTATTCTTTATAGTGGAGTCTACTGGAATCCTCTCCCTATTTAAAAAAATTGCTTAGGGATAGGCGTATACTGAATGTGTGAATATTATTTTCCCCTTTTACCTTCTTTAAATAACTTGAGAGGTGGCTGTAATAAGTAGATGTGTGGCTTTACATTTCACCAGCTTTCAATGTTTGTAAAATATATTTAATGCTTGCAATTGCAAACATTGTCCATGTTTAATAATATTAATTCTGTTACTTATAAGCCATTTTGAGAGGGTTACATGGAAGAGGGGATAAAATATATTATGAAGGAAGCAAGCAAATGGGCTTGATTGTCTGTTTTGCACAGACATTCCCACCAGTAGTGGGGCAATCCATTCCCTGTTGAAAGGATGGGAGCTTTCTATTTTTGTTGCACAAAATCTCGTAGCTTAGGCAGAACTGAATGTGACAGTTCTGAAATGTAGTCTCTCGTGGTAGTCTAAGCAAACGGAATGGATTTGTGCTTGCACGTTTCCTATTTTCCACTGTGTGGAAGGTTCACATCTTCACCTTTCTGAGTTCCATAGGATACTTTCTCCCAGAAAAAAGAAAGACAAATGTAAACAAGTATTCACTAGGTGATGACAAATTTGAAGAGTAATTCTGGTAAGCACTTGCGTCTTCTCACTGGGGTAGTTTGGTTTTGAGGGTGTGAAAAATCTTTATTCAGTATGACATTTGAATGAGTAAGGCAAATAAAATAAAGCCTTGGAAATATAGTAAAATCCATATAGGATTTAGGGAATTTGGTATTAAAATTACACCATTGTTTTTCATCTTTCATGATCTACAATATATCGGAGAAGCTGGGAAGAAAGATAATATTTTCAAACAGTCATTGAACATTTGATCCAAATGAGTAGAACATTTGGTTATAAATAAAGGGGCCACATGTGAATATTATTTCAGGCTTTGTTAATTTTTATTCACAATGCTACTTCTGACTATTCTATGAATAGAATAGAATAGAATAGAATAGAATAGAATAGAATAGAATAGAATAGAATAGAATAGAATAGAATAGAATTTTTTATTGGCCAAGTGTGATTGGACACACAAGGAATTTGTCTTTGGTGCATATGCTCTCAGTGTACATAAAAGAAAAGATACATTCATCAAGAATCATAAGGTGCAACACTTAATGATAGTCCGGGTACAAATAAGCAATCAAATCATATTAGGAACCAGTCAATATAAATTGTGAGGATACAAGCAACAAAGTTACAGTCATACAGTCATTAGTGGGAGGAGATGGGTGATGGGAATGATGAGAAGGTTAATAGTAGTGCAGACTTAGTAAACAGTTTGACAGTGTTGAGGGAATTATTTTTTTAGCAGAGTGATGGCTTTCGGGAAAAATCTGTTCTTGTGTCTAGTTGTTCTGATGTGCAGTGCTCTATAGCGTCGTCTTGAGGGTAGGAGTTGAAACAATTTGTGTCGAGGATGTGAGGGGTCTGTAAATATTTTCACAGCATTACAGTATTATATATCTATTAGCAGAGCCCAATGGGGGAGAATACAAGGTTCAATTTGTTCTGCAATTCTGTTTCCTAGTTGAGATTGGCTCAGATCTTATGAACTCATCTCCATGGAAGCACTTGAAAACTTTTCACAGCATAAAAAGGTACATGCTATCTCCTTAAAGGACATGCCATATTAACCACATTTACATATTATCCAGGGGTAAAAGAATGGGCACTTGAAAAGCATCCTAATGGAAAACATTTACAAACTCTTGCACCCTGATCATCATGCGTGTATGGACAAGCTTTCCAACATTCGTGGCTTCATTCGTAAAAACATGCTTCCAAGCTTCACTTAAACTGCTGCTCACTGACTTTCCTTATGTGAATGTCTACATCAACAAATAAATGTTGGAAGATGGGATTAGGATATAGCACATCATCAAGAGCTTCATTTTCCCATCTACACATAGCAATTATTTCAATGGATAACAATCCTGAATTTATTACTTATAGCAAAAGCTGAAGTTTATGTCCTTGTCCTGGAAAACTAAAATGCTCTAGAAGCAGCAGTGACCTGTTACCAACCTTGGTTGGTCTCAGAAAAAGTGAAGTTGGGACAGAGCAAATCTATGCTTGAATGGAGAACATAAGAAAGGTCCAAGGCTATAAATCCCCTCCCATTTGGATGATCATAACACAGTCTACATGGGGCTCCCCTTGAAGATCATCCCAAAGCTATAACTGTAACTGGTCCAGAATATAACTGCATACACACTTTTGGGAATACTGATGTTTCTGGAGCCAGGCAATACAAGTCAAGCTGCAAGTCTATGTCCATAACAAGCTACAAAGTTCATAACTTTGATGGGCTATACAATTTTTAGTGAAATGCAGTTCACCCAAATAATGTCACTGTTGCATGAGTTTGCATTAGCTTCCCATTGATTTCAAGGTGCAATTCAAACTGCTGATTATCACCTTTAAAGCTACATATGGCCATGGTCCCTTAGGGTATCTACCCATCCTACTAAGTTAGATAAAGTGGGCATGCTTCAGGCTCCCTCCTTTAAATGTTGTCAGCTAATAGGACCTTGAGGTACATCTTTTCAGTGGCTTCCCCAAATTTCTGGAATAATCCTTTACCTGAAATCTGACGGGTCACTACTCTTTTAGACTTCATTGGAATAGTATAGGAGTTGAGCTATGAGAATGTTTGGTCTGGTGCCTGAGGGAGCATTTCAGGGATGGGTTCTACTTACCTTCCCTACAGGTTCGCATCGTGTCGGAAGTGCGACACCCCCATCACGTCACACAAATGACCCTCTGTGCATGTGCAAAGGGTTCTCTCCAAGCCGCTTTTAGGAAGTAGCGAATGAAGGACCGATTCGGGGGTGTGGCCAGCCGGCCATCGCTGCCGGTTCGGCGAGCGTGGGCAAATTCCCGCCACCGGTATGGGCGAACTGGTCCGAACCAGCAGCAACCCACCACTGGAGCATTTGTTTTTAATTATGTTTAAATGGATTGTTGTGAGTCACCTAGAATCATTACATGAGTCCTGCAAACAAACAAACACAATTAAATGAGACCAAGCAGTTATGAAAGCATGGGCAGTTATGAGGCAATGTCAAATCACTTCCTTGTCAGGCAATCAACCAGATTTCCATTGTCAAATTAATCTTCATAGAAGTGAAACCAATCAGATATGGAACTTTCACATCAAATAGTTAATGTTCCTGAGATACAGCACCTGTTAAACAGAAAGAAATCAAGGGATTCAAAAATATATTTTAAGGTCCTCTCAGAAAGTTCTCAGCAGTGGTTGGCCTGATTTTTACTTTTTGCATTTTTATGTGAACTGCATTTTATATGCTGGATAATAACGATGAGATAAAAGATAAAAGCTTTGGATAGCTTTGGAGTTTTGTCCTCTACTAATCAGTATGATCCGAGCTAGTAATGCTGTGTGACATGTCCTCCTGACTAAAGGACTAGGGGACTACCGGTAGGACTTTAGGACTAGTGGAGACATGATAGAAGTGTTCCAATTTTGAGGGACTCCTACAAAGATGAGGGAGTCAAAATATTTTTCAAAGCACCAAAAGGCAAGACAAGAAACAATGGATGGAAACTAACCAAGGAGAGAAGCAACCTGTTGTGACCCTCCAGCAGCCCGTGCAGCTGGTAGCAGATCCCGTCCGAGACGAGACCGATGAGGTGATGCGCAAGCGGCCTGTGCAGCTGGCACCCGAGTCGGATGGTGAGGAGGCTGGCGAGGACTCGGTACCAGAGGCCTCAGCACTTCAGAAGCCCCAGCACTCACATCAATGATGAGGAAGAAGAGAAGGAGCCTTTTCTTAATGCACGGGCACGTAGGGCTGCCAAAAGGCAGGAATGGCTACTCAGGAGGAGGTCTCCTCGGGAGTAGGCTTGGGGCTAATTGGCCACTCCCCAAGCCTACTTAAGGAATGACAAAGATGGAAAAAACTCTGCAGGAAACAACTCGTTTGATAATTTGTTCGTTCGGGTGCCTCTTGTTTGGAAAACCTCTGCTCGGCTTATCTGTTTTGGCTTACTTCTTGTGGACTGATTCCAGACATCTTGCCAACCTCTGTAAGCTTCCTGAGATATCCAGGACTAATTACTTATCTTTGCTTTGTGACTTTATGGACTTATGCCAGCTGTTAATGCCGTATAATTAACAGCTGGTTTTTTCAAGAAAAGACTGCTTTAAGATTTGTTTATGTGTGAACACTACTAAGCCAGTTTATTAGTAGTGGTTAATCAATTAAATATAGGTTTGAACAAACTGTGTGTGTGATACATTTTCTCTGGTCCGTAGCTGGGGCAGAACACAACCTAGAACTAAGGAGAAATTTCTTAACAGTGAGAGCAATCAATCAATGGAATGGCTTGCTTTCAAAAGTGATGGGTGCTGCAGCACTGGAGGCTTTCAAAAAGAGACTGGACAGCCATTTATCTGAAATGGCATAGGATTTCCTGCTTTAGCAGGGAATTGGACTAGAAGACCTCCAAGGCTCCTTCCAACTCTATTGTTCTATGTTCTAAATCTGTCCTTCTGAGCTTAATTTTGGCTAAAACACTCTAGTAAAGGTAAAATTTCCCCTGTTCAGTCATGTCTGACTCTAGAGCGCAGTGCTCACATCTGTTTCTTGGCTAAGGGAGTCTGGGTTGTCCGAAGACATTTTCCATGATCAAGTGGCCAGCATGGCTATATGCCAAAGGCGCACAGAAAGCTGTTACTTTCCCACTGAAGTGGTACCTATTAATCTACTCACATTTGCATGCTTTCATACTGTTAGGTGGGCGGGAGCTGGAGCAAGGAATGGGAGCTCACCCCATTGCATGGTGCTTGAGTTTCCAACAAGCTCAGCATCTTTAACTGCTGAGCCATTGTGTCTGCATACAAAGCACTCTAGTTTTGCAAAAATATGGAATCTGTTCAGTATAGCACTCAGTCTGAGGACTGAAAGAGGTACTGATTCTTTCAGAGATCTTCTGTCTAGGACTGGTGTTCCATGGACTGGAGATAGAGCTACATGAATACCATCTGGATTCTCTGTAATCCAGTAGTATAATTTTTTTTGTTGAACTTCAGCCAAAACACATGCATATCAGCTCAGATTTATCCCACTGAGTGTTGCGACACTTTTAAATAAAATTGCCCTCCTTTCTGAGTTCAAAGCAAGGTTGCTCTTATGTTTTTGTTTTCTCCAGCGTGGCTGGAATTTCAATCTCCTTTAGAAGTCAGTAGTGTTTTTTTCAACTATTTAGTAGAACTTGTTACAATGGAAAACCTAGAGTTTAAAACCTCCCTGTATTGTTTCCACATGACCAGAGCATACAAAACATTTGTTAGACCAATTCTGGAATACAGCTCACCTGTCTGGAACCCGCACTGTATATCAGACATAAATACAATCGAGAGAGTCCAGAAATATTTCACAAGAAGAATCCTTCACTCCTCCGCTCACAACAAAATACCTTATTCCACCAGACTTGAAATACTGGGATTAGACCATTTACAACTACGTCGCCTCCGAGCTGATCTAAATGTAGTTCATAAAATCATATACCAAAATGTCCTTCCTGTTAATGACTACTTCAACTTCAACTGCAACAATACACGAGCACACAAGAGATTCAAACTCAATGTAAACCGCTCGAAACTCGACTGCAGAAAATACGACTTCAGCAACAGAGTGATCAATGCCTGGAATACACTACCTGACTCTATGGTTTCTTCCCCAAACCCCAAAAACTTTAACCTTAGACTGTCTACAGTCGACCTCTCCCCGTTTCTAAGAGGTCTGTAAGGGGCGTGCATAAGCGCACCACTGTGCCTACTGTCACTGTCCTACTGTCCTATTGTTCTCTTTTATTGTTACTTTTTACTTATGTTTATACAAACTACTACTATCCTATACATGTTTGACAAATAAATAAATAAAATAATTGTTTCTCACTTTCACTTTCTGAAGGACAAAAACCTTTGTGCAGGTAGCCTTCAACGTGTGACCACAATGGAGCCCAAAATTTATGTGGCTAAGTGAGAAATTTGTTAAGTGAGTTTTGCCTTATTTTACTGCTTTTCTTGCCACATTTGTTAAGTGAATCAGTGCAGTTGTTAAATTAATAACACGGTTCTTAAGTGAATCTGGTTTCCTCATAGACTTTGCTTGTCAGAAGGTCACAAAAGGCGAGCACATGACTCCAGGACATTGCAACCATCATAAATGTGATTCAGTTGTCAAGCAACCGAATGTAAATCACATGACCACAGGGATGCTACAATGGTCGTAAGTGTGAAAAATTATCTTAAGTCACTTTTTTCAGTGATGTTGTAATTTTGAATAGTCACTGAATGAACTGCTGTAAGTCAAAGACTACTTATATTCAATAGACTCCTTTTGATCATTCTTAGAGGTGAGAATGGGTCTGTAAATGTTAATATATAGGATACTAGTAGCTGGATACCCGTGCTTCGCTACAAAACTGAGCTCCTTAGCATGGAGTGGAAGTCTAAACTCCCAGGCCGCAGGCCAGATGAGTCACGTACTGGCCACGCCCACTGGCAGTTGGAAAAGAGTTCTTTTCAGGTGGGGAGGGGGAGTAGAAAGTCTAACTCCTTAGCATCAGAGCATGTTAATCATAATATAAGAAATAACTAATGATCTGATGGTCATTTCAAAAAATCCTTTCTTAGCGAGAAAGCCAAGAGGAATATACATGCCAAGTTTCAAGTTTGTAGGCTTTACGGTTCTGGAGATTTCGTGATGATGCGTGAATGGTATTTGGCTTTCATATATATATAGATAGCAGAGCAAAATTATCTGGGATGTAAGCATATAGCTCTCCTATTCCTATATAAATTGTGGTAAACACCTCATAGCATTAGTTGATATGTAGCAATAATATTTTTTTTTAAATGAGCCCCACTTCAGGGTTCCTAAATCTACAGAGAGATATATCTGTATTCCAGGAAATCCAAGTAGAATTCATTTAAATAAATATTCTGATAGTCAGAATGCCTGAAAAGATCCAAAGGTATCTTTATCCTTTAAAATATCAATTTTTGACTCCGGAGGAAACCTTTGGTTATAAGCAAAATTATACATGATTACACATTATGCAGAATTCCAAACAGAATTTTCTGTAAGATTGGAAACTGTGGTAATGTATTACTGGTATTAATGTATAGAATATTGCACATGCACAGATATAACACTAACCACTGGTGTTAAAATTAGTTCAGATGAGGTCTTAACTGAGCAAAAACAGGTGCTTTTATTGTTCATTTTTACATGGTGCCATAGAAGCTGTCATTATTCACAGCTCTTTTATTAATCAGGTGAAACAGTGGCCTTCCTTTACTTTTGCAAGAATTATAGGAAATTTGCCTGACTGGAAAGTGGGAACAGAATCGTTCTGAAATCTTTTAGATGTTATCCTCTACTTTCTGTTGCTAAGGTAACCACCTTCCCTTTTCTTCCTCAAAGCAGATCCTCCAATAGCAGACTCTCCAACAGAGAATTTTAATCACAGTATTTTAAAAAAAAGTAAAGAGAAAAGAGAAATACTGGGAAAAAGAAACAATATTATTAACATTCATCAATCCTGTAAATAATATAGTCTGTGTGTGTCTGTGTGTTTGCACACGTAAATGCATATACAGATCTGTATTCAGACTTTGATCTTGGGGAGCTTTTTTTTTTTTCATCAGGATGGCTAATTTAGAAGTGAAAAGACTACCTAGTGGGTGCAAAAATAAAATAGTGCCTTCTGTTGAGGACCTGTATACTGCACGAGCCAGAAAGAGGGCTGTGAAAATATATACAGACCTCTCACATCCTGGACATAAACAGTTTCAACTTCTACCCTCAAAATGACACTATAGGGGAATGCACATCAGAACAACTAGACACAAGGACAGTTTTTTCCCCTATGCCAAGGGTGTCAAACTCAAGGCCCGCAGGCTAGATTCGGCCCACAGGGTGCTTATATCTGGCCCACGGGGCCGCCCTGGAAACAGCAAAGGACTGGCCCACGGTGCCTCTGCCAGCGAAAATGGAGCTCGGGAGGGCCGTTTTCACTGGCAGAGGGTTGCAGGAAACCGTCGCAGCCGAAAATGGAGATCAAGAGCCCATTTTTGCTGGAAGAGCACTCGGTCCATCACAGGTGCCCCGTACTTGAGTGACCTAGAGCTGGCCATGCCCACCCTGGCCACGCCCACCCTGGCCTCGAGGTCAAACACAACCCTGATGAAGTCCTCAATGAAATCGAGTTTGACACCCCTGCCCAATGCCATCATTCTGCTAAACAACTAACTCACCACCACACTGTCAAACTATCTAAAAAGGCAGTATTACCGTCATCATTCTCATCTTCCCTATTACCTATCTTCTTATGACTATAACTTTGTTGCTTGTCTCTTACGATTTATATTGTTTTATTAGTATCCTAGTATGATTTATGTTGGTTGCCTATTTAGTATCAATGACTATCACTAAGTGTTGCATCTAATGTTTTATGATGAATGTATTTTACAATGACTACGTTAATGATCTATCACTATTGTTGTATGCACATTGAGAACTTACGCACCGGAAACAAATTCCTTGTGTGTCTAATCACACCTGGCCAATAAAGAATTCTATTCTATGTAATGTAAATATTAAAGCAAGATACAGCTAAGTTAGCTAAGGCAGCCGCCACCAACTTTTGGACACCAAGGACCGGTTCTGAGAGGTTTTCTGCAGCTGAGAGGGGGCAT
>JALIGW010000004.1:69074690-69344690 GCA_023053685.1 Diadophis punctatus similis | reverse complement strand
ATTCTAGAAATAACTACTTTTATATGAGTATTTGGCTCATGGAAATATAAACACATACTCTTTGCTCCTTCTAATTTTTCATTTTATTACAGTTGCAGAGCAGAATTAATTTTTTTACTGAATTATCAAAATTTAATCAAACTAATATCAATTGTTATAGATTTTGTATGCAAATTTCCTTTCTTGTATCTTGTATAAACTCTCCCGTAGCCTTAAGGTACTTTTTAAGAAGTGCAGCATGCCCAAGGATATGTTTTCACACTAATTTGTATCATGTTTTCTAACCAAAAATGACAGGCAACAGTGGGAATCCACCTCTTTGCATGAAAACCTCTGAGTGTGCAACCAATAATTCATGGTGGAAATCATTTTTATATGTAAAAGAATTTTTGTGCTTGACACACAAAAAAATGATAACTAACCTCCTTACCCATTCTATATAGCCATCTTCAAAGAAAGTTGGTGTCACAGATTCCAAGGGTGAAATCCAGCAGGTTCTGACAGGTTCTGGAGAACCGGTTGTGGAAATTTTGAGTAGTTCGGAGAACCGGCAAATACCACCTCTGACTGGCCCCAGACTGGGGTGGGAATGGAGATTTTGCAATATTCTTCCCCCTGGATGGGGTGGGAATGAAGATTTTGCATTATCCCTCCTCTGCCACGCGCACCAAGCCATGCCATGCCTGGATGGGGTGGGAATGAAGATTTTGCAGTATCCCTCCCCTGCCACGTGCACCAAGCCATGCCATGCCCACCAAGCCATGCCCACAGAACCAGTAGTAAAACAATTTGGATTTCACTGACAGATTCCCAGTCAAAGAAGTGATGTATGGTTGGTTGGACTATCTCCTTCTCAACAGCCTGCCATGGAGGAGACAGATCAGAGGAGGTATTCAGTCGGTTCGGACCGGTTCGGGCGAACTGGTAGTAGCAACCTGCGGGTGGGCCTGCCCATCCATCCATCCACCCATCCGCCTGAGCACAATCCTGTCCTATATCGGTGTGTTTTTGATGCTGCACACATTCATGGATGGCACGCATGAGCAAATTGCCATGTTGTTTGACATCACACGCATGTGCGGATGGTGCGCATGAGAGAATTGCAGTGTTTTGTGATGCTGTATGTATGCGCAGATGGTGTGCGCTCTCACATTTCCAGTGCTGGACGAACTGGTTGTGACAGTATGTGAAGCCCACCTCTGAGACAGATAGAGTAGATTCATTAGAGCAGATGAGTTCTGAGAAGCAATTCCAACTTTTCTTCCTTTTTTAACCAACTTTCAGCACCTTCAATCTGAAAGTGCTGAATATAGAAGTTGAAGATTACAGATTACAGATTACAGATTAACAGAGTTGGAAGGGACTTCATAGGTCATCTAGTCCAACCCCCTGCCCAAGCAGGAGACCTACATCTGCCTCTACCTAGGATTGAACTCACAACCTCCTGATTGTGAGGCAAGAGCTCTACGAGCGAGCTTCTGCTTTTAAAAATCTTTAGCAAAAAAAAGGCATATAGGTTTATTAGCAGGGTAGAGATTGAATCATTAACCTACGCACTCATAGTAGTCTCCAAGTGCCTTACACTTGGAGAACAAGCTGAAGATGTTTTGAAGATGCCTAGTATGAGATTACATCTTTCTCTCTGTGTGTGTCTCTCTTTATTCATGTTCTGAAGAAAACATTTTAAAATTGGTGGAGCAGGAAAAGGCTTGACTGTGTGAAGGATAAGTCTAATTCACACTAATCTGAGTATGTGTATATGAATACACATGCACACAAACTCCAAATCCTTCCTAACACCTGTTCATTTAGCTGGGGACGGGGGATGTTGATTTAGATCCATTAGGAAACATAAAGAAAATTATTGATAATTTGCCACCTGCTTTCTGAGAATCAATATTGTCTTCTGAAACTCCAGGGAGGGAGGGAGGGAAGGAAGGAGAGAGATCACACCTAAGGATCCTTAATGAACTGCAGAACAATGTCACACTGTGAGCTTTTTGAATGCACTGGTGCAACTATTAACAAATAGCATAATCAACCTGTAATTTAAAGTGTGTGCTTTGCACTTGGGGAAAACAATGTGTGATAACTGGTTTTCCATCAGTTAGAAATTTAGGATTCTTTTTGTAGCAGTTAGAGTTTTATAGATTTAAGTTTGGTGGGGAGTGTAATAGTGTTTATCCACAAATTCTATACAAATTAGAATGGAGGTATGTATTAAGCACAGCTGTTTGTCATGCTTAATGTCTCTTCTACCTCCTTGTTTATCCCAGCAATGCAGACTGAAATTGGTATACAAAGTAAAAATGATGTGAAGGTTGCTTTATTTCATCCTTGAGATTCTTCTACATTTTAGACAGTTGCATTATTTCATTGGCAAATTGCTGGTGTTCTCAACTGAGTTTGATGGAAATTCTTGCACAGTCCCATATTATCAGGCATACCCACACAGCAGTTTTTCCAACCCTCCTTATTACTTCCACTCTTCTCATTTACAGATTATAGTGAATACACTAGAATAGATGATGCTGGTACTCATTTATTTGCCTCAAAAAGTATAGCTTGGCTTTCTTTAAAACAAAAACAAACAAGACACTTAGGATCACAATTGCAAGATTTCTAAATGCTCAGAACACACACACACAGAAAGCCAAATATTTCAGTTAATTTTATACAGTAAACATTGTTTTCTATCCTACTACGCCCTAGTGTTGCCACATCAATTGCCCACATACCAACCAGGATGATAAAGTGTCTGGAAAATAAAAAAATACAAAGAGCGGTTGCAGGAACTGAGCTTGGCCAGTCTGGCGAAGAGAAGGACCAGGGGTGACATGATAGCAGTGTTCCAATACTTGAGGGGATGCCACAGAGAGGAGGGGGTCAGGCTGTTCTCTATGGCACCAGAAAGCCAAACAAGGAATAATGGATGGAAGCTGACCAAGGAGAGATTCAACCTGGAAGTGAGGAGAAACTTTCTGACGGTGAGAGCGATCAACCAGTGGAACAGCTTGCCAGCAGAGGTTGTGAGAGCCCCAACACTTGCGACCTTCAAGGAGAGACTGGACTGCCATCTGTCTCAAATGTTGTAGGAACTCCTGCTTGAGCAGGGGGTTGGACTAGATGACCTACAAGGTCCCTTTCAACTCTAATAATAAATTTTCTTCTTTTCAACCAGAGTTCAGTCTGATGTGTTAGGAATGCACCAAATCTTTTATCAATTTCTCTTTGGAATTCCCACAATATTTTAGGCTGCTCATTTTCGACTGCTTTTTCAACTACAGTGTATGATCCCACCAATTTTTTCATTACTGGCCCATGTTAATTTTTATAGAAGCTTCAGTGAATCATTCTGGCTACCAGTGGTGGGTTCCTACCGGTGCGGTCTTGCCTGTTCGTTGCTGCAGAGCCCAAGAAGCTGTTGGCTTTCGCGGTGCGGGGCTTCCACCACCCGCTTTCCCCACCCGCCAGGACGCCACCGTTTGCGTTCTTTTGCCCTCTGTGCAGGCACAAAGCGTTCTGCTTGTGCAGAGGGCAAAAGAATGCAAATGATGGCGTCCTGGTGGGCGGGGAAAGCGGGCGGGGGAAGCCCCATGCCACAAATGCCAACAGCTTCTTCGGCTCTGTGGTGACGAACAGGCAAGACCGCACCGGTAGGAACCCACCACTGCTGGCTATTGTGTTATGTCATTGTTGATAATCAGTTTATTTTTGGCCATACAGTCAGCCAGATGTTTAAATAGGATTTGGCATTTTAATCTACCTATCGATCCTTCCCAAGGATCTGGGATAGGAAGCAGTGGTGGGTTGCTACCGGTTTGCGCCGGTTCGGGCGAACCGGTAGCGGCGGTGGTGAGAGGCTCCACCTGCCCACCCAGACATCATCACAGATGATCTGCGCAAGTGCAGAAGCTTCTGCGCATGCGCAGAAGTGCCATGCACATGCGTTCACAGTTCCGAACTGGTAGCGAAGGTAAGTGAAACCCAGGCCTGATAGGAAGATAATATTTGATAATATTAAAAGTATTGTTTTATAAACTCTCTCAAATACCAAATCATCTTTTGGCATCAATAAACAGGTTGTCTAATAACGATATTTAAGGGAAGGTAGTATTGTGTTGGGTTATTGGTAGCGCAATGCAGAAACCTCTTGCATTCACCTCCCCTTATAGTTCTCACTCAGTCTGATGAATATGCTTTTGAAATTTATTATAAAGAAAGGAGTCGTCATGGATGAAATATGATGTTCTTCCACTTTGTTATGTGGTCATCAAGAATGTTTATGAATATATCATCTTTCATTTCCAATATTGCATTCCTGTATCAAGAAGCTCAGTTCATGGGATTACCCAGGCTTTGATCACCTCCCATTTGGATTATTGTGATGTGATGCAAATGAGATTGATTTATGCTTATGTAATGCCATTGTTTTGTGAGCTGCATTGGCTCTTTGTAACATTCCAGGTATAATTCAAGATGTTAGCTATCAAAAGGTTGGGTTATTTGCAGGACCACCTAGGTTCATTTGTCCAATATTCAACATTGTGGGTCTTTTCCAGGTCTCTTCTATAAAACTGTCATGCAGTGGGACCTAAGACATGTGTCTTCTCAGTAACAGCATCTGCCCTTTGAACAACAGGAATCTGGATGTCTCTGATCCCATTGGTCTTCCATAAGGCTCTGGAATCTCAGGGGTTTTTTTTCTCTGAGCATTGGACCAAAGCACTGGAAAAACCCATTGTGAAATAATTTTAGAATTGGAATATACTGTGCTTCAGCTTTGCTTTGCTTTGATTTAAGTTAACTTTTTAATATTTCAATTTCATTAGAATTTCAGTGAAGGCTTATAATGAAGTAAAATTTTAAAAGAGCATATATAAAGGAAAAGAAGAGATATGTCAGGGTTCCAAGTAACACCCCCAACACAATAAGACTCCGAGACTTGAGTTTCCTCAAAGTTCCATTCTATTAGAGATGTCATATTGGCACATCTGGGAAAACCCGAATCTGAAAGTTTTCAGATTTTCCCCACCCAAAAGAACGTTCAAGCCCCTGCCCAGCACCCACATGTCCGTCACATTGTCCAACCAGGCACCATCCAAAACTGGAGATGCCTCCCAGTCACCTCATTGCATATATCACCCACACTCCATACAGTCCCCCCTCCCATTTTCCCACAGTAGAAAAATATGGCAGGCCTGAAGGTAAAAGATGGCTTCCAGGTCTGACAGGATGATTGACCAGAACTCACAACAGGAAAACCCTCAAGAAAATACCTAAATCAACCAGCCATCCTATTTCAGGGCTTGGGAAAACAACCAAATTTTTTAGCAATTTCTGAAAATCAATAGATAGGATCAGTAGGGGACATATCATTCAGAGGGCTGGGACCATCACCAAAAATGCAGTTATGCTATTTTAACTCTATTAAACTCTATTTTTTACAGTTATGCTGTATTAAACTCTAACTCTGTATTTTGTTATTACTTCTCTTATTTTACACTTTAAATGATATGAAACTATCCAGAATCTTTATTCCTGAATTGGGTTGTCATAAAAATAATATAATATACAAACTAACTTTATACTTTGGCCAGCGAAAGCCCACTTTTTTGTCTCCATAGTCAACAGAAAACAAATCTGACTTCACAATGGTATTATTTTTGTTTTTGTTGATATTATTTTTATTATTTTCTTATAACAAATTTTACCCAGCCCCTTTAATAGCCCCAATAGTGCTGTTTTCTTTTTTTTTCTTTTTCCTTTAAAAAAACCCCTCTCATTATGACTTTCCAGGAGAATTATATGGGTGAATCTCAGACCTGAGAGGACCTGGATTAATAATTTCTTTCAGGGTATTCATAAATTTAGTTTGCATGTTAGTATCACATTCTATATTGACACTAATTCAGAGCAGTGCAATTCACCAAAGCTTGCAGATTAAATCAATTATCTAATTGCCACAGTCAGTTAAAAGTGAAATTAAATGGATTCTGAACATTAATAACAGGCTGTAATAAGACAAAGTATCTTTTAATGATGCATAGAGATCTGATGAAAATAAATTTCCTGTTTTCTTAGTGGTGATCACTCAGGGGAATTTTTTCCCCTAGAGCATTAAGAATGAGTATCGATCGAGTGGGTGATAATTAATGATAAAATTTTGATTAAAAATGAGTTCATTTAGTGAACAATTGGAGTATAAAATCTAAAGCTAAAAACAGACAAGAGAAAATAAAATATTATCTCAAACGCTCACTGAAAATTTACACAGATTTGCATGCTGCCCATTTCAAATTTGAAATTATCAGGTTCAGAAGAAAATTATACAGCTATAAGGAATTGAAAGTGGTGTGGGTTGGTTTGTTTTTAAAAAAATTATCAAAAGCAATGTATAAAAATTGTTTTAAAATATGCAAAAATAGAACAGAAAAAAGAAAAAAGCAAACAAAAATACAATGTTATACCTGTTAACAGTTATAACTTACAGTGAAAATGATTAATCAATGGAACAGCTTGCCTACCAGAGTTGTGGATACTCCATTGCTTGAGGTTTTCAAGTGGAATGGACAACCATTTGTCTGGGATGGGGTAAGATCTTTTTCGTTGGGCAGGACATTGGACTAGAGGATCTCTAAGGTCCCTTCCAGCCATATGATTCTATTCTGTTCTGTTCTGTTCTGTTCTGTTCTGTTCTGTTCTGTTCTGTTCTGTTCCGTTCCGTTCCGTTCCGTTCCGTTCCGTTCCGTTCCATTCCATTCCATTCCATTCCATTCTTTCTTTCAGAGTTGGTTAAGTTGAACAGGGTAATAAATTTGAATAAAAAAATAAAGAAATAATTTGTTAGGTTTAAATTTAGTCCTTAAAAGAATTAATGAAGTAATAGAACAATACTGTCATCTAGCGAATCCCAAAAGAGAATTCCTGGGACATTGTTCTTCCCCAAAAGTAAAACTTTATTGACTACGCTACACTGGCACAGAAGAAGCAAAACCAGCTCTGAGTTTCCTGTGTGAAAGATCACATAGTTAAACTTGCTTTTCCCCTTTGGCCATCCCCCTCAGTACATTGTGTTATCCAATTACATCTGCTTCTTTTGTTATGAAAATGGCCCATACTCAGGGGTGAAATCCTCTGAAGTCTGCTACCAGTTCGCTTCATGCATGCTTTGCATGTGCAAGCGTGCTGTGCATGCATGCATGCCATAGACACTACCGTGCAGCTCTGAAAAAGGAGCATTTTGAAGCAATCAGAGTCTGCAAAGGTAAGTAGAACAGTGAGGGGGGATCAGCTGTGCTGCATAATTTAGATTAGCTAGAAAATAGGAAATCCTGCTTTCTAGATAATCTAGATTATGCGGCACAGCTGATTATCACACAGCTGATTGGCGGATATACTTGTTCGCCTGAAATGGTAGCGTTTTTTACTACCAGTTTGGGCGAACCGGTAGCATTTCACTTCTGCCCGCATTGTTCAAACTCCTGCATGGTGTGATCTGGGGGGGGGGGATGGCAGCAGGGTCTCACAATCTGCAAATGGAGTCTTGGCATTCCATTCCCATTCCAACCCCCCCTCCCAAGTGTTGTCAAGCTGAGAGTGAAGAAGTAACTAGATGAAAGAATGAATCATTCTTGACAAATACTGTGCAGTAGTTAATAAACATGAATGCTGCCGTGTACCACTTGTGTGTAGAGGAAGCAGGGTACTGCTCTGGGGTTGTATGTGGTAGAGACATCAATGGTAGTAGCTTTAAGATTGATTATTCTATCTATGAATAGAATCATCCTCATACTCTTGTAGGAGACATTACGGCATGATTCTAGCTTGAAATATAATGAATATGGCAATAAATTCTACTAACAGTAACAAGAGATATGATGAGCTGAGGTGGCGCAGTAGTTAGAGAGCAGTACTGCAGACTACTTTAGCTGACTGTGATCATTTGAGTTCAGCTGTTCAAATCTCACTGGCTCAGGGTTGACTCAGCCTTCCATCCTTCCGAGGTAGGTAAAATGAGGACCCAGATTGTTGGGGGCAATGTAAATATATACATTGCTTAATGGTGTAAACCGCTTAGAGAGTGCTTGCACTATGAGGTGGTATATAAATCTCACTAATAAATAAATATGAGATTTAAAATGATTGAGTAATATAAAGTATTTTTCTTCACTGCTGAATTGACATGTACTCCACTTATCCTTGAATCAGCAATCCATCCAGGAGTTAGCAGAAGTCTGTGGTTGATGTTCCCACAGCAAATCCCTACTCTGCTTCTGTTCCCTTTAGGTAGCCATTCCCATGACTATGTTCTAAAGAAGGGATGACAAGACCTAACACAATTATAGTCTGAGTTCTTGGATAGTGTTGAAATGCAGGGGAAATGCTATTTGAACACCTGTCCTAGTCATGACAACTTAAGTCTGTAATCCTGAATAATAAGTATATCCATACCTATAGTTGAGAGTGGAAGGAACATTTAAGATAGAAAGACAGTAACTTAAAAGGAAGGAAAAGATCAAAGGTAATATATGCCTCAACTGTCAAAATGTCAGAGAAATCCTTATTACTCAGCACTAGAGTACACCTGTAGTAAAAGGGCTGAGAATTAGAGCCATTGCCAATGAGCAATTCAATAATAGTATTCAAGAGGTCCAAAAACTGGATACGCATGATGGATTTATAAAAGTAACTAGACCTTAAGAGCTTATAATGTAGCTACTATGAATAATCCTTTTTCCCTGTCTTTCTATCCTCGGGCAATGATGTCATTCACATTCCAAAGCTTTCTTATATTAACAGATTCTTTCACACTACATTTGCACTGCAGCTGGCAGCCAGATACTAATCTATTCAACAGCTTCGAAGTTGCCAAGTATCCATACTTATGAGAATATATACATATATTTACACAAACACAAATACATATATCCAAACATACATACATACATACATACATACATACATACATACATACATACATACATACATACATACCAGGGGTGGGTTCCTAATTTTTTTACTACCACTCTGTGGGTGTGGCTTGTTTTGTGGGTGTGGCTTGCCAGCCATGTGACCAGGTGGGCGTGGCTTGCCAGCCATGTGACCGGGTGGGCGTGGCTTCTCGGGCTGCGGAAGGGAGGGGAACTGAGATAGGTCCTGCCGTCCATTCTCCCTCCCCTCAGCAGCTCCAGAAGCCTCAAACGTGCGAAAATGCCTAGGATCATCACCGCACGTTTGTGGCTTCTCGGACTGCTGAAGGGAGGGGAATGGAGATAGCTCCTGCCGCCCGTTCTTTCAGCATCTCACGCACTCCCTCAGCCATCCTCCCCTGCTTGGACTCACTGTGGGGTAGGAAGGCAGCGCATGCACAGTGCTGGAAGCTCGGCTTCTGGGCATGCGCAGAAGAAAATTTTAATTTTTTTATTTTTATTTTTATTTTTAAAAATGGTGGCGCCCAGGCACCGGCAACCAACCGCACCCGTACTGTGATGTCACCAGTGGGCCACTACCGGTGCTATAGAGTGGACCGCACCGGTAGGAACCCACCACTGATACATACATACATACCAGGGGTGAAATGCAGCCGGCTCTAACCGGCTTGTGCGGACCATTAGAGCTGACTGCGTAAAGCCCCGCCTACCTGCGCCAATGTCATTAGGTTCCAAAGAAGGCTTTGCACATGCACGGACGATGACATTTGTGAGCCGGTAGGGAAGGTAAGTGGATTTCACTCCTGATACATACTGTACATACATAAAAGGAGGTTTGGGGTGAATCATTGACAGACGGTAGCTTCCGTAGGTAATGTTATAGTAGGAATCTTTCAGGGAAGTGTTTCCACCAATTATAAGTCTTTATTTGGTTCCTTTATTTCTTTTTGTTTCTTTTGTTTAGACTTCATCTCTTTTGCTCTAGATCTGCTTCATATTTCAGCATAATGTGGAATGACTGCACTTCAGCTCTGCAAAAGGTCTAGTGTGGGTGTCAGCTAAATTGGGAAGATTGATTCTTGGAGGAAAACATTCTTATTATTGAGCTGGTAAACTGATGTCTAGGTTCATGGGACATTTACTGCAATTCATATCTGACATCCATCTTAGCTAAAGTTTTGGATGCTGGTGAAGATAGGAAGAGAATGCCATTGGTTTGGAGGACTTGTTGTAAACATTGAATAAATTTGGAGTAAATTTGACATGCCCTTTAAAAAAACTATTCGTCCGTCCGTCCATCTGTCCGTCCATCTGTCTGCCTGTCTATTGAAATAGCTAGCTAGCTATCATCACATATCTATTTCAATTTTCCTTCCTGAAGATATTATAGAGATAGCTACCAAACACAATAAAATCAAAAGAAAATAAACAAATGGAGATGTTAACATGGATATTTTACAGACATTTTCAAGCTGATATCCATCTAAAATCCAATGCATCCATTTTGTATCCATTTCTAAGGAAAGTTCTCATTTTCTAAGCAAAGTAATATAATTAATAATTCTTAGATAAGTTAAATGTTTCTAATATTTCTTTATCACACACTACATTTATTTTCCTGGTTGATAATAGCCTTGTGCCTTTTGCTATGAGTCTTGGTGGCACAGTAGTGAAAGTGCAGTATTGGAGGTGAACTCTTCCCACAGCCTGGAGTTTGATCCTGACAGGGCTCAAAATTGAATCAGCATTCCATCTTCCAAAGTTAGTAAAATGAGGACCCAGATTGTTGGGAGCAATATGCAAATAATGTTTACATTGTAAACTGCCCAGAGAGTGCTAAAAAACACTATGACATGGTATATAAGCCTAAATGTTAAATGCTGTTAGTATTTCCCAACAGCTAGCCAACCTCAATTTTGTGGAAGAAACCATTAAACAGCAACAGATTTGGAATAGGAAATTTAGAAAAAGAAAAGAGAAGTAGTCACTTTTGAATTCTTGCCAAGGAAAACACATGGACAGAACTTTCTTTGGCTTGATGAAAACTTATTTTAAATAATTTCAGAAGTAAGTATCATAATATACCAGCATAGCATCCCAATTTTTTTTTCACAGATTGTTTGACTGTATAGAAAAACAGTTCCAGCACTGAGTCATTAGTTGGATTTAAAAAAAAAAATTACAAAAATTCTGGAATTTATTAATTTCATTGGTAGAAGATGTAATGAAAGGATATGAGCCAGTGGGATCCTATTTAAAAGAAGGAAAGAGCTTCCTTTTGGATACAGGGAACCAGAGGAGGGTGTGCAGCTCCGTAGGGAGCGGCCGATAGCGCAATTTGCGCACAACCGCTCCGGAGCCCTTTCTGCCGGTCCACCATGCGCGTTGCCATTTTTTCCGGTGATTTTGGGTTGATTTTGCTTCTGTGCATGCGTGGAAGCAAAATCGTGCCAACATCTCACAAGGGGACGCGCACGCGAGAGAGATTTCTGCAAGATTTTGCTTCTGCGCATGCGCAGAAGCAAAATTGCGCTGAAATCTCTCTCGCGCGCGCGTCCCCTCACGAAATTTCAGTGTGATTTTGCTTCCGCGCATGCGCAGAAGAAAAATCGCGCAAGGGGCGCACGTGCGTAGCAAGCACGCATGCACCCGAAGTGAGCACGGCCATGCCCAAAGTGTGGAGATGCGCACGCAGCGCACCGGCACCGGTAAGAGAGCAACCCGCCGCTGCAGGGAACCTTGGTGAAATGAAAATATTTTGCTGTTGCTCTGTTCCTGCATTCTCAATTCCATTCTTTTCTAACCTAGTATCTTCCATATATTTTGAGACCCCCCCAATAAATATTTTGAGCGCCCAAGGTTTTGATGAGCATGTTTGCTGGAGAATCTGAAACTGTATTCTAATTGCATCTGGGTAGGTATATTGGGGTCTGCTACAAATCATGACATCATCATGCAGCTGCTACCATAAGTGAGATCAGACACCAGTACATAAATCTGGACAGTTGCATGATGACACTGACACACATTTTTGTCATTTGTCCCTCCTTTGGTGAATCCCTGAGGACCATGATAGGATAAATAATTGAGAAAGTCTTTACTATTAAAATGAATGTTCAGTATGCCTAGAAGGAGCTTATCCATTACTCTGTTTCCTTTTATTTATTTATTTATTTGTGAGATTTATATACCGCCTCATAGTGCAAGCACTCTCTAAGCGGTTTACACCAGTAAGCAATGTATATTTATATTGCCCCCAACAATCTGGGTCCTCATTTTACCTACCTCGGAAGCAGAGGTGGGTTCCTGCTGATACGCTCTTACCTGTTGGTCGCCGCAGAGCCGAAGAAGCTGGTGGTGTTTGCGGTGCGGGGCTTCCCCCCGCCCACTTTCCCCCGCCTGCCCGGACACCGCCATTTGCGTTCTTTTGCCCTCTGCGCATGCGCAAAACATTCTGCTTGTGAAGAGGGCAAAATAATGCAACTGGCGGTGTCCAGGCGGGCGGGGGAAAGCGGGTGGGGGACGCCCCATGCCGTGAACGCCACCAGCTTCTTCGGCTCTGCGGCGACCAACAGGTAAGAGCATACCGGCAGGAACCCACCTCTGCTCGGAAGGATGGAAGGCTGAGTCAACCTTGAGCCGGTGAGATTTGAACCGCTGACCTGTGGATCACAGTCAGCTAAAGTGGCCTGCAGTACTGCTCTCTAACCATTGTGCCACCTCGGCTCTTTTAGATGGATACAGTAACGATCATCTAATTTTTCAAAATGGTGGAAGGTTAGGGTTAGGGTTAAGACACACTGTGCCTACAAAAGCAGCCGAGTTTCCCTTTGGACTTTTATTCTTTATTGTAGCACTCTATTCAAATGCTGTCGGCTTGTTTACATTGCTTTTGGGCTGATGATGTGGCTGTTAAACCTCAGTGACAGATGCAGTTCGGTTATTTTTCTTTAACAATAATGAGGAGCTGTGTAGCAGCATGAGAGAGTTTCTGGCAGAAAAAGAAGCTGTATATTTTCAAGGCTGCCCAGCACATAAAGTGTCTGATCAAGTACAATAGATTGCATGAAGACTTAATAGCTATGGCCTTTATTCAAGTTTCAAGTACTCTCATGTCACTTGAGGGAAAGGTTAGAAAGAAGCACACCTTTCCATAAATATTTGGTCAAGTATTAGTCTGTTCATGTCAGACTTGGATTATGCAAAAATAGTCAAAAGAAAGTGTGAATGCATCTAGATTTAGTCTTTTCATAGTTATATATTATCTAGGTATTCTTAGCCTCACATATATTGAGTGCAAATTGAAGAGGTCGATGAGAGAGAGAGAGAGAGAGAGAGAGAGAGAGAGAAAATCAAATTGACCTTGGTGGGATTTTGATCACATAGATTTAAATGTCTGACAAAGGAGAAGCTCATAGAAGTAAGTATGAGCAATAGCAACAATTATGTAAGTGATTCTTTATGCTACTGTCTATTTGGAGTAAGTTTTACCTGTTGATTGTCACTAGTTCTTTGCTCTTGTGCAAAGTATGATTAGTAGGGCATTAATTTTATGTAACAAAATCCACACTGCAGAAAGTAGAAAGGCTCATTTTGAAATGCTCAAGTTGTAAAATCAGACTGTTACTGATCAAGAGGACAATTTAATGCTTCAAAAGTTGGAAGCACTTGGCATGAGAAATTATTTTAATAACGATTTCATCAAATATGGTCATTATGAAAAAGCTGCTAAAATGCTTGACAGCATCTTTGTTCAATATCCCATCTCTTACAAACTAGGAGGGTTTTTCTTTTCTTTTCTTTTGCAGAAGAAATCCAAATTAAGGAAAGGTTGGAGATTTTGATGAAACAAGTTGGGGATTTAAAAGAAAAAGTTTAAAACTACTTTATAGCAGAAATGTGAGATTTTCCTCAACAAGATGTTGGCACTTTTGGAATGCCTATTTGACAATGTAGTGTGCCTTGTCACCATGGCATTTCAAACTGCATGAAAGGCAAGGTGGACACAGGATCCTGGGCTATTACAAGCACGATTGGACTTCTTAACTGGCACATATCTAGGACTGACAGGTAAGTGATTACAAATCCTGAATTAATTCTATGGTTTTGGTAGGGTGAAACTCAGTGGTGGGTTCCTACTGGTGCGGTCCAGTGCGCACCAGTAGGGACCCGCCGATTGCACAATTTGCGCATGACGGCTCCTGTGCCGTCTTCGTTGGTCCGTCGCATGGCGCCATCTTTTTTCTGGAATTTTTGGGCTTTTTTTGCTTCCTGCGCATGCGCAGGAAGCAAAATTGTGCAAGGGAATGCATGCACATAGCAAGCATGCACACACGCAAAACAAGATGATGCACGCGCAGCGCACAGGTAGGCAGGTAAGAGGAACTGCCCCTGGTGAAACTAGACCATTTGGAGAATCTGTCATTTGGGAATACAACTTTGTACAAAATGCATCATTCTTCCATAGTCCTAAAGTTTCAAACTATGCTTCATGAGGAACACATTGAATCCTACTAAAACAAAAAGTGCATAGCCAACCCCAATCGATGAATCTTCCACATTTTTCTTCCCTGTCTCTAAGGGAGAAAGACTAAATTATTAATTAAGATATTGAGTTTTAATCAGACAGATTTGAATGAAGACATGATGATGGTTCTTTTGTTACCTAATTACAATATATATATATATATATATATATATATATATATATATATATATATATATATATATATATATATATATATATATATATATATATATATATATATATATATATATATATATATATATATATATATGGCTGTTTTGCTGGAGCATCCTCTATGTTATTGGATGGGCATTGGCATGGTAACTGATCATAAGATACCCCCTTACATAATATTGTACATATTCTATAGAAATTGGATGAAGATGTGCTTGCATTGTGGACTTCTGCTTTGTATAGACCTAAAGCTATGGACACAATGCTCTCATTTTGACTGAATGAGACAAATGAATTTGGAATCTAAATTGAATATTCAGAACAACTTGTTCTTCTTTCTGACTTCAGCCACTTTCTAAAGCTAACAGTTCCATTTTGTATTAAATAAATGGAATCCCTCTCCTTTAAAGAGTCAACATGGCTGTCAATTCACGAAGCTTTCCTGACCTGCTCCCGAGTTGCCATAGGCAAGGGTATGGGAATCGCACCTCACAGGAATCGCACCTCAGGAATCGCACCTCACAGGAATCGCACCTCACAGGAACAAAGGAATTCACACCTCAGTCAAAACAAGACACAGCCTAGCCAGTCGAAGTCAAGGCCATCTCCATGGATACCCAAAATGGCTGGAGGGAGTGACTTCTATGACCCACAAAATTGTTTCGTTTGGGAACGTGACTGATGACACACCCTGGGGGGAGGGGGGAAACAGGGTCAGAGGCAAGGAGCGAATTGGGTGAAGCCAGAACTGGCTTCACCTAGGTCGTGCCGGCATGGCACTCCTAATAAACAGCTGGATTTTTCTTGCTAAATGGCTTGAGAGTCTTAATTTTATTAGGGCATTGGTTGGAACCCTGGCAATGGCCAGAGCTGGAATTGGTGTGGACAATAGCAGTGCCTTCACAGTTTAATATCTACTGTAGAATTGTATTTCATTCCTTCCTCAGCATTTTAATGATGCAAACTTACTTAAAATAAACTCCCAAACAGGTTGTTAAATTTCTGTTATAAAAGAATGAGATCTTTATTTTTACACCAACATTCATAGTCTCTATATTGTTTATGGGAAATCATTATTCCTTAGCAAGGGAGGTATAAAATGAAAGAATGAATAGATGAGAAACAGTGCAACATAATTTTTGACATAAAAAAGCACGAGAAGAAATGGTTTAGATCTTCTCCACCTTTCTCACTGAAGGCTTCTTAGTACTGACTGCAGACTCCAAACTGGCAGTGATGGTCAGTTTCTTGTACACAAAACTTTTAGCCAGAGTACTCTCCTGCATGTTTTATGCACAATGGAGCACGCACATTTATATACTGAAACACTTTTAGAAGCTAAATTATGCATCGTGCAAAGAAAATCAAAAATAATAGAGGAACAAACTTCCTCCATTCTTGTTCATAGAAGTCAAAGTCCTGTGATATGGATGGTGGGAGATTGGGGGCAGATGTAAGGCAATCTTTTTTTCACACATTACCTAGTTAATCTATAGAGTTTGCAAGATGGAGTCATAGCCACTCACTAAAAGGATACAAGAACACAAGACAAATTCATGGAGGATAAAAATAAGAGACTAATAGCCTTCCAAATGTGGGAACAAAAGAGGTGAATAATTTAGTTTTTGGTTGAAATTGCCGCAAATCTGTAGCATCAGAGAGGAAAGAGTTGATACATTGCTCCTGTATCAGCTAATGCTGAGAAATAAAGTCCATTGCTTCTATATACTGAGCCCAAAGCTATGGATTTGTCCAAATCCAATGGCTGTTGACTTTTATGTCCTGCAACAGCTAGTGATAACTTCTAAAGCTAGAGACTTTTTTTTACAGATAATGTTTAAAACCACAACTAAAATAATCTAGACCAGAAATTTAAAGAAAACAAAACAATAGAAAAAAAATTCAAGTAATTTTACTTTTACAGCCAAAGGTGCTTGCCCGTTTTATTTCTCAGTTGATACCACTCAACCTTTATTGACGTGAATGAATGTCATAAAATTTATTTATGTGTTCATTATTTATTTCTTCCATTTATGGTTTTATGGTTTTCTCTCTCCCTCTCTTTTAATGGAAATCAGAATATTGTCATACAGTAAATCTTAGACTGTCTACCATGGACCTCACCCCATTCCTAAAGGTCTGTAAGGGGGTGTGCATAAGCGCACCAGCGTGCCTATCGTCCCTGTCCTACTATCCCCATTTATTTGTACTCATTTCTTGTATTCATGTCCATTTTTACACTGATACCTGTATATCGTACATGTTTGACAAACTAAACAAAAAAACAAAAACAAATACATACATACATACATAAAAATCTTTTATGTGAAGAAACAAGGGATAAAAAGCAAAAGTATAAAATTGGGAATAACATTAAAAAAAGAAATTATAATTAATGTGTACAAGGTGAAAAATGCAAATATTCCTTGAGTTTTGCAGAGGAAGGCTTTTTAGAAACCCACAGTAATCCACTGAGTTTTCATTAAGGAACCAACAGTAGTATAACAATTCAACAGTTATTTAATAGATATCTAAAAATACGTTTATACATATGATTTTCTTCCGATTAGAACATCTAATTTTCTTCTAATTAGAACATTAGAACACAGCGCGAGCTGTGGTGGGTGCCACAAGATACACCCACACTAATTCCATCCTTCACCAGCTGCACTGGCTTCCGATTGGTCTCCGGATGCAATTTAAGGTGTTGGTTCTTACCTTTAAAGTCCTACATGGCTCAGGACCAGTTTATCTGCGTGACCGCCTTCTACAGCATTCCTCCCAATGACCAGTACGATCGCACAGGGTCGGCCTTCTTCAGGTCTCGTCCGCCAGACAATGTCGGCTGGCGGGCCCATGGGGGAGGGCCTTCTCTGTAGCTGTTCCGACTCTTTGGAATCAACTACCTCCCGAGATCCATATTACCCCACCTTACTGGCCTTCCGGAAAGCCGTTAAGACCTGGCTTTTCCGGCAGGCCTGGGGCCAATGATCGGCCCATGTATGTATGTGTGAATGGATTGTATTTTAAATATGCTTTTAAATTATTTTATTTTATTTTATTTTATTATTTTATTTTATTTTATTTTATTTTATTTTATTTTATTTTATTATTTTATTTTATTTTATTTTATTTTATTTTATTATTTTATTTTATTTTATTTTATTTTATTTTATTTTATTTTATTTTATTTTATTTTATTTTATTTTATTTTATTATTTTATTATTTTATTTTATTTTATTTTATTATTTTATTTTATTTTATTATTTTATTTTATTATTTTATTTTATTATTTTATTTTATTTTATTATTTTATTTTATTTTATTTTATTTTATTATTTTATTATTTTATTATTTTATTATTTTATTATTTTATTTTATTTTATTTTATTTTATTTTATTTTATTTTATTTTATTTTATTTTATTTTATTTTATTTTATTTTATTTTATTTTATTTGAATATGTATTTTTACTTGTTGTGAGCCACCCAAAGTCCCCCGGGAGTTGGGCGGCATAGAAATTTTATTATTAATAATAATAATAAGAATCTATTTATTGACTTGATTTCTTCAGAAAGCACAGAAGAAAGTTAAAATGTCAGTGGGAAAGTACTGATTTTGAAAGTTGGACGTTGCAGAGGTATTTTGCCAATGATGGATTTTCTTCAGAATAATTCCAAAATTATGATTTACTCTAGAGAAATCTAATTCATGATTTCATTATTATCCATGTATACCAGAATCTCTGGCCTACTTCCAATAATTTGAAATGTGACAGATTCATATGTCACCTGAATTGTTTTCCAAGAAAACTAAACAAGACAATGCATTATACAGTATTTATGTTGTGAAAACTGCAAATAAATATATAAATCAAAGTCCATAAACTCTTGACCATTTCTATCATCCTCTCAACCTCACTTGGAAGGAAAAATTACTGAGATTCTTCTCTCTCTCTCTCTCTCTCTCTCTCTCTCTCTCTCTCTCTCTCTCTCTCTCTCTCTCTCTCTCTGTGTGTGTGTGTGTGTGTGTGTGTGTCTCTCTCTGTGTGTGTCTCTCTGTCTCTGTCTCTCTCTGTCTCTCTGTCTCTCTCTGTCTCTGTCTCTCTGTCTCTGTCTGTCTCTGTGTGTGTGTGTCTGTCTATCTGTCTGTCTGTCTCTCTCTCTCTCTGTCTCTCTCTGTCTCTGTCTCTCTCTGTCTCTGTCTCTGTCTCTGTCTCTGTCTCTCTCTCTCTCTCTCTCTCTCTCTCTCTCTCTGTCTCTGTCTCTCTCTGTCTCTCTGTCTCTCTCTGTGTCTGTGTGTGTCTGTGTGTGTCTGTGTGTGTCTGTCTCTGTCTCTGTCTCTCTCAATAACCAGTTGGGAGAGAGAAAGGACATTGAGAGGGTTTCTTCTGGTTTCCCCTGGAACTATTTGTCCTAAATCCACATGTTCAGAACAGCTGCCCAATTTGAAATCTGCCTTTCAAACATCATGGGCAATGACAAAGATGAGAGAGATGATGGGGGGAAATAAACAAATTTGATTGTAGGATGTGATTTTTCAGTGCATAATTTATTGATAGTCTCAGATCTTCTGGGCAATGCATGTTCTAATGTTCTTCAGTGTGTTCTAGGTCAAGACTTATGTATAAGAGACCTTGGAAATAAATATTTACTATTATATGCATCTTGTATGTATTGGTCCACAATCTGTTTCTCCAGTGAAATGTTTGTGTCTCTCTAATTGTGTCTGTAATAAACGTTTCTCAAATTCAGAATATTTTAAACATCATCCATAATATCCTTTTTTAAATTTAAATACAATTTAGCTCTGGCATACGTTTTTACTCAACTTTCATAAATGCATTTTTTATGCAACTTTCCCAAAGGGCCCCTCATTTTTGCAAACTTTTCTGCCATCTGGGCTGCAACAGAAGCCATTTCTGCAGATTATGGTATTTTACAGTAAAAGAAGCGGGTGATGGATTTCTTTTACATGTCTAGCAATGAAGTAAACACTCATAAATAACATAACTTTGTTCCGTTCTCCCTGATGTACTTCTTCTCTCAAGAAATTCATATTTGGCTAAATAGGACAGCATACGGCCAGAGTGGTTGGGTGGGGGTGGGCAAGGGTGGGCAGGGGTGGGCGGGGTGGGCCCACCCTACCCGCAGGTCGCTAATACCGGTTCGCCCGAAATGGTCCGAACCACCTAAATACTACCTCTGGTTTGGACTCCAAGGTCCCTTCCAACTCTGTTATTCTGTTGTTCATTATAGCACCAAATAGTTTCAATTATCTATATACTAATGCAATTATCTAATACAATTATTCAAGTACATATATGTTTCTAATACATTTATATAACTATCATTTTTAACCTACTATATTTGTAAAATTTTATTATATTTGTCCATGCAAAGTCTATGTCTACAGGCAATCCAGTCAAAGGTGGTGAGTCAGAGGTGGGTTTCAGCAGGTTCTGACCAGTTCTGGAGAACCGGTAGCAGAAATTTTGAGTAGTTCGGACAACCGGTAAATACCACCTCTGACTGGCCCCGCCCCCATCTATTCTCTGCTTCCCGAGTCCCAGCTGATCGGGAGGAAATGGTGATTTTGCAGTAACCTTCCTCTGGAGTGGGGAGGGAATGGAAATTTTACAGTATCCTTCCCCTGACATGCCCACCAAGCCACGCCCACCAAGCCACACCATGCCCACCAAACCACGCCCACAGAACCGGTAGTAAAAAAAAATGTGAATCCCACCACTCTGGTGAGTGTAATGAGATCTTCAATTCATTGAGTAAATGAGGCCCTACCTTTATCGTTCCAATGCTGCAATCAGTCTTTTGGTCACAGTAAGAGCATGGAGAATCCATTTACATTGTCTAGTTATAAAATTCCTTGTAATAGATATGTAATTCAAGAGAAAATTATCCTCTGAAAACATTGTATTTAGTCACACAATCAATATTTATATAATCCAGTACATTCTCTCCAAACCTGGTAAGTATAGAATGTTGTAGAAACATGGCTTTTAAAGAAGAATTATCCTTATTGCTTCTCTAACAAAATGTGGTTTTTTGACAGTCCTTTTCTATACACATGACAAAATCCAATACATATACTGAATATTATTTTTGTTGCATAATTAGTAATTGGCAGCATAGAAGTTAAAGCATCATTCCATTATTTAGGCAATATAGGAACCTCTAATTCTTTATTCCACTCAGTTCATACAATATTGTTAACAAATGTTGTAGCTATAAATATTATCATAATATAAGAGAATAATTATCTATTAAGGGTAAGCATGGTGATATAGCTCCAGATTTGAAAAACTGAACTCCCTTCATTAATTGACAATTGTATTTTCTGAAAAGATATTCTCAGAGTTGAAGAACCCCATAAAATATTTTTTTTGAAATATTTTCCATACACAGTATGTAAACTGGAATTTCAGTCACACTAAAAATTAAATTGGGATTCTTATTCATTTTGAGAGCATTCACCTTTCCCCAAAGGGTGAGATTTAATGTTCCCTATATCTGAAGAAATCTCTCTAAATGTTTTATTCATATTACATACATTCATATCAGTAACTGAATGATATCTTTTGGTATATACATACCTAAATATTTAGTGGATTATATATATATAAAAAAAGAGCTGAGATGGCGCAGCGGTTAGAGTGGGGTACTGCAGGCCACTTTAGTTGACTGTGATCCACAGATCAGCGGTTCAAATCTCACCGGCTCAAGGTTGACTCAGGCTTCCATCCTTCCGAGGTAGGTAAAATGAGGACCCAGATTGTTGGGGGCAATATAAATATACATTGCTTACTGGTGTAAACCACTTAGAGAGTGCTTGCACTGTGAGGCGGTATATAAATGTCACTAATAAATAAAATAAATAAAATATATATATATATATATAGAGAGAGAGAGAGAGAGCAATGTGAGATTGCTGCTGTTTCTTCCTTTTAACTGCCAGTGGAGGTTTGAACTGATAGGATGGGAGCTTGGCTGTGTTCTGATTGGTTGGAGGTGTGTTCTGATTGGTTGGGGGCTTGGCTGTGCTCTGATTGGCTGGGGGGTTTGCTGTGCTCTGATTGGCTGGGGGTGTTCCTAGGTTAGTCTGACTTGCAGGGGCATTTGAGCTGGTGAGCTGCATTGCTGCTGTTTGGCTTCTGGTTCTTGGTCGTGCCACATCTTCATGGAGGGTGTCAGTTTGCTTCATGTATGGATTGGAGGGGTTTAAAGTGGCTAATGATGCAGCTGTAGTATGGCTTCTGGTTTGTGGTCGTGCCTCATTGGTGTGGGTTTGGGTTTGCTTATTGTGTGGATGTGTGGTGGTGACATCCTGTGTGGTTTTCGTGAGTGTGGGTTTGGTGTCATTCTTTGTGTTAGGGACTTGTTTGTCAATAAGGGCGGGTTTCCAAATGGCTGGTAGGCGGGAGGTATCATCTCGTTTGTTCATGCTGTGTGGGCATTTTTCTATCTCGATGGCTTCTCTGATTATTCTGTTGTTAAAGTGTTCAGTTTTGGCGATAGTTCTGGTCTTTTTAAAGTCAATTTCATGTCCTGTGGCTTTGAAATGTTGGACCAGGGAAGAAGTTGGTTCCTCTTTTTTGACTGTGTTCTTGTGTTCTTCAGTGCATGCACTTATTCTTCTGTTGGTTTGTCCAATGTATGTGGTGGGGCAGGTGGTGCATGGAATTTCATATACTCCTTGATTTTCTAACTCAATTTTGTCTTTGGGGTTTCTTAGGATGGTGGATATTTTTCGGTTTGTGCAGAATGCTGTCTTGATGTTGTGTTTGTGGAGGATCTTGCTGATTCTGTCTGTGGTGCCTTTTATGTATGGGAGGAGGGCTTTGCCGTGTTCTTGTTCTCTGTCTTGGATTTTAGTGGGGTTTCTTTTTGGATTAGGTTGGTGATCTAATTTCTTTGGAATCCGTTGGATGCTAGTACGTTAGTGAGAGTATGTAGTTCGGTTTTTAGGTGTTGTTCGTCAGCTAAGCGTTTTGTTCTGGAGATGAGTGTCTTGGCTATGGAGTTGATCTGTGCTGGGTGGTGGTGTAAGAGTGCGTGCAGATAGCGGTTAGTGTGGGTTTTCTTCTGGCAGAAAAAAAGAAGAAGAATATGTGTGTGTGTGTGTGTAACATTTTTTTGCTGATAAATGAAAATAAAGGGAGACTATTATAGATCAATTTCGAGCTATTTTGCTCTCATCAGATAGCCATACCCATAGTGGGATTTGAACCTGGGCAGTCTGCTTATAAGGCAGAAGTGTTAACCTCTAGGCCAGGTTCTCTTCCCCAAATATATATATATATATATATATATATATATATATATATATATATATATATATATATATATATATATATATATATATATATATATATATATATATATATATATATATATATATATATATATATATATATATATATATATATATATATATATATATATATATATATATATATATATATATATATATATATATGACAGAGATAGGCTTGTTTTCAGACACAACTGGCTTCTTATAATTCATGAAGAAAATAGAGAATACAGTACTTCACTTATGCTCTTTGCCATTTTTTTCTAGGGCTATCAGGTAAATAAATTTGGATGGATACTCAATGGCCACAAAGGATTTGAAGGGAGTTTTTGCAGCTGAGCTAAGGCAGCTTTGTTCATAGGAAGCAGGAGAAAGGTCTCTTCGTGAAATCTTTATTCAATTAAAATTATACGAATATAACCCGTTGGGCCAAAATCTCAGTCTTACATTGCATTGATCAATTGCAATAAGCTGAGTAATCACTTACTGCTTAGCATTCAGTTGGACTTACTACCAAGTACATGAAGCAGCACTAAATTCTTTTGATCTTCAGATTTTGACATTGTGGCAGATTGAATTAATACAGGGTGGGGACTCTCAGCAGGCACTGTCCCAAGGCAAGAGCTACTTGATTTTGTGGTCAAGTTGGATGTGGAGTTTTCCATAGTTGTGGTCCTGAACAATAACTTGCCTTCTCTGGGCTTGTGGAGATAGCATGGAAATCATGGACTTGATCCAGGTTACTGGTAACCTCTCTTACACTGAGAGATGACAGCACGGAATATAAATCCTTCCATTTTCCACCATTCAGTTACAACGGAAGATGCTTCTTAGATGAGAATCAAAACATCTTCAAGGAAAAACAAAGAAAATCCAGTTGCCTCTTGAAAAAGCGCCTTTGGGACTCTCTCACATTGAGTGTCTCAATGTGCCCTCTCTAAATGTCAAAATAAAATTGTAACTGTGATGCTGCCTTCACACCAAGCAATCAAAAGCCACCCATCCCCAAAAGACGCAAAGGCTGAGAATTTTGGATAAATATAAAATAATTTCAGTATAAAATCGTTACAGTTCTTTAGCTGTGTCCCAGATAATGAGCAGCTAGTAACTCCCTATTAGTATTAAACAGATAAACCTCAAAACAAAACAAAATAGTAGCTTTGCAAAAGCTTAACATACTGACTACAGACATTTTATAGCCTGTTCAGTTCAGTTAGAAATTGTATGAATTTATTTATACTTCAATTTCTATGCCGCCCAACTCCCTAGGGACTCCCTAGGGAATGATACACAAGTCATTTTAATAAGCTGTTGGTCAACCCTGGTCAACACTTCTTTACCTTCCTACCATTGGGAATGAGATATAGAAGCATAGCCAGCCACACAATAGGCTGAAGAATAGTTTTTATCCGTGGGCTTTCAGACTCCTGAATGCGAAATAACATCATAACTATGTAGTACAATGGACTTGCAGGGCCGGTGCAACGTGTAACATTTAATACCTTAGGTCTCCCCCATGTATGTATGGTTTGTATGTTTTTAAATCTTTTTAAAATGTTGTTAACTTATTAATATTGTTTTATAGTTGTTCTTTACATGTTGTATGCCGCCTTGAGTCCCTAGGGAGTAGGGCGGCATATAAGAACAATAAATAAATAAATAAATAAATAAATAAATAAATAAATAAATAAATAAATAAAGAAAGAAAGAAAGAAAGAAAGAAAGAAAGAAAGAAAGAAAGAAAGAAAGAAAGAAAGAAAGAAAAAGAATGAATGAATGAATGAATGAATGAATAAACGAACTGTTCACACTTGTGCAATAGGACTGAGTGTTGTTAATATGTGTTATTGGGTTAGGGATTTTCTGTCTTCACTGTGAGTTGTATTGTGTTGGGGGGGGTGCACTGAGGGAGCTCAACCAATCTCATTGTATATATGTTGTACAGTGACACTAAAGATTTGAATTGAATTATCTAGACACAAAATGATCCCTGAAGCAAGATGAATAGTAGTTTTTTTAAAAAAACTTTACCAGCGTACACTTTATTGTGTAACTTACAGTTTGTATCGTGCCATCAAACATGGCATTTCAAGTGCTTTACACAGTAAAACTAATCAAACCCATAGAAAGTAAAACTAAAATCAAACAGTCTTGACATCAAATTCAATAAACAGGAAAAGCTACTTCCAAGATCTGTCATCTCAACTTGAATGCGAAAAGCCACATTATTGGACAGAAACTTTAGTAATGCATCATGCTGAGTGTATGTTGCAACTAAGAAAATTACTTTCCATTCCTCTTTTCTTTTTTAAATGCCTGCAAATTCTTGGGTCTTGGGGAAATTGACTGTCTAATCAATACCAACTCTTTAACGCAAAACAGAGAAGGAAGGTGACTCTTTTACACTTCTTATGTAGAGTAAGTTAAGACACTGAACCATGACAGAATGAGATTTGTAAGAAAAATGAGGGAGGGAGGAAGGAATGAATGAATGTGTGTGAGAGAGAATTTCCTGGAATCCAAATCTAATGCAAGAAGCAAAACAGAAAAAAAGATTTCTGCAAACGTTATCAAATATTCTATGAGGAGGAAAGATTGGAATTATCTCAATTTTCATCTGAAATGAAATGAAATAGCTCTCTGACCTACTCTTAAATGGTATAAGATATAAAGGAACTTTATTTTCTTAAATGACATAAAACAATTCTTCTCTTCTTCCATTTGGTTACAGACCGTTTCATATCCTGTAGCTACTTTACTTTATATACACTATTTGAGAATATTAAAGCTTTCTAGGACATTGAAGGCCCAAACATATCCTATGCTGATTTCATCACCATGACAATAATTTTTAATAAGTAAACAAGGTTGTACTATCTCAAAAGAATGAGAATTATTTTATTCAAACAGGAACGTCTTTTAGCAAAATCTATTCTTTCAAATATAAGATTAAATGCACAGAGAGAGAGACAGAGAGAGAGAGAGAGAGAGAGGGAGAGAGGGAGGGAGGGAGAGAGGGAGAGAGGGGGGGAGGGAGAGAGGGAGAGAGGGAGAGAGAGGGGGAGGGAGGGAGGGAGAGCGGGAGAGAGAAGGTGAGAAGTGAGAAGTATTGGAACTATTTAACTAAAAGAATAGATTGCATACATTGTATTATAAGCATTTTATTACGATAGAAAGTTTGGAGTAATTTCATGAAGTCTGGGTATTGAAGTTTATGTAACCATATTGAATATTTCTGTAAAAGCTGCATTCGCAGCTGTGCTTGTCAGAAAATTTTCCATATATCTGTTTATGCTACTATTTAGGGGTTTCCACATTAAAATATTAATGACATCGACATGGAAAGGTGCTAAAATGTACCAATTTTTAGATATCATCTTGGCTCCATCAGCATGCTGAACTCTTTTTGTCTATTCCCATAAATATTATCCAAGTAATGCCTTTAAAATTAGTTGCATGAAAATACCTTGTGAGGCCAAGGGGAATAAACTGTGCTCACATTTCCTTTTAACTTAGGTCTTTGGGATGCTTACACTGTCACTCATTATTTCATTGCATGATTTCTTCTTCTACAAGTCTCCATTCTATATTTGAGATATAATTTCAGCTTAGTTGACACATCCAGAGGGATGGAATAGAACACCCACAATGGAATTACTGAAAGCCTTAAAATAAATGGAAGCCATTTTTATTTATTTATGACAAAAGGTTTTAACCTATCACTGCCACCATCATTTTCACAAACCCACAGGTTTAGCACAAATATTTTCCATTGTATGAACCTCAGCATTAATTCTCAGTTTTTGAACATGTTCAAGATTTCTCTCCCCACATTTACAATGACTGTCACCTTATTAGGGTAAACTATTATACCAGACTGATCATAAAGATCACATTACTATTTTTATATAGCTTCTTACATTTTATTTCTTTTTAGAAGGAAAT
This sequence comes from Diadophis punctatus similis, assembly GCA_023053685.1. Lineage (NCBI taxonomy): Eukaryota > Metazoa > Chordata > Lepidosauria > Squamata > Dipsadidae > Diadophis > Diadophis punctatus. The sequence continues at coordinate 69,317,782 of JALIGW010000004.1, read as the reverse complement.
GGTAATTCTTGGTAGCTCTTCATTTAAGCTTTAATTTAAGAATTTAAGTTTCAAGGAATTGTTGAGTGACATGCTACTGAATTACAGACATGTGAGGTATTGTTTTAGTCACATTGATATTAATTTTTCTTTATATTATTTAGTGTCTCTCAGGTAAATGCCTGAGCATTTAGTGTCTCTCAGGTAAATGCCTGAGCAAATTTTCTGGCGGGAATAGTGGAAAAGCAGTGTCAATATCATGTGAGACAAATCTACACAGCAGTAGTTTTCAGGCCAATCTCTTTAAAATGAGAAGCTCCAAAGTGAAGGGAAACACAAAAACTAACAAATAAGTCACAATAGAGAATTATTTCTTAACCAGAGACAGTGATTGGTGGTACAGTGATTAAAGCACCAGAGGAAAAAAATGATAAAGATTTAAAAACGTGAAAACCTTATATGGATTATATATATATTTATCTAGAGATTCATTCATGTGTCTGTAAGAAAAAAAGGAGGGAGATGAGGAGAGATTTTATACTTTTTAAAATCCTGTTATGACATTTCAATTACATCCAAGCCAAATTAGCATCTCTGCCATATCGTAACTGCTTAATGGTAACTAAAATAAATATTTATACATCTAAAAAATTCAGAATCTCCAAATCCAAATCTCACCAGTAGTAAGTAAATGTGCAACATATCTATTATCTATTATCTATTATCTATTATCTATTATCTATTATCTATTATCTATTATCTATCTATCTATCTATCTATCTATCTATCTATCTATCTATCTATCTATCTATCTATCTATCTATCTATCTATCATCTATCATCTATCATCTATCTATCTATCTATCTTTTGTCTATCATCTATCTATCTATCTATCGATCGATCGATCGATCGATCTATCATCTATCTATCTATCTATCTATCTATCTATCTATCTATCTATCTATCTATCTATCTATCTATCTATCATCTATCATCTATCTATCTATCTCTTGTCATCCATCTATCTATCATCTATCATCTATCTATCATCTTTTGTCTTCTGTCTGTCTGTCTGTCTGTCTGTCACCATCCATTCACCATCCACCATCTATTTAACCACAAACTGTTCTCTGATATCAGCATTCAAACCTCTACCCCTTCTGACAAGAATATTTTACATTCAGGTAGAAGTTACTAAAATGGGTCAAGCATATGATTGCCTGGCATACATCAATCACTATGGAAATGCAAAATATGAATTTATCATTCGATAAGCAGCTAAATGTACCATTTCCTTTCTTCGTATTATGCCAACTGTACAAACTCATTCATTTTCTTATCATTGCTTGTGTAAAATAATCCCATGTATCTGAAAGGCATTTGAGCTAAATTACAAGCACAATGAAGCTCTATGAAAATATTGAGGGGAAAAAAGGTATGAAGAAAAAGAAGGTAAGTACAGGATTGATTGAAATCTAAAGGTAATAGCTTGGATTCCAAAGCAAATAAAATGTCCACAGAAGAAAGCTAGCTGTTGCCACCATCACTCTGAACTAGTTTATAATTTCCCCCAAACATCTTTTAATCACCCAGGATGATGTGGAAGAGAGTACAAGATAGCAATAGTTAAGAGAGCATGTAATCTATCTCACACCACAGCTTTCTGTTGTTATGAAAACTGCAGATTCATCTTGTTGATTGAAGTTCACACTGCATAACAAGCAAACAAATCTTCTCAGAGTGCCTTGGGCTCTTCTATCTAGGATAAAGAAAAAGGAGACTTCTATAATGGTAAATACAGTCCACCTTCCCTTAGGCTCCCTGGGAGCATGATATAATATAATATCCATATATCTATCTATGCTCTGAGTCCTTAAGGGAAGATGGATTATATGTACCATTCTGATAGATTCTAGGTACCCTTCATGCAACATGTACACAAAGTCAATTCCTGGGGGATTATTTAAATCCCAGAGAATAAAAGATAGTTACTTATGTTTTATGAATCCAAAATAGAACAAAAATGGTTATTCCACCTGTTGGTGACTACCAAGTGATGACTACTACCCAGAGCAATGGTTTAAATGTTTCTGTACAACTTGGCTGCCATCTAATGGTCATCCAGATTTTTTTTCCAGTCCAGAACTGGTTACTCTAAAATAATCCAAACATTTCACTCATCATCATTGCCTCTTTCTTGGGAATTATCTGAAAGGAACAGTCATCCTTACAGAGTAAAATGGCTTCCTTTGCAATGATTTTTCAGAAACTTTTAAAGTCAATTTACATTCCTTTGCCAACCTGGAGCCAGTCTGTTTCACGATGTTCTGTCCAGAGATTGCCTCCTGACCAATAGATAAGTTTCTCATAAGGACAATAAGGTGCTCTGGAATTCCTATTTTTCTGAGCACATGTCATGGCTTGACATGATCAACACAATCAAAGGCCCTTCCCTAATCAATGAAGCGTATACTGCCTTCCTTTAGATCAGGGGTTCCCAACCTGGGGGTCGCAACCCCTTTGGGGGTCGAATGACCATTTCCCAGGGGTCGCCCTGGCATCCTCAGCTCCCCCCACTGCCACAAGCCATATCGCAATACACAACCCGCGCCCCTACCCTGAATGCTACAGGTAGACGGGAGAGACTCTGCGAAGGGGATGGCTCTCTCCAGGCAGCCGCTTGTCCCGGCCCCGCTGAAGTCATGCACGCCTTTCGCGACAGGGCTCGAAAATCTCCCTGAGGCAACATGCGAAGCGAGCGGAGACCTCACCCGGATCTGGAGACTTCACCCGGATGCCGCCATTTGGGTTCTTTTACCCTCTGGGCATACACAGAATGCTTTGCGCATGCGCAGAGGGTAAAAGAACCCCAATGGCAGTGGCAGGGTGGGTCGCGGTGAGGGGGCGGTGGCGGGGCGGGGGTCACGGCATTAGGAAGGTTGGGAACCACTGCTTTAGATATACTTTGCCTTTCTCAATTATGTAGCCTGCATAAACAATACAGTAATGTCTCATATTTCTCAGCTTTAGATGGTTTGGCCATATACATATTTGCAAACAAATCAGCAAATAGTCTTTACTTGAACTGTTAGGTAGCATTGATATAGGTACTATGATAAACCATTTGGATACTTAGCAAATAACAAGATGTCCCAGAAACTTACTAGTTTATGCTAGTTATTTTTTTCTTTTAATGAGAAAAGGGAAACCCTAATTTTAAAACAACTCAACATGCAATAGATCAGAGGTGTTGAACTCAAGGCCCAGGAGCCAGATCCGGCCCATGGGGTGCTTAGATCTGGCCCGGAGGGCCACCCTGGAATCAGTGAAGAACTGGCCCACGGTGCTTCTGCCAGCAAAAACAGAGCTCGGGAGGACCGCATGCTCCATTTTCACTGGCAGAGGGTTGCAGGAGGCCATCCAGGTGAAAACGGAGTTCGGGAGCCCATTTTTACTGGCAGAGCGCTCAGACCACTACAGGCGCCCCCGACACAAGTGAAATCAAACTGGCCATGCCTATCCTGGCCACACCCACCATGGCCCCCTGAGGTCAAACACAACCCTGATGTGGCCCCCCTCAATGAAATCGAGTTTGACACCCCTGTAATAGATGGATATTTTTTAAAAAAAATATACATTAAAACTAATCTAAACTTATTCCTCCCTGTAGTTACCAATAATGGTTCCCAGCTTCTTCATTTTGGCTTTTTTGGCTTGTATCAACTTGCTATTCATTCATTCATTCATTCATTCATTCATTCATTCATTCATTCATTCATTCATTCATTCATTCATTCACAACCTTAGGCTTTTCACGTTCTTTCTTCAGCTAATTCTATATTCCTATTTGCTCCTTGCCTTTCTCTTGATTCTTCTTAAGTGTTACATTTTCTACCGTTACCTAGTCACATTATTACTTCAATATTGTCTACCTTTTAGGTGATCAAAATGTCAATTCATTCATCCCTTTCTCCCTTCTTAGTTTTCTAAACTTAACACTTCACCTTCCTATGAACTCATTTATTCTACTGAAATATCAAATTCATTCAGTCATTTGACCCTCCTGGGCTTATTTCTGATCTCCAGCAGAACAATCTCAAAACCAATGAGACTCTACGGCATGTAAAATAACTAACTCAGAAACTAATTCACATTTTATAGTCATAACCTCATCATTGCCACTCTCTATCATAAAATGACTTTATAAAACTAATAATCAGTTGAGAAGATCTCCATACATTTCATCTTGCCCCTCCCCCTTGAGACTGAAAAGCACAATGGAATTAAACCAGAGAAAAATGGTTCCATGCCAGGAGAAATATAGAGAAATATAACAATAATAGAAAAGATTTTCAGCAGTGGTACTTATGCAGCATTCAGTATTACCCAGTAGCCAAACTGAATAGATAGTTCGGTCCAGCTCATAAGAATCAATTTTGCCCCTTTTCTGATTTTCTTAGGCTTCTTCTTAAGGGATATCATGCTGGATCCTGGCATTTTAGTCTTTTCAGTTGCTTTCATTAACCAAAGCACTATCTTCTAAATAAAACATGTAGACCAGGGGCGGATTGGTCTCTTACCTCTCTATCTGTGCGCTGCACATGCATCGCCATGTTTCATGTGCATGCGTGCTCGCTATGCGTGCATGCCCCCTTGCGCAATTTTTCTTCCACTCATGCGCAGGAAGCAAAAAATCACTGAAACCTCATGAGGGGACATGCACACGCGCGTCCCCTTGTGGGATTTTGCTTCTGCGCATGCGCAGAAAGCAAAAAAAGCCCAAAAAATTCTGAAAAAAGATGGCGACGCACGACGGACCGGTGAAGACGGCACCGGAGCCATCACGCACAAATTGCGTAATCTGCCGGCTGCTACCGGTGTGGCAGAGTCGACCGCACCAGTAGGAACCCACCACTGATGTAGACAGAAGACTTCTTATGTTGGAAGACCAGTGAATAACATGAAGCAATTGCATTTTTAATATATTACAGGAAAAAAAAGCTTTGTTTTCTTATCATTAGGATGGGAATAAAGGGAGGAGAGTAAATACTGTGGCCTTCCTTCTGTGCTTGGGATGGAGGAAGGAGAGGAGATGAATGAACAGGAGCAGATCGGCTTTGTTTAATGTGTTTCACTTGTTTCTGAATGCTCAAGAGAAGTATTGCAACTCCACTGCAAATGAAGTGGAGAGGGGAAGCAAGCAGATAAGATGGAACCAGTTACTGGAACCAGCCGTTGCCTAATTTATTTGCAAAAAGACGTGAGGGTGATAGCTCTCTTCCATTTTTGGTCCCAAGCCATTAGGATTCATTGCTGCTGATTCAGAAGAACTTACCAAGAATAGCCACTAATAACCTTTGCTTTTTTTTAAATTTGTCTAGTCCCTTTTTATTAACTAAGTTTATTGAAACTGCCACTTCTTAAGGCATCTAGAATTGAACTATTGTTCTGTAAATTCCCCTTTTCCCATCCTTATTTAGCCTTTAATCATTGTTATATACAAAGAAAGTAAACTCTTGATTTTACAGACCTTAGTTTAGCAGATTTTGGATTTACCAGATGACATTTACTGCTCCTAAAGTGTCTTCACAGTTGGAACTATCCTTGCCTCGGCCATTACTGATGGTTTCATTAGCTCCTGAAGCTTCCCTATCTCCTGGATCAATGGAGCCACGAAGCAGGCTACCATTCTAGCTCTGTATTATCAGGCTATGATCCTCATTCTCCACCTGAGAAGGAGCCACAGCATCTCTTCAGCCTCCCATTCCATCCAATAATTGTTATTAGATTATCTCTCTACCCACTTTGTACGGCTTATCCTCCCATAGTATCAAAGGGCAAATCTAAGGATTCATTCCTCTATGTGTAATCCAAAATGCATTTTCCCCAGAAGTGCCATTCTACAAGAGAACTACATAGGTTCTGCAATGCACTTAATCTCTTAAAGTGATACATCTCATGGTTAAATGGAGAAAAGACACACACATATATCATTTTTAAACTCTCAGAGTTTAATATCTATAAAGCACTTCCTCTACTGAGAAAATAGCAGTGTTCCAGATCAGAGTGACAATTAGCAATATGATTCCTGATTATAACAAATATTCTGTTGGCAGAAGGGGAGAATATTGTCTGCAGTTAATAAGTCCAGTGTATTACTATAACAGGATTGGTTTAGAGATCTCAGTGGTGATTTGTGTTGGAAGCTTAATCACATCAAATTACAGACATGATTCAGAAGCAAATTGAATCACTGAGCAATAAGGTGGCAGGCAAGGACAAGGTAGCTGCCACAAAAGAGATGCAGAGGTTACTCAACAGTTTCAGCAATCTGCCAACAAGACAGATGCTTCCACGGACAATCCCCTTCCATACAGCATCACATAGGCCTAGTGTAAAATTAGATTCAGATTATCTTTAAACCTTTCCTCCTCATTTAATTCAGTTTCATGATATACTAGAAGTTATCCTAAGGGAGGGGAGGGAGGGAGGGGGGAAGGAAGGAAGGAAAGAAAGAAGGAAAGCAGGGAGGGAGGAAAGGAGGGAAGGGAGGGGGGAGGGAGGGAAGGAAGGAAGGAAGGAAGGAAGAAAGAAAGGAAGGAAGGAAGGAAGGAAGAGCAGGGAGTGAAGGGAGGGAGGGGGAGGGAGGGAAGGAAGGAAGGAAGGAAGGAAGGAAGGAAGGAAGGAAGGAAGAGCAGGGAGCGAAGAGCAGGGAGCGAAGGGAGGGAGGGAGGGAACAAAGGAAGGAAGGAAGGAAGGAAGCAGGGAGGGAGGGAGGGAGGGAGGAAGGAAAGAAAGAAGGAAGGAAGGAAGGAAGGAAGCAGGGAGGGAGGGAAGGGAGGGAGGGAGGAAGGGAGGGAGGAAGGAAGGAAAGAAAGAAAGAAGGAAGGAAGGAAGGAAGGAAGGAAGGAAGGAAGCAGGGAGGGAGGGAGGAAAGAAAGAAAGAAAGAAGGAAGGAAGGAAGGAAGGAAGGAAGGAAGGAAGGAAGGAAGGAAGGAAGGAAATTTCACTGTAGTATGTTCAATTTGAATAGATACATGTTTTATTCATACTCTATAAGCCAGTGTTTGGCATACAATATATGTAAACAGCAAAAATAGCATTGAAGAAAATACTTTAAAAGTTCAGAAACTTAAACCTGAATGGAGGGATGGGTGAATGGACTGATAAAAGGTAGAAAAGGAGTTGGATACATGGACGTGACTTGAGTCTTAGGCTTTTGTTTTCATATAGTAAATTTAACTTAAAAGAAAAAAATATTTTCTAAAGAACCAATTTCAATTCCACATGCCTGCTTATTTTTCATGAAGGTCCAAGGAAATGGATGGCATACCAAGTACCTTTACCTAGTCCCATTCATCTATCCTTTCCATACTCCAGATTTTTTTGGACACATACCAGCAGTGGTCTCTTTGCCTTTTGAATGGAGAGGCTTGCTAGGTGTTTCAGTATTCACCTCCTATTCAGGCAAATGTAAAAAGAAGTCCCTAGCAGGATTTCATATTAATATATAGACATTAGGAAACAGTAATTGCAAGACTTTCTTCTAGTGGTTCTTCAGGTGTAAATTGTAAACTACAGAGCTAGAATGTTCCATGTGCTTTGACTGCAGTTCATTTCTACATGAAACAATTTTGTGACTAAGGATTTTTTAAAATAAATCTTAATAGTTTCCAAGATAGTTCTATTGTCTTTACTTGATAATGCTCATCTGAAATTTTGGAGTACCAAACTCACAGAAGAGAACAATCTAAATGATAACTGTGTTGTGACCCACACATTAGTTTGAATTGTTATCATTAGGTTAAAAAGTTGTCCAAAACAAAGATCCAGTATTTCTAATACCCCTGGGAAGAAGGTAAACATGATTTCATCTGTATGAAGTTCTCAGTACTTGTTTTAGAGCTCCAGATGTTCCTCTTTTCTCCTTATGTAAAGGAGCATAAGAGCATATTAACGCTCTGCAATATTTATTAATCTCATGCGCAACCCTTAATATCCTCAATCATTCCAAAGTGGACCAAGAGCTTTGACCTTCTCCACATCAGAAATGGCATTGTCAATCATACACCGTGCTGCTCTTGAAGCCTGAGACAAATGGAAGAAAAGACCCAATTCCACATTGGTTGCCTGTTTTATAATACAGTAATGCCATAAATCTCCATAAATGTCATAAATGTTAGAGCCATTTTGTAGTTATCTTAAGAACCATTGGAAGCTCTGATAATGTTTGTGGGAAACACCAGTGAGCCTAAGCTTTTGACAGTTGTTGGGTAATATAAAATATAATTTTATTTTATCAATGTATGAGGCCACCAACTCTATAATAAACAACCCATGTATGCTTTTATAATTATTAATATGATTTTGTGGTGGTTTATGCGCCTATGTTTTAAAATGAACATGTTTTGCAAGCTGTTCAGAAAAACAACGCTTTTCTACTAACTCTGTGGACTGAACTCATTAGGGTGCTGCAAATATTTGATGTAGAGATCCAATGCAAAGGTGATGCAATTGACTCTACAAATTGAATTGACTTTTCAAATTGAATAGGAAAGTCAATTTGAATGGTCAGATTGAATTGGACGCCTGCAAATTGATTCGGACAATCTGAATGTTTCTTCACACAGAAGAAAACTGCTTTTTCAGAACTGCTTTGAAAATCTAATTCAGATCCATGTAATTCAAAATTTGATTCAATATCCAAATAGCATCAAATTGACTTTTCAGATTAATTTGAATTGGTCTGCAGGATCAATTTCCTGAATCAAATCTGTGATTTGAATTAGAGTAAGTTCACACAGACTACTACTTATGCTGAAGCCTACTCCCTTTGTCTTGGGAACCAGTGTAGTGGAGCGATTAAAGTGTTGAACTGGCCCTGGGGAGATCCAGGTTGCAGCTGTCTCTCAACTTAGGATGTTCACTGAGAACCATTTGGAACAATCACTCTCTTCTATCTCAAACTATTTCACAAGGATGTTGTTATGATGAAAAATGGGAAGAGGGAGAGCAATGCATATAGTTCAGTTTATTTCTAAATTCAGGGAGGTGGTTGATGTGATGTGCCAGTGCCTGGACAATGTTAGGATCTGGATGGGGAGGAACAGACTCAGACTCAACCCCGACAAGACTGAGTGGCTCTGGATATTGCCCCCGAAGGACTATATCGACCATCCCTCCTTGGTTCTTGAGGGAGAAAAATTAACTCCCTCCTGTGGATCTAGGAGTCCTCCTAGATCCACAGCTAAAATTAGATCAACACCTTACAGCTGTGGCTAGGGGGCTTTTGCACAGGTTCGCCTGGTGCACCAATTGCGACCATACTTGGAGAAGGAGGCTCTACTCACGGTCACTCACGCCCTTGTCACCTCTCGACTGGACTACTGCAATGCGCTCTACATGGGGCTGTTCCTGAAGAGTATTCGGAGACTTCAACTGGTGCAAAATGCAGCTGCGCGTGCTGTGGTGGGTGTTTCAAGGTACACCCACGTAACACCTATACTCCGCCAGCTGCATTGGCTGCCCATTGGTCTCCGGATACAATTCAAGGTGCCGATCATCATCTTTAAAGCCCTACATGGCTTAGGACCAGGCTATCTCCGGGACCGCATTCTGCCGCATTCCCCCCTTCGACCGGTTAGGTCCCACAGAGTGGGTCTCCTCCAGGTCCCGTCAGCCAAACAGTGCCAACTGGCAGGGCCTAGGGGGAGGGCCTTCTCTGTAGGGGCCCCTGCTCTTTGGAGCAAACTTCCCCCAGAGATCCGAATTATCCCCACCTTGCTGGCCTTCCGAAAAGCCATTAAGACATGGCTCTTCCTGCATGTGGGGGTGAGTTGAGACGATTTTATATCTGACGTCTCCCCCATGTATGTATGGTGTGTGTATATATATATATATATATTAACTGTTTTTAAGTGCTTTTAATAAATTGTTTGGAGTTTTTTTATAAAATGTTGTATGCCGCCATGAGTCCTGAGGGAGTAGGGTGGCATAGAAAAGCTACCAAATAAATAAATAAATAAATAAATAAATAAATAAATTTATAGAATAGAATAGAATAGAATAGAATAGAATAGAATAGAATAGAATAGAATAGAATAGAATAGAATAGAATAGAATAGAATAGAATAGAATAGAATAGAATTCTTTTTATTGGCCAAGTGTGATTGGATGCACAAGGAATTTGTCTTTGGTGCATATGCTCTCAGTGTACATAAAAGAAAAGATGCATTTCTCAAGAATCATGAGGTACAACACTTAATGATTGTCATAGGGTACAAATAAGCAATCAGGAAGCAATCAGGAAGAGCCGAGATGGTGCAGTGGTTAAATGCAGCACTGCAGGCTACTGCTAGTTCAGCAGTTCAGCTGTTCAAATCTCACCGGCTCAAGGTTGACTCAGCCTTCCATCCTTCCGAGGTGGGTAAAATGAGGACCCAGATTGTTGGGGGCAATATGCTGAACTCTGTAAACCGCTTAGAGAGGGCTGTAAAGCACTATGAAGCGGTATATAAGTCTAAGTGCTATAGTGCTATCAATATTGATATAAATTGTAAGGATACAAGCAACAAGTTATAAGTGGGAGGAGACGGGTGATAGGAACAATGAGAAGATTAATAGTAATTGTAATGCAACGTATGAAAACGTATGAAAGAAAACTTATGAAGAATGATTGAAGGAATTGGGTTTGACTAGTCTAGTGAAAAGAAGGACTAGTGGTGATATGATGGCAGTGTTCCAATATGTGAGAGGCTGCCAAAAATAAGAGGGGGTCAACCTATTTTCCAAAGCACCAAGAAACAATGGATGGAAACTAGTCAAGGAGAGAAGCAACCAAGAACTAAGGAGAAATTTCCTAACGGTGAGAACAATCAACCATTGGAATGGCTTCCCTGCAGAAGTTGTGGGTGTCCCATCACTGGAGGCGCTCAAGAAAAGACTGGACAGCCACTTGTCTGAAATGTTTTCCTGTCCAAGAACAGGTCTCCTAATTGAGCAGAGGGTAAATGACCTCCAAGGTCTCTTCCAACTTTGTTATTGTGTGATCTATGGTCTAACCCTGTTTAGTTTTGTGTAACAGAAAAAGAAAAAAAAAGTACCATATTTTTCAGAGTATAAGACACACCAGAGTATAAGATGCACTTTAGTTTGGGGGGAGGAAAATAGGGGGGGAAATCTACCTACCAGGTATTCATCTGGCTAGCATCCTTAGTCTGTTCAGCTTCAGCACATTATTTTATCCCCTGGTTGGGGCTGAAAAGCACCGCTTTTTCAGAGGGAGTAGGAATGAAAGCAAGCCTGCAAAGACTTAGGGCTGGAAAACAACTTCTTCCGACAGAGTAGGAAGCCGGCAAAATCGTTAGCATCTCGTTAGGGCTGGAAAAAAAGCTTCGAAAAAGCTACATTCGAAGTATAAGACGCACCCAAAGTTTCAACCTCTTTTAGGGAGGAAAAAGGTGCATCTTATACTCCGAAAAATACGGTAATAACTCACTTTGAGACTATGAATAAGTTGGAATCATGAAAATCTGGGGTGGGCCTTGAGATACACTATGCTAACTCAGAGTTCAGGAGACCCAGTTTTATTATTTTTAACTTCTCCAGTTGTTTGGTTTCAAGCTTCAGATATTTGTGACTTGCAGACATTTCATCCATATATAAATTGCAATAGAGCATAACCTGAGAACACCAGAACTTTTATGGGGAAATAGAATCATTTCCCAGTTTTGTTCAATATTTCATGAAAAATCATTAGGGAAAAATGCTTTTTTTTTTGTTTGAAAAACAAAGGTTAGTTTTTTTTTTCTATGGCAGATTAAGAAATTGGTCTTCATTCTATGTTATAAGACCGAAAGGAAAAATGAAAAGAGAAACTTACAAACACCATGCACTTACTTCTTTGCCTAATGAATGTCAAATTGTTAACCTAATGATCTTCCTCTGTCTTTGTCTCTTGAAAGATAAGTCGAATTAGACTTCCTGCAAAACTATTTGGTGGGTACAGTAGCGCATGTGTCTGAAAATCCTTTATTCTTTGCTCTGTTTGGTATACAATGCTACCTAATTAATTCTGGAAAAAAAGAACCCTAAAACAAATGGACTTCCATGTCCAGATTTATTCAATCACACCAGGAAACGTGAGCAAACATCCAGGCAAATGCCAAGTATGAACAGAATCAGTCATGAAGACAAAATTCATGCTTTAGCTCAGAGGTCTTCAAACTTGGCAACTTTAAGACTTGTGGACTTCAACTCCCAGAATTCTCCAGCCAGCATAGCTGGAGAATTGTTGACAAAGATCTTTCCTGGATTTCTTAGATCAATGACTATTTCTGTTTGAGAGTGTGGTTTTGTTTGTCTCAACCTGCTTTTTTAAAAAATATAATTATCCTAAAAGCTTTGGTTATTGTTGACATTCTACTGCTTTGTTTTTTATATTTCTGCACTTTGATTGGTGTTCGGAGCTACCTTGACTTATGCAAAGAGCTATAAAAGGGATAGATAGCTTAGTTTAAAATGAACAAAAGGATAGTAGCCTTTATTTATTTATTTATTTATTTATTTATTTATTTATTTATTTATTTATTTATTTATTTATTTATTTATTTATTTATTTATTTATCAAGCTTAACAGATATAAGTATAAACATGATTATGAATACATGAAAAGGATACGAATAAAAATGGGAACATTAGGTCAGGGACGGTAGGCACGTTGGTGCGCTTATGCACGCCCCTTACAGACCTCTTAGGAATGAGGTGAGGTCAACAGCAGACAGTCTAAGGTTAAGGTTTTGGGTGTTTAGGGAAGAAACCACAGAGTCAGGTAGTGCATTCCAGGCATTGATCACTCTGTTGCTGAAGTCGTATTTTCTGCAATCGAGTTTGGAGCAGTTTACCTTAAGTTTGTATCTATTGTGTGCTTGTATGTTGTTGCAGTTGAAGCTGAAGTAGTCATTGACAGGTAGGACGTTGTAGCAGATAATTTTGTGTACTATGCTTAGGTCATATTAGTTTGCTATCATAATTCCCTTTTCACTTAGTGGGTCTAAAGGAGAAGGAAGGATAAACAGCAACAACAATGATAAAACTGCTGCTGCTGAATTATATCAAAAGTGAAGCTTAATCTAATTTCTCCATTGAGGGGGAAGAAAATGCTTTCAAGGTTCATTACCAGGGCAGGGAGCTGAAAATATTCAGTAGGTGGTCCTATTCTCTCCTCTATTTCTTTGGCTATGGTTTGCAGGGACAAAATATTTCTTTCAACCCTTTTCTGTACATTCATTATGCACTTTGGAGTCAGCTTCAAGCTAAGATAAGTTTCAACTAAACCTTAAAGTGAAAGCCAATTTAGATATTCGGGTAATTCAGTCCAGCTAATTAACTCAGACCTGCTTTTCAGATCAGCTTACTCAGACTGATTGCTTATGTTTAGAAGGCAAAAAGATAAAAAGATAAGTAGGTCAATATATTTAGGGTGGCTCTTTATTTTCTTTAATATCCCTGCTGAACAGGGTGCAGCATGATTACGATTAAATGCAGTTATTCCATTTTTGGCCATAATTGACTGATTGAAGCAATCTGTACTTTGATCCTGTCCACTAAGTAATGGATGATCAGAAGCTACCATGTTAAAACTCTGTGTGACTTAATTTGAAACATGAGAAATTGCTTAAAGATTCTTTGTGGTGAAGCGATAAAAACTATGGACTGGATTCAGCAATTAACTGAATTATCAGCATATCTACCAATCTTTGGACTATATAGTCCAAACATAAATTTCATTGAATGCCACTTACAGAGCATATCTTCCTTTTTTTTTTTTAGAAATAATGATCTGATGGATAATGTTCAATTTTTTCAATCACATGTTCCTTGGGATGAATTTTCCATGCCAAGAGAGAGGTTCTTTATATTAGAGAGGGATCTTCTGCTTAGCAAATTGTCTGAGAAGCCGATTGAAATTTCTCAAAAGACACTTTTCGAAGAAGTCTTCTGCCATTGTGGTGATGGTATGCTGCAGGAGTGGGTTCCTCCAGGGTTGGACCGGATCGCCCGACCCGGTAGTGACCCACTTGTGACATCACTGTCAGTGACGTTCCGTGCGCACTGCCATTTTTTAAAATTTTTTGCTAATTTTTCCCCTTCCGCGGCTTGAAAAAGGGCCCTCCTGCCCGCCTGCGGGTGAATTCTGTCCTTTATTTCTTCGCCCAAAGCACAGCTGATGAGCCCCTCAGCTGTGTTTCAGGCTAATTCCTGCTTCTGAGCATGCACAGAAGCCAAATTGTGTGAGGGGATGCGCGCACGAGTGGAGCGAGCGTGCACGCACAAAACGACGCAATGCAAACCGGTGGCGAAGGTAAGTGGAACCCACCCCTGGTATGCTGTTTGTCACAGTCTTTTCTTAAAGCACTTTTGTTAAAATCTGTACCCAAGGAAGCAAACTAAAATTTGCTAAAATTTTTCAGCATGACAGCCAGTAACCAGTCCAAATACAAACATAGAAAGCCGGAAAATAGAAGTAGACAGTATCAAACATAGATCATGGAATTTTAAAAAAAATGAATAGCAAGACAGCAAGGCAACTTTCCATTGCATAGTCCCAGAAGTATCCCGAAGCGTCTACAACTCAACAGAGATCTAAATCAATTTAAGACATGTAGACTTCAATTCCCAGAATTCCTCAGGCAGCATCTTAAAAGTTGCTGAGGTTGAGAAACACTGATTTAGACAGCAAGTAAGATAGTTAGAGCAAAGTATCAAAATTGTTCTCTGCACCCACTACTGTAAAGATGTAACATGTGTCCAAAATAACAGCTTATTTTCTGCATAATCAGGGCTTTGTAGAGACAATTTCGCACTTCGGCTGTTTCTCATTAAGGTAAGAAACAAAATTAGAACTTTTCCAGTCAATTTTAGTTTGGCTTGCCTTAGTAGTCTAAAGCCAAAGCTGTAGTGTTCCAAGGAACTTTTCTGCTCCTGCCATGGCTGAAATGAAGGACAACCCAAATTAGGGCTTTTGCCTTTATCCAAGAGAGCACATGTCACCTGAAACAAGAGTGTGAAGCAACAATCTTCAGCTACAGTAATAATGGAGAAGTATTGGTCTTCACTGCCTTTACCACCACAAGGTCTTAAATTGCCTTAGAAGCAGTTTAGCCCATGTTCAGCTGTGTTCAACCTTTGTTAAACATCAGTGATGCTATAGATGTCTCTCTTTTTTTCATTTCCTGTCCCTCAACTCCTCTGTTGATGAAGTCCCCAATAGAGGAGAGGTCTTCATGGGCATGATCTGATCCAAGGCCTCAACCACTTCTTTATTCCAAGCAGCAACCAAAGCTTCAGATGGACTGTGCAGCCCACCGACAGAGACAACGTTAGGGCTCTGTCCAAATGGTTGGGTTTGCTAATATATAAACAAGCCACAAATCAATGTTTATGTGAATATAGGTAATATTGCTTTAAATGCATTGTAAGCTTTCTGATTACTATAAAAGGGAGCTAGAGAACAGGCTCGTTCTCCCTGCTGACTCTCTCTGCTGATTGTCTCTGCTGATTCACTGCTGATTCATTGAGTAATTGACTTCGTGTCTGTGAAAGTACTGTGAAGAGCTGCTGTGTATAGCGTAACTATCTGTGATAGTATAGATTTGTTTGTTAGCTGTAATCTTTGTTTGCTAATTAAGACAAAGATAGGCTGGTGAGATTCTTCGTATTGACTGACTTAATGTGTATGACTTGGACTTCTTATTTGGACTTTGCTAATTCTTTGAATAAACTATTTGTATATACTTTAAACGTATCTGTTTATTGACTGAATCATATCACCTCAAATCAATTGCAACATCACGTTTCGCTGTTCATGTGCTTAAAGAGCACAAATTCCCTAACAGACAACACTCAACTCTCTTTGAAACCGCCCTGAATACATCAGTCACCAGGGTTGGACCAATATTTATTTGTTTATTTAAAACATTTATATGCCCCCTATCTTTTAGATAACTCTGGGTTCTCTAGCCTCCCTGCTTTGGATAGGGAGTTAGAGAAACCCATAGAAATCAAGGGATGATGTGATGATGATAAGAAGGACACTAAAAGCTGCCCACTAAAAGATTACATAACTATTGTTCCAACAGGAATTTAAAATTTGGGATGTGACCCTTCTCCTGGGCCGGGCTCTGGGTTATCTGGGATAGAACCATAGCTGTCATGGAGGCTATGAATTCCGAAGTTATCTCACACCTCATTCTTAGCAGTGGCAGATTAAAGTCCTCCAGAAACATAAATCTGATAAATTTCACTGCCAACTCAAAAATGGTATCAAGGAGCTCAAGTAGGGAGGTTGCTGTTCAGCAGTGAAACTGATGCAACAGGAATAATCCCAAACAATCCATAGAGCCTAACTTAATTAATAACATCTCACATAACAACTGTGGCCCAGTAGTCCTGAAAGCTATAAGAGATTCCCTGATGACAACCATTATACTGCCACCCCTGGCCATGAGTTTCATTGGATACCACACTTGAAACCCAACTGGGAAAATTTGGAAACCCTGCCTTCAAAACCCAGCCAAGTCTCAGAGTTAAGTTAGCCTCCCATCAATCATGCATGAAAGCAGTCCATTCCCTGTCTCCTACCATATCTCCCATGCCTGATACCATAATTATTAAAATTTGTTGCAAAAATCAAAACCAGAAGCACACACAGATGACTGATTCAGCTGGATTCATAAACTTCTTTATAAACATAGTAATACTGTATATATATTTACAATACCACAAGTAGAATTCTTCTTCAATCAGTTACAGGCAGCAGAGAACAGTTAGTTTCATTTCAGCAGAGTTCAGAGTGGAAGAGTAGAGAGTGCAGAGTGGACAAGAGAGCAGAGGGGAGAGTGAGCCATGCCCAGCCTTAAGATTAAGTTCCAGTTTTGATTCTCTGCACAGACTCAGAAGTGGTTAGCTCCTATTGGCTGACTCAGTTGCTATGCCTATTCATTGGCTAACCTTGTTAACATGGCTCTCCCAGTCATGAATATTCTAACAATAATGATGCTATATATGTCCCCTCCAATAACAGCCCCATCTCCAAAACCAAGCTCCCCAAGAGCCAGAACTGGAAACTTTCCAGTGTCCTCACTACGTATCTGTCAGGTGCAAAAAATCAGGTCCATATATGAAGGCCCAATTAAATTGATTTATTGCTACTGATACCTATGCACAGATATATTCTCAACTAATGGTTGGCACCTGCTAGGAGTTAGATAAGAGTCTGTGGCTACATACCCCTCTTTTAACACTGTTCCAGGTTCTGCCACTCCTTCTCCTACATCATCTTTGTAAGAGGAACCCAAGCACCCTGCATTACTTCAGCATTATCACTCTCAGAGCTAACAGGATATCCATCCCTCACCTCCCCACATACTACCACACATGCACACACATTAAAAACACATTCAAACACCCAAACAGACAGCAGGAGAAGTACTTATTTCATTCATCCCTCGCTAATTCCTCCCATAGCTCTTACCCAGGAAAAGAATCAGACCGAATGAAGATGAATAAATGTGTCCCAGGATCCTGCAAGAATCAGACCATTTGCCAGTAAATTCAGTAAAGCTGGAGCCACTGCTGGTGTATGCCCAAAAGAAATCTGGAATGCAGATAGGATAGATGGACGGAGCTAGTTAGTCTACTTCAGAGGTGGGTTCCTGCCGGAGCTGTCCATTGCGCAGCTCGGTAGGGAGCGGCCGATTGTGCAATTTGTGTGCAACCGCTCCAGAGCCCTCTCTGCCAGTCCGTCACGCGCGTCGCCATCTTTTTCTGTGAATTTTTGGGCGATTTTCCACGCATGTGCAGAAGCAAAATCACACTGAAATCTCACGAGGGGATGCACGTGCGTGTGAGATTTTGGTGAGATTTTGCTTCCGCACATGCGTGGAAAATCACCCAAAAATTCACAGAAAAAGATGGCGATGCACGGAAGCAAAATCGCGCCAAAATCTCACGCGCATGAGAAGTGAAACAGAGGGCGTTACCCTTGGTCAGGGAGATATAAAAAGAAAATTAAACATAAATCTATTCTGAGTACTATTATACGCTACCAAGACATAGAGAAACAATAAACCTGACTGGAAGGGGATGGGCGACCCTCGCAGCATGCATATAGGTTTTGCCCATTTATTCATAAACAAAAATACTACCATGAAATTCCCTCCCTCCCCCCTCCTTCCTCCCTCTCTTCCTCATTCTTTCCTCTCAGGACTACCCAGAGAGCTGGCAAAGTGACTTCTATAGAGGGAAGGGGTCACAGGAGTCTGCAAATCTACTGTTTCCCCACCCCTGACCATCATAGGATTCCCTTTCGAGGTTTTATTTATTTATTTAGCGAATGGCAAATACATGGACTTATAGTAGTTCTTGACCTTTGGGCCTGAAAAGGCCCATTTTGTTTATCTGTTGCCATGTATTTAGAGAGCCAGGAGTTCTACAAAGATGTCTGGCTCCCAACTGTTGTTAACTTCTTCAATGTAGTCTGGTTGCCACTTGTTGCTAGTCGTTTGGTTCACACTACCATGCTATCCAGGGTGCACCACGAGGAGGCGAACTAGCATCACACCCCTTACCTCCCTTTCGAGGTAAGTAACATAGAAAGCATTGAAAAGAGCAAGAAATAATGAAGACATGATGTTAAAAAACATAAAGTACAGTAAGTTTCATCCACAACAGTTTACTATACCTATCCATACTTACTACTGCAATCCATCCTTGCTAGTAGAAACATCCATGCATTGATTTATACATTGCTTTTTCTTATTTATATGTTCTTATTTTTCTTCACATTGAGATTCTCATCAATTTCATCCAACCATAACCTTCTCAGAGCTCCTTTTAACCCATCCACTCTTCTTTGTATGTTTATTTTGTTATTTGTTTTGCATTCTTTCTTTCTATGTGAGACCAAACCACCTTAATGTACATGTATCATCATTCTATATTCATTGAGTCATCCTTTTATACAGGGAAACTACTGTCTGTCTGTCTGTCTGTCTATATCGATCTATCTATCTATCATCTACCTACCTACCTACCTATTATCTATCTATCATCTACCTACCTACCTACCTACCTACCTATCGTCTATCTATCTATCTATCTATCTATCTATCTATCTATCTATCTATCTATCTATCTATCTATCTATCTATCTATCTATCTATCTATCTAGTCGATCTATCGATCTATCGATCTATCCACCCGTCTATCTCTCTATCATCTATTATTGAATCCAGCTTATAAAGAAGTTATTGAATCAGTCATCTGTGTGCGCTTCTGGTTTTTGATTTTGCAACGAACTTTAATAGATCAAAATTCAAAGGCTTGGCAACTGGTTCATATTTATCACCGCTGCTGTGTCCCAAGTTCATGTGATCACCTTTTGCAGCCTTCTGACAAGCAAAGTCAATGGGGAATTCACTTAACAACCGGGTTACTAACTGATCAACTGCAGTGATTCACTTAACAACTGAGGCAAGAAAGGTCGTAAAATGGGGCAAAGCTCACTTACCAAATGTCTCATTTAACAACAGAAGTTGTTAAGTCAAGGACTCCCTGTAGTTTGAGCATGGGAAAAAGCAAAAGGATGACGTATCACAAAAATGAATAAATTTACCTGCCTGATTTACGCATGTAATTTTTAAACCAGAAGTTGAAACCTGTTTTTCTGGTATTGTTAATAATCAGTAGTATTAAGGGATACTTATTGCACTAAAAGATGAATCCAGAAATTCACAAGGCATAGGATTATTAAGTGTTGCAGGATTCCCAACTGGGGACAGCTGGATTTATCTATGACTGCTCCAGATGAGCAATTGTTTAACACCTGTAGGACCTATATTGATCCTTCCGACTGAGCTTCATTTCTCTTCTCATAAATCTCAATCTGCTGACTTGCATGTAACAGAATTGCTGTTTGCATTTGGACTCGGCCAGGCTTGTTATCACTTTCACTACACCTTTCATTTCAATTTTCCTCTTACCCCATTGTTTCTCTCCCTTTAACTTCTACTCTTTATCTCTGAATCTGAAATAGTATTAATAGACCTGCAAGCAGAAGGTAAGATGAGTAATGAAGTCAAAATTATAAATAAAAGCCTAAAATTAGATTGAACAACATTGGCAAATATGTAAATGGGAAAGAACCGGCTAAAACTTAACCCTGACAAGACTGAGTGGCTGTGGATATTGCCTCCTAAGGACTTGACCAATTGTCCCTCCTTGGTTCTTGGGGGGGGGGGAATTAGCTCCCTCAGAACGGGTCTGCAATTTGGGTGTCCTCCTAGACCCACAGCTAAAATTGGAGCAACATCTTTCAGCTGTGGCTAGGGGGACCTTTGCACAAGTACGTCTTGTGCACCAATTGCGACCCTACTTGGAGAAGGAGGCACTTCTCACAGTCACTCATGCCCTTATCACCTCACGGCTGGATTACTGCAATGCGCTCTACATGGGGCTACCCTTGAAGAGTGTCCGGCGACTGAAATTGGTGTAAAATGCAGCTGCGCGAGCTGTGGTGGGTGTACCTAGATGCACCCACGTAACACCGATCCTCCGCCAGCTGCATTGGTTGCCCATTAGTCTCCGGATCCAGTTTAAGGTGTTGGTCGTTACCTTCAAAGCCCTACATAGCTCAGGGTCAGGTTACCTTTGGGACCGCATCCTGCTGCATACCTCCCTACGACCTGTCAGGGCCCACAGAGTCGGCCTCCTCCAGGTCCCATCGACCAAACAATGTCGGTTGGCGGGGCCGAGGGGGAGGGCCTTCTCTGTGGGAGCTCCCTCCCTGTGGAACAAGCTTCCCCCGGAGGTCAGGACCATCCCCACCCTACTGGCCTTCCGGAAAGCAATAAAAACTCGGCTCTTCCGGCAGGCGGGGTATGAGTGAAAGTTCTTTTTAAAATAGTGATAGTATTTTAACATTTTTTAAAATTGCTTTTATTGATTATATGTTTCTATACCTGTTGTTAGCCGCCCAGAGTCCCCCGGGAGTTGGGCGGCATAGAAATTTTAATAAATAAATAAAATTAATAGTTACATGCTGCTCTTCTTTTTGTCAATATACTACATGTTTTGCCATCTCATGAGGTTTAAGATTCATGTCTGTAGAGATTCTCAGTCATCCAGGTTATGATTGTCCCAAAGGTGCTTTTTTTCAGGAGGCAACTGAACTTTCTTGTTTTTTTCTTTTGAAGACGTTTCGCTTCTCATCCAAGAAGCTTCTTCAGCTCTGACAGGATAGTGGGGAATGGAAGGATTTATATTCCTTGCAGCCAGCTGGTAATCTGCATCCCTTTAGAGCAGTGGTTCCCAACCTTCCTAATGCCGCGACCCATGCCCCGCCCCCGCGGCCCCACTGTGACCCACCCCGCCGCTGCCATTTGGGTTCTTTTACCCTCTGTGCACGCGCAAGCATGCTGCACATGCGCAGACGGTAAAATAACCCAAATGGCGGCAGCGGGTTGGAGCGCGGTGGGGGCACGGGTTGTGGGGCACGATATGGCCATGCTTGTGGCAGTGGGGGGGGCTGAGGATGCTGGGGCGACCCCTGGGAAATGGTCGTTCGAACCCCAAAGGGGTCCCGACCCCCAGGTTGGGAACCGCTGCTTTAGAGAGTCGTTGAAGCACTTGGAGGTTTATCTGTGTCCTCAGAGTCACCCGAGTAGAGCTCCTGGTTCCTTAAGATTCCTGCTTCATGCATTCTACTGAGCAGAATACTTCTCAAATTCAAGCATCTGAATTTTGTGAGCATGGTATAGAAAATAAGCAGCAATAACTATCTATAAGTTGATTGCGGTGAGCTCACATATCTCCTTATACAATATTGGGACTAAGGAACCTTCTTTGGGGATTGTGTTAAATTTAGAATTTCTAACCCAGTTCAGCCTCCAACAGAGCCTAGACACCAATTAAGCACCAGCACTCACCAGACAATTCTTTCACTTTGTTGTCGCTAAACCTCAAAGATCTTCCTATCAGAATTTAAAAAAAATTCTTTCAAAATCTAGCAGTAGGGAGCCAAGGAGCTAATCAGCTTTGTCTCGCTACTAGCTGTGAATATCATCTGTGTGAATTAAAATGGAAGCATTTAAAAGAATCTTGCAAGTTAAAGAGGCATAGCCCAAGTTGTGTAAAGAGCAATTTGGGATCACAAAAGAAAAGAAGGCACAAAAATGTCAGGGAAACATTTGTAATTTAAATCTTTCTTTTCTATTTGTTTGAACTACTCTTTGATTATTCATTCTTCCGCTCCATCCGTCTGATGGGCCATCTTCATAACTTAAATAGGCTTAAGGGTTTCTTTCACTTTTTTAATAAGTGCCATCAATATCAAGGATGGCATAACTTCAGAGAAACACAGAATCTAACTTATTTAGAAGATACCGCTAGCTTTATTCCAAATGCTGTAAAACGTATGTCGATAGGTTTGTTCAGTATTAGAATATTATGCAATTATTGCCAAAAGACAACACATCACTATTCGGACTTCATGAAAATATAAACTGGAAATAATTCAAACACCATTAAATCACATTACTCCATTTTTGTAATAAAACAAAATAAGATTATTCTTTATGCCTTGTTCAGTATATAAACATTCAACTTAGAAGCATTAGATTGGAGATGAAAGTTCTGTCAATCTGTAGCAAAGATGAAATAAAGTTACGAATGATGGACAGATGGCAAGAAAATCACAGAAGAACAAGGCAAAATAGAGTTGAAGCTAAGTTGAGAGGCAGTTGTTACACCTAGAGCACGGGTGTCAAATTCGATCATGTCATGTGACTTATTGTGATGTATTGTGACTTTTTTGCCTTTGCAGAGCCTGGGTGGGCGTGGCCTGTGCCGTGACGCATCTGGCCCATGGGCTGCCAGTTTGACACCCCTGACCAAAGTCACTTCAGTTCTCAGAGTGGCTATCTTATGAAGAACACTCTTGGACCTGCTAATATTAGATTGATCCAAGACTTGGGTAATTACCAGAGGATTTAGGATCTAAGACAGTGGTTTCCAACCTGGGGGTCGGGACCCCTTTGGGGGTCGAACAGCCATTTCCCAGGGGTTGCCCCGGCATCATGAGCTCCCCCCCCACTGCCTGGCCATATCGCGCTCCACAACCCGCGCCCCCACCGCGCTCCACCCCGCTGCCGCCATTTGGGTTATTTTACCATCTGCGCATGCACAGCACGTTTTGTGCATGTGCAGAGGGTAAAAGAACCCAAATGGCAGCAGCGGGATGAGTCACGGTGGGGGTGGGGCATAGGTCACGGCATTAGGAAGATTGGGAACCACTGATCTAAGAGGTTAGTGATCACAGCCAGTTCTGTACATGGAAACATCTACAGAAAAGAGAAAAAATCAAAAGGCAAGTTGAGGACAGCCAGGTTCTAGTCCATCATCAGCCATGAAGGCTCACTGGATAACTTTGTACCTATCATTTTAACAATGTCACCTGATTAAGTGTTAGATTAGCAGAAAGGTGATTCTAGTTCACTGGCTTCTCAGTGAACAAATATAAATTAGCAGCTTTTTCTTAAACCCACCTATTTCATGTTCATCTATGGCAATAAGAAATCAGAAAGAACCCAGCACCGTCTTTAACACATTTTATTATTATTTTCCCATTTTTTTTAAATTTTTCCTCCACAACTCCATACATAAATCAATATACCTTAAAATATTACAACAAAATACACAATTATACATCTTAATCAACCATTCATAAATTCTTTATATAACACTTTACTCCAGGTATATTATTGCCAAGATAATACTGCTTCTAAAAAAAATCTTATTTTGTCCTCTGGGACCTTCACCAATTAATTCCAAAGTTCTTTTTCTCTAAATTAGCAATAGCAATAGCACTTAAACTTATATACCACTTCATAGTGCTTTAAGCCCTCTCTAAGCAGTTTACAGAGTTCAGCATATTGCCCCCAACAATCTGGGTCCTCATTTTACCGACCTCAGAAGGATGGAAGGCTGAGTCAACCTTTAGCCGGTGAGATTTGAACAGCTGAACTGCTGAACTAGCAGTCGCTGAAATAAGTTGCTGCTTTTAACCACTGCGCCACCTCGGCTCTATTAAATTAAATTAAACGCTATTAGCTTAATTTACCAAGATAGTTGTTGTTTCTCCTTTCTCTTCATTTTAAGCCATATTGCTTCCTCCCCTTTCTTAATCTCTTTATTCATCATTTATTTTTCTCACCCCCTATTTTATCATAACTAAATACCCCATAAAAGTTAAAAACCTCAGTTATATAATTTATCTTAAAATCTCATAATCATATTAATCATTCATACTTCTCGTATTAATCATCATTCTATCTGCCTTATTCCAAATCAATTAATTCTTCCAACTTTTAACATAATAAATTTTACAAGTAGATTTAAACAGATCTCATGTATTAAATACTAAACAATCATAATTTCCACTCTCTAATTCATTGTTTTTTATATCAATACAAATATTCAATTATATTAAATCCAAACATTAATCTAACACCATTATAAATTCATCCATCCAATATATAATATTAATCCATGTAAAAAGAACAAAAAACTATTAGCTCTTAACAAAATAATTATGTTAATTTTATATACCAAATTCTAAACAATTAACATTCTTATCTCAATTAAATCTAATATAATAATCATAAAAGGAAAAAAAGAAACCATTTCTATAACATTTCAACACCCATCATCCATTTCCCTTTGATTCTTCCACTACTTCTCCATCCCCATTTCCTTAGCTTCTTCCCTTTCTTTCTTTTATTTTTACACCAATAAATTCTCTTTCCCCACACTCTTTTCTTCCTTCTTGTATAAGTTATCTGCATGTATCTAATTTTTTCCATTCCTTTTTTAACATTAAACATCTCAAAATAATCATCATTCATCTGAACATAATCATTTTAATATATTTCACTCCTTTATCACTGTTAACCCCAGTGGAATCATTATAAGTAATATGTTGATCAACATAATCATTAATCTGTATTTCATTTTCAATATTTTCCCTTTTTAGCTTCATATATAATATTTTCATCAGTCTTCTTTTCTTCTTCCCCTTGTGCTTCATTCTTGCCTTCAATTGCTTCAATTAGAGATCTTCTGAAATCTTTAAAGATATCTTTCAAAAATCCAACCAACTCTTCATAATCAATTTCTTCCATTTCTTTAAAATCACTAATCTCAAATCTATAAATTCAGCAAACTCAAACTATTACCAAAAGTCCTCAAAAAGAGCCACTAGTCCTTAGTAATCACTTGTCTTCATATTTCAAAGTCACAAATAATTAATTTTACATTCCATCCAGCTGTTAAGAAAAATGTAATCCAGAGCCTTTTTCAATTATACAATTTCATTTTTGTAGTTAAAAGTCCAAGTCTTTCTGTTCCTTTATTTTTAGTAGCTTTTGTTCAAGTTCACTCTTATCCAAACTAATCCAAACAGTCTTTCTATTCCTTTATTTGTTGTTAAAATTTCAGTCCAATTTTGTTCTTCTCCATCTCAATCCAAATGTTATCTTTTATGTAATAGCAAGCTGATCTATTCAAGGTCACAGCTGTTGAAACATCCCTGGCAATATTCCAGCATTGCAGTAATTTCATCCATCCAGCAGATGGCTCTTCCCATATCAGTTTCTCATCTCTGCCCTTTTTTTAAATTGTTATTCAATTCTTCCATTTTATAAATCATTATATAAATCATTTCCAATATATAGATTATCCTCCTTCAAATTCCCAAATCTTTAGAAGCAAAAATCCTGTCTTCAATATTGGGCTTTAGTTATTATTCCATTCAGAAAAAGAAACTTTTTTTCACTCCATAAACTCCATTAGCTAAGCAGCTGCTCCTTAATTTCCACTCCTTTTGTTCCCCTTTGATGTATTTAAGTAGCTTTCTTAAGGTTTTCTCAGGTAAAATCACTCATCAACTTCTTTTCTTCAGCACACTCTCCAGCACATCGCTTTGAATTTCTCCTCCCAGATGACTCCAATCAGCTTTAAAACAATCCTTTCGATGTGACCACCGCGACTAGGACGGCATTTGAGAGCCGTCTTCCGGTCGTCGCTGGTCGAGGGCAAAGCTGGCTTCCTGGGGGGTTTGCACCCCCCCCAGTCTGCCAGCAAGCGCCCTCTTCTTCACCACCCCTTCAGAGTGGTTTCTGACCTGGTCCTGTCCAGACCAGGTCCCCAGACAGCGCAGATTCGGGGCTTCCCTGCAGGGCACGGGGAAACTCTGTAGTGCCACGACTTTGGCCATGCCTTCCTCCTCTTTAACACATTTTATTATAAGGCATAAGCTTTTGCAGGCTGCAGCTTAGTTCATTGGATGCATGGGATGGCTTATTCTAGGATATACTAGGATTTAAATACATCGAGATGAGTCAGTGGTAGCAGATGATGGCTTTATGTGAGACAGGGTACCTTATCAATTAACAATTGCAATGTTTTTTTTTTTTAAAAAAACCTATCCTGTTTGTTCAGATCTTCTGAGACAACCTTAAACATTTTGATGTCAGTTGTGCTGGAAAAGTTTCTTTGTTCCGGAATTCTTAGAATGGACAGATGGGAAGGCATTTATTAAAGTTTGTTGCAAAATCAAAACCAGAAGTGCACACAGATGATTGATTCAGCTGGATTCAATAACTTCTTTACAAACATAATACCAGATGAATTAAATTTTACAAATACCATTAGCAGATTATTTCTTTAGTTTCATTTCAGCAGAGTTCAGAGTGGAAGAGTACAGAGTGGAGACTGGAGCCACACCCAGCCTTAAGCTTAAGTTCCAGTTTCGATTCTCTGCACAGACTCAGAAGTGGTTAGATCCTATTGGCTGATTCAGTTGCTATGCCTATTCATTGGCTAACCTTGTTAACATGGCTCTCCCAGTCATGAATATTCTAACAGCATTATGCAATGGAAGAAAGTGATAATCTGCAGTCTGGACTCAACCTACCTTGCATGTTGCTTCCCAAAGAGTGTCAGTCTTGAGAGGAGTTTCTGAAGTTGACTTGAATCAAGTTACATCAGCATAAGAAGGAAGAAGCATTCAGTGTCTTCGGTTTCTGCAGTGACTGGTGTAAAGTCATTCAGTTATCTTCCATGACTGAGGGTGAACATAAGTTTACTTGCGGAAATGTCTCATCCCACTGGGATTGGCCCACCCTACCTGTGCTGACAGAGGAGGAATGCAGCAGGCCTCATCAGCCAAGGAATTTTGGCTGGCAGAATCCAGGAGAAGAACCTACATCATCATTCTGGCTCTTTGCCCCAAAGAGTGAGGTCAGCTCCAACTATCCTGGCCTTCTGAAAGACCTGGCTCTGCCAGTTGGCCTGGACTCCAATGGGAGAGTGTCATACTAGAGGTGGTTGATAGATTAATAACAGGTCCCACCACCTCTCCTGTTCCTCCTACTCCCTCCCTCTCTATCTTTAACTTATAGCCGATAATTTGCATTTTATAGTACTTTATTCTTATTATATACATGTTTCTGTTTTGCTTTATTTTTTTTTAACATTGCAAGCTGCCCAGAGTCACCTCATGGAGAGGTGGGTGACAAACAAATTTAATAAATTATAAATAAAATATATAAATAAAATAAGCTTAGGTCCTCCCAGTGCCAGTCCGGTAGCTTAGCACCTACACTTCATGGACACATAATTAGGCTGAGTTGTAAGTTGATTTGCAAGCGATCATAAATCCCAATAAAATAAGTTGAGAAAACTCTGTTGTCATTCCATAATATTCGTATGTACACCAAAATTGTTTCTAATAAAACAGCAGCAATAAACTTAGCAACCCCCCAATTAATCTGAAATTATGAACCTTTCACTCAAATAGCCTAAGAGCATGTTTTTGAGTGGTATTTATACAAGACAATAATTATAGCTTTTTAGCACAGTCTGCTATAGTTTCACTTTTCCACAATCTTTCAGTGCAGCTCAAACATGTAATCAAAATAGGCTTCATATTGTGCTTTTCTCCACATGCAGCATTTTTAATCACTACTCTGATCACATTTCTTTTTTGTTCATGATACAATAAATTGCAGTGAAATTGATGCAGCGAATCATTTTAGCAAACACCTCCCATATATCTGACGAGATTTTAGTTCCAACCAATTTTGTAGGTGACAATTTAGTAAATTTCTAATTCTATACTTTGCCTAACCTCACCGGTCTAAATGTTAGAATTGAGAATTGCATACAGGGAAATTTGTTTTTGAAACAAAAATAGAGGACCTAGATCAAAATCTTGCCTTATTGTCCAAAGGGGTGGGGGGAAATCACAACTATTTTAGATTTTCAAACTCCAACTTGTATTTTTATTTAAAATGGCAGAGTTTGGATATGATGTTTCTTATCTGTTAGGCATTTTACTAGATTGATTTTTCAAAGTATATTATTCTTGGTTTAAATATCTTTTTTTGTTGATAATGGGTTTTAAATTGTTTTAAAGTTTAAGATGTTTTTAGTGTTTATTCTGTTGTTAAGCCGCCCAGAGTCCTTTGGGAGTTGGGCGGCATATAAATTTAATAATAAATAAAATAAATAAATAATGGCATTGTTTTGTTTGTACAGATTCATGTATATGGGCAAGTAAATATATGTAAATACCAACTAACTGCACAGTTGCATTCTGTGCCATCTGTGCTTCCAAATACTCTTCAAGGGTAGCCCCATGTAGAGTGCATTGCAATAGTCCAGGTATGAGATGATCAAGGCTTGAGTGACTGTGTGCAAGGACTCCCCTTCCAGGCAAAGGCTCTCCTAGCATGACTGCCATCTACTCTTCAAACAGGAGTCAACCCCCAAGTAACATATCGGGTCATTGTGGGGCAGTGAAACCAGGGGTGGGTTCCTTCCGGTTTGGACTGAATTGCCTGAACCAGTAGTGACCCGCTGGTGATGTCACTGTCGGTGCCGGTCTGTGCATACCACCATCTTTTTTAAAAATTTTGTGCGAATTTTCCCCCTTCCGCGGCTTGAAAAAGGGCCGTTCTGCCCGCCCGCGGGTGAATTCTGACCTTTATTTCTTTGCCCAAAGCATAGCTTATGAGCTCCTCAGCTGTGTTTCAGGCTCATTCCTGCTTCTGAGCATGCGTGGAAGCCAAATCGGATGAGGGGACTCGCTCATGCGAGCGGAGCAAGAGCATGAGCGCGAAACGTCACGATGCGAACTGCTGGTGAAGGTAAGTGGAACCCACCCCTGAGTGAAACCCTATCCAGAACTAAAGAAGGTAAAGTCTTGGATCCCAAAGCTGATGCTCCCAAAGTTACTCAGTCTACCAGGGTTCAGCCCATCCAGACACTAATAGCCTCCAGGCACTGTAAAAGACAGCAACAGCATCATTTGCATCACTGGTGATGGAGGTATAATGTTGAGTACAGTGGAGGGTTCCAGTTATTTTCATTACCGGTGCGCATCGCGAGCATGTGCAGAAGTGAACTCACGTTTCATCGGGCGATTTCACTTCTGTGCATGCTTAGGATGACATTACAAGCCGAAACACAGCTGAGAAGCTTCTCAGCTGTGCTTCGGAGGAAGAATAAAGGTCAGTATTGAAACAAGGGCAGGTGGGAGGGCTTTTTTCCGACAGCTCAGGAGGCGGAGAAGTGCCAGTAAATGATGTCATCGCCGGGCTCCTACTGGAGCTGCGCTCCACACGGCACCGGTAGGAACCCACCACTGGTTGAGTAGCATTAGTTTACTAATGGTACCTCATCCTGTAGTGGTAGATGATCTTGCACAGAGACTTAATGTAGACTTTAAAAAGAAATGAAGAGTACTGAGCCCTGTGGCACACAACAAATGAGCGACCATGGACTGGATTTCTCACTTCCTATCAGCAGCAATTGAAACTGAAAAAAGAGTCAAATCAGTGCAAGACTGCACAGGCCGGCCCCCAACCCTGCAGCCAGCCCAAAAGAATACCATGGTCAATATAACCAAAGGCCACTGGGTGGTCAAGGAAACCAATGATGGATACACTACCACTATCTCACTCTCACCATAGATCAGGGGTGTCAAACTCAAGGCCTGGGGGCCAGATCCGGCCCACAGGGTGCTTAGATCTGGCCCATGGGGCCACCCTGGAAACAGTGAAGGACTCTGGCAGCAAAAACAGGTTGCACATGGCTCTCCCGAACTCCGTTTTCACTGGCAGAGGGTTGCAGGAGGCCGTCACAGCCAAAACAGAGCTCAGGAGCCCATTTTCGCTGGCAGAGCGCTCCGACCACCACATACGCCCCCGTCACAAGTTATGTTGAACTGGCCACACCCCCTGGCCATGCCCCCTCCCCCCCGAGGTCAAACACTACCCTGATGCGGCCCTCAATGAAATCGAGTTTGACACCCCTGCCATAGATGAATGCTTTCTCCTTTGGACATATGATATTGTTTTCTTAGTTTTATTTTTCTTACTGTTTTTAATGTTATATACCAGTGATGGCGAACCTATGGCATGGGTGCAATAGGTGGCACGTGGAGCCATATCTGCCGGCATGCGAGCTGTTGCCCTAGCTCAGGTCCAGCACGCATGTGCATGCCCGCCAGTTGATTTTTGGCTTGTGCAGAGGCTCTGGGAGGGCAATTTTGGCCTCCGGAGGGCCTCCAGGGTGGCAGGGGAGAGAGTTTTCGCCCTCCCCAAGCTCCAAGAAAGCCTCTGGAGCCTGGGGAGGGCCAAAAATGGGCCTACCGGTCCCACTGGAAGTCGGGAAATGGGGGAGTGTGGGGGTCGTGCACGCATGCGCAGGGGGGGTGAGTGGGGGGGCTTTGAATTATGGGTGTGGGCACACATGTGTGTGTGATAGCGCGCGTGCGCACTATTTCGGCACCCGAGGAAAAAAAGGTTCGCCATCACTGTTATATACCATCCAAATTCTTAATGGTATTGGGTGCCATTCTAAATTTGCTGAATGAATGTCAGCAAAATAAAATAATAAATAAAGTAAAATAGAAAATAAAAAAATAAAGCATTTTTATTGATGAGTCAATTTAAAGTGCCTGATTCTTTTTTCCCTCCCTATGTTAGGATTGCCAGAATTGATTTGCAGCAATGCAGCGATGAAATGGAATATACCATCTCAATTTCACCTAGCTTCCTGGCTTCAGTGGCTATAGAATAGTTGTCTTTATGAATTCATGTAACAGTTATCTTGATCTGCACTATTCA
This sequence comes from Diadophis punctatus similis, assembly GCA_023053685.1. Taxonomy (NCBI): domain Eukaryota; kingdom Metazoa; phylum Chordata; class Lepidosauria; order Squamata; family Dipsadidae; genus Diadophis; species Diadophis punctatus. Next base: position 69,286,552 of record JALIGW010000004.1, on the reverse strand, counting down.
TGTTAATATTCAGATTCGGAAATTGGTTATGATCAGATTTTTCATTCCTCCGCATGGAGTTCCTAGCATTATCAAAATAAAAAAATGCACATTCTAAAGAAACTTTCCGATTTAAATATATAGTGAAATGCATACTTAAACATATCATTTCAAATGGTTTTCTAAAATGATAAGTCCCTTCAGAAATGCTATCGAACTGTGGAAGGAAAGAAAACACAAAAGTAACATGAGCTTTAAAAAAGGACATATTTCTCTATCACGATTTTAAAGATATTTACAAAAAATTAATTTCCATTTGCAGTAGATTTCTACTCTTACCCCTTTTTATTTTAATTCTAATTTCCATGTCTTTGTGTAAAGGGAAAGTTATTCTTTATTCTTTTCAAACAGTAAAGCCAGTTACCTTGAGATAAACTTCATAAATTGTTTAGGAAGTGACTATAACCAGTCCATGAAAGGAAGAACAACCAAGAAAGCCTGACATACATATCATACACACCAGTGGTGGGTTCCTACCAGTGCGGTCCACTCTATAGCACCGGTAGCAGCCTGCTGGTGACGTCACAGTACCGGTGTGGTCGGTTGCCAGTGCCTGGGCGCCGCCATTTTTTTTTAAAAAAATTATTTTTAAAAAAAAAATTTCTTCTGCGCATGCCCAGAAGCCGAGGTTCCGGCACTGCGCATGCGCTGCCTTCCTACCCCACAGTGAGTCCAAGCAGGAGAGGATGGCTGAGGGAGCATGTGAGACACTGAAAGAACAGGCGGCAGGACCTATCTCAGTTCACTCCCTTCAGCAGTCTGAGAAGCCAAGAATGCACGGTGATGATCCTAGGCATTTTTGCACATTCGAGGCTTCTCGAGCTGCTATGGGGAGGGGGAATGGGTGGCAGGACCTATCTCAGTTCCCCTCCCTTCAGCAGTCTGAGAGGCCACGCCCATCCGGTCACATGGCTGGCAAGCCACACCCACATAATAAGCCACGCCCACAGAGTGGTAGTAAAAAAATTAGGAACTCGCCCCTGATACACACAAGTAATGAAAATCTACAGCTATTTACAGCTATTCAATCACCCTCTGCCATGATTCTCCCCAACTTCTGCTGTTGGCATACTATTGTCCTTAACCCTGGAGGCCTTCAGAAAGGCAATGAAAATCTGGCATTTTCTTCAGGCATTTGGGTCCAGATGATTTGGAATTCCAACTTGGAAGAGTGCAAAACGTTTTTGGATATCCAATCACCAATTAATTGTTTAGATCAATTTTCAATTGGTATTCTTTATTTTGCTTTTGACAATGGGGTTGATTAGTTTATTGTCTGTCCGACATTTTCAAGTTGGATGGCCACACCAATGCTTTCAATCAATCTACTAACATGAAGTGGGAATTTGTCCATGAATTCTCTCTAGATCCATTCTAATTGCATAACTAAAAAAAGCACACAGTTATTTCAAGCCCGGAGGGATGTTTTTTTTTAAGTAGATAATGAAAGGGAATGTCATAGATTCTCTTTGGAAAAAAAAATACATACAGGTGTCAGAAACTGATATGAAACAATGACTACACTGGGCTCTTTCAATGCAGGCAGCTGGCAGTAGCAGTTTAGTCAAATTAATGGCAGAATATGATGGTTCCCAGTCATGATAATAAAAGGCTGAAATCTCCTGAATCATAACCAGATGTAAAGGCTTGCCTTTCAGAGCCAATGCTGCAAAAAAAAAGCATTCTGCTCTTAGAATCATGTGAGGGGCAAGAAGGCTTATAAATGAGCACATCGTGGGGTTTTTTTCCCTTGGGGATTCACTTTGTGGTGTTTTTAAGACACGTTTGTAAAAAAAATAAATGTAGTTTAAAGCAGCCCATGGGAATGTTTGAAAGAATGGAACTTTTGTGTTTTCTCTTAGTAAATATAAAATACACTACAATCAGGTCTATCCAGCTGGTTGAGACTGAGAAACAAACACACACATGCATATCTATCATGTTGTTCCTTTACAGAATAAGCACATAATGCCAAATGCAGGAGAGGAGAGGAGAGGAGAGGAGAGGAGAGGAGAGGAGAGGAGAGGAGGGTGTTAGAATATTCATGAACTGGGAGAGCCCATGTTAACAAGGTCAGCCAATGAATAGGCATAGCAACTGAATCAGCCAATGGGAGTTAAACACTTCTGAGTCTGTGCAGAGAATCAAAACTGGAACTTAAGCTTAAGGCTGGGTGTGGCTCCAGTCTCCACTCTGTAATCTCTGTGCTTGTCTGCTGCTGAAATGGAAGTAACTGTTCTCTGCTACCTGTAACTGCTTGAAGAAGAATCTATATTGGTATTGTAAAATTTACTTCATCTATATTCTTGTATATAAAGAAGTTAATGAATCCAGCTGAATCAGTCATCTGTCTGTGCTTCTGGAAATTTAGTTTTCTGCAACAAACTTTAATAGAGGGGAGGGGAGGAGAGGGCAGGGGAGGGCAGAGGGCAGAGGAGAGGGGAGGAGATATCAGATCACCAATTAACTGCAGAGCACCTTACATTTTTATCATTTCATCCTTTCATTATGTCCATGCGTTACTTCAAATGTTGCCTCTTGAGTGTGGGTTGTTTCACTACATATATCTCACTGATGATGGGTGAACAATACAGTTACCTGCAAACAGTTACCTATGGAGGCTCTGGGTTGTCTATTTTTTAAAAGAAAAGCCTGCATGCATGACTCTCATGGATGGTTTAATTGATTTCCCTGCACATTGAAGGTTTCTTGAACTCATCTCCAAATGATCCTTAGGGTGACAATCAACTTTACATTCTGTAATTCTATATAAAAAAGCAATACATAGTCAGTATAGCAGATGCAGAATCTTGGTTAACCTTCTAGTTAAATCATTGCTATTGTTTTTCTTTATTTTTTAAAAAAATACAAAACATCCAGCGGGAACTGACTTGTAGGACTCACAGTTAGGTAAAGACAATTCCACAGAAAGCTCTTCTGCATGTTAGCTTGCAAGACAGTGCATTGATTAAAATCCTAGCTTGCAGAGAAAAACAAAGTAAGTTTGAGATTAAAAAAAAACCTTTGTGCTTGTAGCATTATTGGCCAGCCCACCATGACTGGTATGGTTGTTATCATTGGTAGATCATGCTTTATGTGGCAGAAGTTGTTACTAACTTGTTCTACTCTGTAGTGTCTCAAGGCTTCACCCTGGTCTGCTTTGAAAGCAGGAGAGGAGACGTTTCCTGATTGGCTGACCCGACTGACAGCTGACTATTTAAGGAGCTGTCAGACGGAGACTCACCGCTTCGCAATTCTTGAGCTGGTCACTGTTAGATGCACAATTAGCTGTAATAAATGGTTAGATTTCCCACTCTGTTCCTGGAACAGAATATACTCCTTCTGCATTTTACTGAAATGATTACATGAAAGCCTTGATTGAACAAAGCCATATTGGGCAACAGTGTTCCTTATAGTGTTCCTTATAGTGAGGAAAAGTAATAAATAGAAAACAAATAAGAGTAAACATATGGACAGATCTTCCATGTTTAATTCTGGTATCCAACATTGATCTATACCACCACTAACAATTATTTGTTATTAGTTAGTTAGTTGGCAGACCATTGGCATTGACATAGGGCAGGGGTAGGCAAAGTTGGCTCGTCTATGACTCGTGGACTTCAACTCCCAAAATTCCTGAGCCAATCATGCTAGCTCAGGAATTCTGGGAGTTGAAGTCCATGAGTCATAGAAGAGCCAACTTTGCCTACCCCTGCCATAGGGGAATTATAATGGGCCTTTGTGTTTGTTTATCTCTGGCTTGTGTGGGGAATTCAAAACTATTTATAGTTAATAAATTTATTTATTTTATTTATTAGGTTTTCTTATATGCCGCCCAACTCCCGAGGGACTCAGGGCAGCGTACAGCACAAAAGATACAAGAATAACCAATAAACAATTAGATTAAAATCAGGATATAAAAATTAAAAATTACAATATTAAAAAACCATCCAACCATCAGACATACCCGGGGTATTCAGTTGGAATTAAGCTCTACCCCCTGCCTGCAGGAAAAGCCATGTCTTAACGGCTTTTCGGAAGGCCAGCAGAGTGGGGATGGTTCGGGTCTCTGGAGGAAGTTGGTTCCAGAGCACGGGGCCCGCCACAGAGAAGGCCCTCCCCCTAGGGCCCGCCAGCCAGCATTGCTTGGCTGACGGGAGCTGGAGGAGGCCAACTCTGTGGGCCCTAACCGGTCGGAGGGAAGTATGAGGCAGAATGCGGTCCCGGAGATAAATAAATACATCAGTTATTTAGTTTATAAGTAAATCAGAGCACAGGTACATTATAAGATAACATGATAAGAATCCTCATCAATATCTAGGGTTCTAGAGAATGATATGTAGAGGCACATAAAATTTAAGAATTGTACAGTGAATGTGGGAAAGGGGTCAGCTAACAGATATGAAAGCAGCCTTGATGACCCAGAACTAAGCTCATCTGCAAAAATTCAATCACCCAACTATGATGAAAAGCTCTTAATAAAGAAAAGCAATCGATGCAAACTTTGAGATGTACAGTATATTTTCTACCCTTATATCCTAGTAACATCCTTTCTATCTATGGATGCTTGATCCTGACATCTAATTTGTTTTTTGATTTGGATTTATTTTCTATGCCTTACTTCAAGCCTACCTTTTGAAAATAAATAACGAAGAAATCACATAATTACTTCCCAATTATCCAAACCAGCTAGATTGAGAAGCAATAAGGCGCAGTTATTAAGCCCTTCTAGATAGCATGCTGTATATAACAATGTCGCTTGCCATGGTTTGTAAAGCTCAAATGTTTGGATTGACTTTTTTTTAAAACTATTGATTTCAAATATTCATTTATTAAGAAAACATAAATAAGTTGCTAGATCCAGCTGAGAACTGGGTTATGTTCTGCAGCAATGGTCTCCACAGAGAAGTCATAATTTTCAGATCTGACTGGGAGTTAATAGAGCGAAGAGCAGTATTAATTCCCTGAGGGTCTTGTCTCTGCTTGCTGCTGCACAGTCACATCAAATTCTGGCCATTAGCAACAGGGCTTTAACAATGTGGAACAAAGAGGTTCTCCTTTCTCAAGTCCCACATCACAACTGTGAAAATGTGTATTAATGTAGCCCAATGTCAGACAGCTTTTAGAAAAAGCTTCAAGCTTCAAGGCATCAACTAACCCCCTATTGGGATAAAACTTTTCCATCAAAGGGCGGGGGGGAGAGGAGAATGTTTTCTGGTTTAGGAAAACAAACATATTCTAAGGACAATGAACTTTAGAAAAGGAGAAGCAGCAATGAAGTGAAAATGGAAGCCACTGATGGGACTGAATAAGATCCCTCGTGTACTTTTTTTTCTTGGAAGCAAGTTTAGACTCATTCAAGGCCAAAGAACTTAGATTGCTTCAAACCCATTTGTGAGCTCCCAAAACTTTTAAAGAAATGATGGATGCCCATGTGACAAGCCAAAGAAAATATGTACTCTCTTGGCAGTTTCAATTTGATTATAGAATCTTGACACTATTAAAGGAATAGAATTGAAAATAAGCTTACATGTATATCAGGGGCGGGTTCCTCTTACCTGCCTACCAGTGCGCTGCACGTGCATCATCACATTTCGTGCACGCACACGCTCACTATGTGCGTGCGTCCCCTCACACGATTTTGCTTCCGCGCATGCGCAGGAAGCAAAAAAAGGCTAAAAATTCAGAAAAAAAGATGGCACCACACAACGGACCGGCGAAGACGGCACCGGAGCCGTCGTGTGCAAATTGTGCAATCGGCGGACCGCTACTGGAACGACAGAGTGGACCGCACTGGTAGGAACCCACCACTGATGTATATATAAATATAAATGCAGACCAGATCATGTTACTTCAGGAATCCAATATCTAAGGTTTTGGATACATAGATTTTGTTTGCTTTTTTGTCAGAAACAAAGATATGCTTACAAAATTTGAGATTAAAAAGGAATTTGAAAAGAACTGGGTAATTGGCTGAAATCTAGCCTTCTATCCATTTACTAACAAATAGGTGTTTGATATTTGAAAACATTTCTAAGTTCTAATGTAAACATCCAAACTAAATTAATAGACAGATAAATATAGAAATGTAGCTCAAAATAGATTCTGTATACTTTAAAATTGAGACCAAAAAAAAAGGATTGCTATATTTTTCAGTCAGGGAAATAAGGAAAAAAATTGTAATCAGTTTTACTTAGAATTAATGCTTGCTTGTCTTGCTACAAATTCAAATATGAATAAGATGTCCAGGATGGAAGTGAAAAAAATGTCTTTAGTATGAAATATACCTATAATCTTCTCCTATTACCAACAAGTTCAAAGTGTAAACTGTATATATTGTTTTTCTTTCCTAAGTTTAAAACACAGAAGAAAATTAAATATGCTTCAAACCAAACAACTATTTTTTTTACGCTTAAGGATCAGATTAATTGGATGCTGGTAGTATGATGGGATGTTGGAACAATTTAAGGACTTGCCATGGACTAGTGCTGAGTATCAGAAAAACAAAACCAGGAGCCCAATTTGAAATTAATTTGTAATCAGAAATCTGGATCTTGGATGCCAGACCAGGATACAGACTGAGATCCAAAGGTGGATAGGAATTTCCCTGAGAAAACCCAAATGAAACATGATTGAATTGTTATTTTTATTAAGCTGTGGTTGATTTTTTTTAAAGGGGATGGGGAGGAGAAAGAATTAACCTAAAGAGATCCAGGAAAGAATATTAGCTTATTTTCTATTAGATATCTGTTGATTTATATGTGTCTCTTTTCTTCTCTTCCCTATAGTGCATGAGGTCAGCACATTGAACAGGGGCAGGGGTATTTCTATGGAAGTATAAAAGGGTGAAGATGGTAGCTGCAACAGAAGTGGGCTCCTCCCGGTTCGGACCGGTTCGCCCGAACCAGTAACAAACCGTTGGTGATGTCACGATGATGTCACGGAGACGGTTCGGTCGGTGCTGGTCCATGGGTGCCGCCATCTTTTTTTTTTTTTTACTTTGGGAGGGATTTTTTTCTGGGTTTTTTTTCTTCTGCGCATGCGCAGAAGCTGACTTTCCGGCACTGCGCATGCGTCGTCATCTTGTTTTTAGCTTTTAAAAAAAAATTCCGGATTTTTTTGCACTGCGCATGAGCACGCACATCCCCACAAGGCACAGCCACGTGGCGCGGGAGGAAGCGAGGTAAGTTAGAACCCACCCCTGAGCTGCAAGCATGCTATTCACGCCTGTCTCTTTTTTTTTTTACATGTGCAACAATATCTGTACAAGAGAACCTGGGTTTTGTGTGAATAGCCACAGCTGTCTATAGCACACTTTGACCTTTTACATCTTTTCTCTCAAAAATCCTGCATTTGAGTCATAGGAAATAGTAGCTGTTGGATAGCAAGTTAGCTCATACGCATAATCTATGACTATATTTCTATACTAGGTAGTATCAGTTCTTCAGCCTTCATTTCCCTTCTAACTTTATTTGGATAAATTATAAGTTGAATTTCAGACTTGTTGCAGATAAATGTGTACTCAGATGTTGAATGATATATCCTTTTTTGGAGGGAGGGGGAACCTCAGACTCTGCACTTGAACAATTGTCTATAAGGTGACATAAGTTAAATAACTAAGAAAGATTGACTCCAGTTAGATTTGAACCTAAACCTGAACTTCCCCACAGATTATAGAGAAAACCTTTTTTTTTTTACAAAAAGGAAGGGCCAAAGCAAACCACTAGTTAGCTTTAATTTGTAGCACAGAATTAAACAAAATGCCAGAGAAGGGTTATACACATTTGTTTTGTTCATTCTAAATTAGCTTAAATCAGCTATAACTTTACCCTGATCATCAATAGCAGCTGTTATAGCATTGAAAATGAATGAAACTGTATAGTATTGTTATTTAATGGTTGCAGACTTTGGTTCTTTTTGCACCTCACTCGCCTTATTCTTACAGAAAAGCTATCAATCAGGAGATTTTTAATAGGTTGAGCTAAATCATCCATTGAATTATTGCAGAATAATCTGACTTTAAACTCATTTAAGATGTTTTATGGTCCATATATATTATCAACACGTATGCCTGTTAAAGATTTATCAAAGCCAAGTGTCAACATCAAAGTTCAAGACTACTCAAGGTAGAGGATGGCTTTTTTGAGGGGGGGGAAGCATTTGATTCACACTTTTGCAATGTGATTTCTCAGCTTGGCTTTCTAGAGCAGTGTTTCCCAACCTTGCCAACTTGAAGATGTCTGGACTTCAACTCCCAGAATTCCCCAGCCAGCATTCGCTGGCTGGGGAATTCTGGGAGTTGAAGTCCAGACATCTTCAAGTTGGCAAGGTTGAGAAACACTGTTCTAGAGCATTATGCTATTTTCATAAGCAAATGTCCATCTTTCCTATGTGCATTGCAAGCAAGAATATTACCCCAAATATTGGAGAATACAGTAAATTCTAGAAAGAAAGAAAAAAAGAAAGAAAATGATTTTATTCACTTCACCTTTGTACATAAGAATTCCATCTTGTAAACTGCACCTTATGCTTCAGAAATATTCTTGGTTTTATTTTTGAATCCCTATGCAAAATATATTGTGCCTTTGGGTCAGTGTAGACTTTTGGCAACTGTTTGGATAAATCCCTGCAGTTTTCTTGGTAAGTCCCCCCCCCCGAAATGGTTTGGCATTGCCTCTTTCCTAGGGCCAAGAGAGTGATTGGCCCAAAGATACCCTGTTTGCTTTGTACATAAGGTGGGACCAGAACTCAAGCTCTCCCACTTTCCAGCCTTGTACTTTAACCATCACATCAAATTTGCTGTTATCCTATACAATTCATTTTGGATTTACTATACTATAAACATTCTGATACATGCCATACATAAGAGGGGGGAAAACATACACTGCAATGCGCTCTACATGGGGCTACCCTTGAAGAGTATTCGGAGACTTCAGCTGGTGCAAAATGTGGCTCCGCGTGCTGTGGTGGGTGTGTCAAGATACACCCATGTAACACCTATACTCCGCCAGCTGCATTGGCTGCCCATTGGTCTCCGGGTACAATTCAAGGTGTTGATCATTATCTTTAAAGCCCTACATGGCTTAGGACCAGGTTACCTCCGGGACCGCATTCTGCCTCATACTTCCCTCCGACCGGTTAGGGCCCACAGAGTGGGTCTCCTCCAGGTCCCGTCAGCCAAACAATGTCGGCTGGCAGGCTCTAGGGGGAGGGCCTTCTCTGTGGGGGGCCCTGTGCTCTGGAACCAACTTCCCCCAGAGATCCGAATTATCCCCACCCTGCTGGCCTTCCGGAAAGTCGTCAAGACATGGCTCTTCCTGCAGGCAGGGGTTTGAGACTAGTTTTCTACCCTGAGATCTCCCCCAGTATGTATGTTGTTGAACGTTTTTTTAAACTTTTTTAATGTTTTAAAATTGTTTTTAATTAAATGTTTATTGTTTAGTGTTCTTTTAAAATGTTGTACGCCGTCCTGAGTCCTTAGGGAGTAGGGCGGCATAGAAGAACCTATAAATAAATAAATAAATAAATAAATAAATAAATAAATAAATAAATAAATAAATAATAAATAAATAAATAAATAAATAAATAAATAAATAAATAAATAAATAAATAAATAAATAAATAAATAAATAAATAAATAAAAATTTTCTGTGACATTTGTTGAAGGCACTCTTCAAAAACCACTATTTTAACCCAACACATGTTTTATTGCTGTCCTTTCAGACATGAAACAATCTCTTTTATCTTTTTACTTAAGATGGGAAAGAAAATCCTTGAGGTCATTGCATATAAGACAAAAACCATTTTTTTCCAATAAAAGCTAATCAGCCTTGATCTCAACCACTTCGGTTTGAATAAACAGAAGTGGTTTTTATACTACTTGGTTCCCTAAGCATTATATCCAAACACAGATGCACTCACTTAGGTCACCGACCTGTGCATTTCCTTAGAAATAAATTTGATTGGATCAATAATGCTTACTGCGTAGTAAATAAGTTTGGTTTATTTTTATATGGAACTAAAACAAGTGGCATGCAAGGGAATCAAATTTATCGTGGCTACCAAAGCCAACAGAAATCTGACAGAGTTTGTATAACTGCTTTTGCAAACCAAAACAGTGAGAGGCAGTTCTAAGGTACCCATTTAACAGATTGATCATCATGACAGCTTTATAAGGACTTCCGGCATTGCAAATCTTGGTCTGATTCTTAATGACTTTGTTTACAGTATAAGGGGAAAACAGAAGGCTCAGTGTTAAATATTTATTTTACATGCATTTAAAATGCTAATTAATTTATATTTGGCTTGTCCCTTGTCCTCAGATGAGAGGGCAAAGTAAAACTGTTCTGACAGAATTGAGAACAATACAGCACTTATGTGAAAGAAAGTATGGAACGATGCAGATTTTGCCACCCTTCAGCAGCAATTAACTGAGTCACAATTGTAAACAGTGGCTCTATAGATCGACACAACAAATAAAACATTTTCCCACAGCTAATATTATATGAATATTATTTTACATTGTTTTCTGGAGATAACTTTCATACTGCTGGTTTTCAGGAGTTATTTCCTTTCATTCTGTTTTGGCTGAACATAATAAGCTCATTATCTGTCTATACTAGGTACATATAACAATAATAATAAAAAAAACCTTGGTATTTCAGTGTGAAATCTGCATCGCGAGAGATTGATTATATTCAGTGAAGCACAAGAGGACTATTGCTTAAATGGATTTCAATAAAGTTAATCTTCCTAAAGTGGTTGCTGCTTATTTTTATACAGTCCATGAAAATAGAAAAACTGGCACACCAGGCAACAAACTACAGTAGATTCCCTTAGGTACTGGTTTTCCCTCCTTTAACCGGGAAATTTATTTATTATTTATTTTATTTTGTGAGATTTATATACCGCCTCACAGTGCAAGCACTCTCTAAGTGGTTTACACCAGTAAGCAATGTATATTTATATTGCCCCCAACAATCTGGGTCCTCATTTTACCTACCTTGGAAGGATGGAAGTCTGAGTCAACCTTGAGCCGGTGAGATTTGAACCGCTGACCTGCGGATCAGTGTCAGCTAAAGTGGCCTGCAGTACCTGCCTCTAACCATTGCACCACCTCGGCTCATACTGTAAATACTGTAGAACAGAGAGGAATTAAAAGTAGCATCCTTCCTTCATCTGCAGTCTAATGGGGAACAATTTCTTGCAGAATATTAAATCATGTTATCCCACCGTAGATTCAGGCTCACCTTTATGGAAGCTGGATCAGGGCAATTAACTTAGACAGTAAAATACAGTAAAATCAATTGGTCTGGATATGCAGTAACCAAGAATACTACAAGCAATTATTTTTCTCACTCCTGAGTATTATTTTTCGGACTATAAGACACTCCCGGACTATAAGACGCACCTACCTTTTGGGGAGGAAAACAAGAAAAAAAATCTGCCTCTGCCTCCCAGCAATTTGCCTCCTTGCAGCGAACAGCAAACAGGCTGGTCAACTTCAGTACAGCCTGATTTAGCACGAGCACCTGATTGGCAGTCGGATCTGCCACCCAGAATACCACCTATCAGCTTTTCCAGGCTGCGTGGATCACCACCACCACCACCACCACCCATTGCCACTGCCCATCACCTGCCACCTATCACCGTTGCCACCTATCGCCGCCTCCACACCCCACATTTTTGGCCCATTCCAGGTGGTGGGGATCGCTGCTGCTGCCTATCCTCGCTGCCTGAAACGGACCGAAAATGGGGTGTACAGAGGCCAAAAATGGGACACGTGGAGGCCGAAAATGGGGCATGCGGAGTTGGCAATTGGCGGCAGTGGCAATGGACTGCGACGGTGGTGGTGATCCCCGCAGCCTGGAACAGCTGTTAGGCGGTATTCCAGGAGGCAGATCCAACTGCCAATCAGCTGCTCATGCTAAATCAGGCTGTGCTGAAGCTGACCAGGCTGTTTGCTGCAAGGAGGCAAATTGCTGGGAGGCAGAAGCCAAAGGGTGGAGGCTGGCGGGTGGGCGAGGCTTTGGAAGCATTCGTTCTATAAGACACAGAGACATTTCCACCCACTTTTTGGGGGAGGAAGTGCATCTTATACACCGAAAAATATGGAAAGCTTCAACAAGTTTCTAACTGCAAACCAGATGCATTTTTTAGCCCCAGAAAGATAGAGAATATGACTAGTGGGCTGTATTTTGTGCAGGAATGGGTGAAAAAGTAGAAACCAACTATGTTTATAGGTTTTCAACATAATATTTCAGTCCATATAACAGAATAACAGAGTTGGATGGGATCTTTGAGATCTAGTCTAACTCCCCGCTTAAGCAGGAGACTCTGTATCATTTCAGACAAATGGCTGTCCAATCTCTTAAAACCTCCAGTAATGGAATAACCACAACTTCTGAAGGCAAGAGGTTAATGAAGGTTGTGGTTAATTGTTCTCCCTGTCAGGAAATTTCTCCTCTTCTTTTTCTTGATTAGTTTCCGTCCATTGCTTTTTTGTCCTGCTTTGGAGAATAGCTTGACCCCTCCCCTCTTCTTTGTGGCAGCCCCTCAAATATTGAAACACTGCTATCATGTCAATCTACTCAAAGGGGATTTTTTTAATTAAAAAAATGAAAAAGCTAAATTTTATTTTATTTTTAAACTTCTATAAATAAGAGGCTTTTATACATATAGACATGTATTTGAAACATTAATCATTATACATATTATTTTATACATAATTTTCATATATGTATAGGTGGGTATTTTTTTTAATAGCAAATGTCCTTGATACTTTTTGTAATGTAAATTTCCCTGAAACAGATTTTTGCATTGTTTTTTGTTATTTATTTAATTTATTTGTTTGTTTGTCAAACATGTACAAGGTCACAAGTATAAGTATGAACATAAACATGAATAAAGGAAGTAAATACAGGTAAATGGGGACAATAAGACAGGAACGGTAGGCACGTTGGTGCACTCATTTTTTTCTTTGAAGCTCTCTCAAGAAAAGAAATATTATATGTGTACTGATTTTTGCTGGCAAAAAATGCAGATTCTTTCTGTGCTATGAAATAAATATGCATCAGGTTGTGGCTAAAATGATGGTTTCTTTCAGCTGGAGTATTATCTGAGTAGTTAAGTTTTAAGCTACTGTTTAAAAAACATACGTGATTTCTGTGTTTACATATTTCACTGTTGACTCGTCCTTGCTTTGTTTCCATTTTGTCAATGTTGGTTTTCACTTTGCTACTTTTTTTGCATTGGTTTTTTTCTTCATGTTCTTTTTGCCTATTTGGTTATATTAAAGCAAAATAAAAAATAAAAATAAAATAAAAAGGGAATTATGAATGCAAAGTCAATGAAAATAGAAAGAAATATTTCATTCAATGCTGTTGCCCCGGATGCAACAATTTCACTCTATCCCTTATTTAATTTGGTGGGTCGCAGTTTGTTTGAAGTATATATAAATAAGAAGTTGTTCTACAGGCATAATAAACTTTAATTAAGTAATGTGCATTATTTTACATGTAATATAGCATCCCAGAGCAGCAAACTGTTTATATGTGCCTATGTACATATAAGCTGATAGAACATTTTATTTATCTTAATAGTTCTACTACATTTAATAGTTGTATTAAATTTCACTCTACTCCAATTTATTTATTTATTTATTTATTTTGTTATTCTTATATGCCGCCCAACTCCCGAAGGACTCAGGGCGGCGTTTACAAATTCTGCCTTGCCTTTGATCTAAAAACTTTATCTATAATGTGTTTACCATTGCCAGAGCCTTATGGATGCTAATTGTTATTCGTACATTGCCATGTGATTGCAGATAGCTTCTTTTGTGAATACAGTCTGTAGTTTAGGTCACGGAGTGCTAATTCTGGAAATCAGTTTTGGGAGAGAGAGAGATTTCTTAAGCCCTGCTTAGAATGTGTAAGCATAGCTGACTTTGAAAGCTTAATCACTTTAAACAAAGAGCACTGATCCAGTATGGGTCACCCTGTGCTTTTCCTATTGACCTCTTTATTGGAAAATGTTATTCTAGCTGCCACCTTTGTAAAATGCATGGTAGTGTACTACAGGACTGTATAAACAAAGTTAGCCGAGAAGGCATGGAGAATAATGGAATTACAGCAATAGAAGACTGAATGGGATTAGAAAGAAAGCACACAGAAGGGTAAAAATACCATTTATTTCACCCAGGCAAGGCAAGGCATAATAACAGGTTCAGTTTCCTACAGTTATGTGTGTATGAGCGTGTGAGTGCGCGTGTGTGTGCGCCAGGGGTGGGTTCCTGCCGGTACGCTCTTACCTGTTGGTCGCCGCAGAACCGAAGAAGCCTGTGGCGTTCGCAGCATGGGGCTTCCCCCGCCTGCTTTCCCCCGCCCGCCTGGATGCCGCCATTTGCGTTCTTTTGCCCTCTGCACAAGCAGAATGCTTTGCGCATGTGCAGAGGGCAAAAGAACGCAAATGGCGGCATCTAGGCGGGCGGGAGAAAGCGGGCGGGGGAAGCCCCATGCCATGAATGCCACCGGCTTCTTCGGTTCTGCGGGAACCAACAGGTAAGAGCGTACCGGCAGGAACCCACCCCTGGTGTGCGCGCACACACACACACACACACACACACACAAATATGCACATATATACACATACATACATACAGTATATGTATATTTGGTAAAACTAAATACATAAAGAAGGGCTGAGCTAACAAAAAAAGGAGCAGATATCCCTATTGCATATTTAAAGGTTTAAGCCTGACATTGAAAATTGGTTCTAAGGCTAAGATTTAACAGCTGATGCCTGACAATATTTTTTCATCTGAGTTAGTTTGTGACTCCTGTGGAAACTGCTTTGATAAATCCCTGCAGTTCTCTTGCTAATGTTCATCAGGAGTGGTTTGCCATTACCTTCTTCTTAGAGCTAAGAGAGTGTGACTGGCCCAAAGTCACAGAGCTGGCTTTCTGCCTAAAGCAGGATGAATTCACAGTCTCCCAGTTTAAAGCCTGATACCTTAGCCACTACTTCGAACTGGTTTTTCTGCAAATATTAAATAGTTGTATTTACCTATATAATGCTTTCATTATTTATTTATTGGATTTTTATCCTGCCTTTATTATTATTTTTTAATAAATAACTCAAGATGGCGAACACATATAATATTCCTTCCTTCACCTTTCTTCCATTCAACAACAACCCCATGAGGTTGGTTGGGCTGAAAGAGAATAACTAACCCAAAGTCATCCAGCTAGCTTTCATGCCTAAGGTTGGACTAGAACTCAAAGTCTCCTGAGGAGCTAGTCTGGCACTACTGTACTAAATGGTTAGCTGCAGGGGTGGGTTCCACTTACCTTCGCCACCGGTTCGCATCACGACGTTTCGCTCGCATCCCCTTGTGAGATTTGGCTTGCGCGCATGCTCAGAAGCAGGAAGAGCCTGAAACACAGCTGAGGAGCTCATCAGCTGTGCTTCGGGCAAAGAAATAAAGGTCAAAATTCACCCGTGGGCGGAAGGGAGGGCCCTTTTTCAAGCCATGGAAGGGGAAAAATTCGCACAAAATAAAAAAAGATGGTGGCACGCATGTAACGACACCGACAGTGATGTCATCAGTGGGTCGCTACCGGTTCAGGCGATCCTGTCCGAACCAGGAAGAACCCACCCCTGGTTAGCTGGCTTTGTAGACCGTGATGCTAGTGTTCTCTGGACACAGATCCTTCATGTTTCCCCAAACATCTGGCAACCAGATGTTCAGAGATTCCAGCAAGCTGGAGTTTCCATGATATAGGTTATATTGTCTTTCAATAGCTGCTGGGTTAGAGATTGAGACAATAGAAGCAATCTTTTCTAGAGACACTGTGATCAGTTTGCAGCTATATTGTTTAAGAAGATGAACTATTCCATTTCTTTATGAGAGCTCCTTAAAAATAAAATTTTAAAGAGGACTTCTGCATATACACATCAGGGGTGGGTTTCTCTTACCTTCCTTACCAGTTCGGAAGTGCACGTGTTGCATCGGAAGTGCGTGCTTTGCGCACGCGCACTGCACGCGCATGCTACGCTCACATACGCAAGTTACATCCGGGTACCGACCCTCTGCACATGCGCAGAAGGTTTGTTGCCAGCTGCTTTCAAGCAGCGGCGACCGCGGAACAGTTCGGGGGCTTGGCAAGGCAGCCACCACTACCGGTTTGGCGAACAGGGCCAAATTTCTGCCAATGGCTCCCGCGAACCAGTCCAAACCGGTAGCAACCCACAATTGATACATATGCATACATAATTTGGGCGTATCTAAATCCAGAGTATAAATAAGGTGAACTCTTGAATGTATAACAATTTCATGCCATCCATAATTGATAATTTATTTTATTTATTTATTTGTCAAACATATATAGGATAGTAGTAGTTTGTATAAACATAAGTAAAAAGTAACAATAAAAAAGGACAATAGGACAGTAGGACAGGGACGGTAGGCACGGTGGTGCGCCAATAAAAGAAAAACTTTTTTGCGAAGACATATTTTATTTCATTTTTTTTTATTAATGGTTCTTATAGGCTGCCTAACTCCCGTGGGACTCAGGGCGGCGTACAGTGTAGTCTAAGAACAATATAAAACAATGATAATGATTAAAAATTACAAAAGTTTAAAAAGTGTGTAATTTGGGAAGGGAAAGGAATTGTAGAAAGTGATTAAATAGGAAGATCTAGAACAGGGAAAAGAAGTATAGGAGAGATCCTCAAAGCAATTACTAGCATCCTACGGAATGAGAGACTGTTCCATCTTAGGGCTATCTAGCAGAAGTCAGAATTGAAAGATTCATATAATTCAGCAGAATGATATCTTTAACTTCCATTTTTTCTACTTTTATTATCAATTTTTCTTTGTTTTTACAAGAAGGCCTTAGAGCATATTTGATTTCCCCTGTCATTTCCTCTCATTTTCCCTCCTTTCCAGCAGAAATTTCTCATTTGACTAATATTGCTTTTTAGCTTTCAACAGTTTTTTGGGCAGCTATTTTTTTAAAAAATTCTCAGTTACAAAACTAGCATGCTTCAAAGTGTATAATCAGAGGTGGTATTCAGCCAGTTCTATCTGCTTTGGGTGAGGCCCCGCCTACCCACCCGGACATAATCATGTATGCGCGCTCACATTTGCGAACTGGCAGGGAAGGTAAGTGAATACCATCCCTGTGTATAACCATGTTCATTTCCTAGCTTGATTTAAAATATGCACCATACACATCAGGGGTGGGTTCTAACTTACCTTGCTGCTGGCTCGCTTCCTCCCACACCGCAGGACTGTGCCTCATTGGTGCATGCTTTGCGTGCGCATGCATGCACAATGCCAAAAGTTACAAAAAAATCTAAAAAAAGAAAAAAGCCAAAAACAAGATGGCCATGCATGTGCAGTGACGGAAATGCGGCTTCTACGCAGGCGCAGAAAAAAAAAATCAGAAAAAAATTTCCCCCCAAAAAAATATTTTCCAAAAAAAATTCCAAAAAAAAGATGGTGGCATCCACGGACCGGCATGGACCGGACTGGCTCAGTGATGTCACCAGTGGTTTGCTACCAGTTCAGGCGAACCGGTCCAAACTGGGAGGAACCCACCTCTGATACACATTTACACTTATGTATATGTATTCACAAACATGCATACATACAATTATTCATTTCATAAACAAGTTTAGGATAAAGAATCAAAACACTTCAATACTGCAACACTAAAATTGGTATTTAAGTTATTTTTATTCTACAAGCATAAAGAGCTATCAATAAAGCATTGATGCACATAATTCTGAATCCATCTTAAGTTCATGAACCTCCTTTGATGGGTGAAAATATTATATGAAACATCCATAAACATTAGATACAAATGTACAGCAGCTACTCATTGTACAAAAATTGTTCTCATTGAGAATTACTTAGTGCCTAAACCAGGCGGAAGATTTCTTGAAATGATTTCTTTTTTCTTTTCTTTTTCTTTCTTTCTGCTATGGATTTGTCTCTTTGGACCATTGATGAGTAAGAAGAGAAACAAGTAGCTTCATAGGTGGAGGTCTTCTCCAGCTTGTAGAATCTCCTGCTAAATTTAAGGAGGAAGTACAATGGCAGCCAATGAAGCAATACACTTCTATTCTGGGAGCAGATAAATCGGGAGCCTTATATACTTTGGGTTCAAGTTAACATAAACTCTAGTTGCTTTAAGAAATGGTCAGGAGTTTGAGAAAAAAATAAAGATCTGCTGAATTTCCTGTAAACAGTATGTGTTGTTAACAAGGGAAAACTCAGATGCTAAAGCATTTTCTGTGGCTTGTTTGAATAGAAAAGACTGAATCGCCACATTAACTGAGATATTTCCATTGTTACACTAATCATATCTATGTACAAATATGTATTTTTCTGGGTATAAATTTTTGCTTGAAATTTATAATCCAGGAAAGTGGGGGAAGGAGTCAGGGGTGGGTTTCACTTACCTTCGCCACAGGTTTGCTTGCTCCGATCGCACGCGCGCGTCCCCTCACGTGATTTCACTACCGTGCATGCTCAGAAGGTGGATTCAGCCCGAAACACAGCTGAGGAGCTCATCAGCTGTGCTTCGGGCAAAGAAATAAAGGTCAGTATTAACCCGGGGGCGGGCGGGAGGGCTTTTTCCAAAGCACAGAACGCTGTGAAGCCATCAAAACACAGAAAAATCGGCCGAAAATTCAGAAAAAAAGATGGCGGCGAGCACGGACCGGCACAAACAGAACCGGATCCGTGATGCCAAAATTATGTCACCAGCAGGTCGCTAATGGTTCGGGCGCTCTGGTCCGAACCCTGGAGGGAGTAGAGGGAGAGAGTCAGAAAGAAACAGAAACAAACTCCTTGCCTTACATATCAAAAGTTAAGGAATTATAAGCATCAACTTAATTAAAAATGATGTAATTCTTTTGTACCTCTTTAACACTAGAAGCTAATTAGATTCTATTAATTAAGAAAATCTTTCATACCTTAATATTTAGATATGCTTTAATGCTACGAAGTTAAATAAATTGACTTTCAAATTTAGGTGCATAAAAGTGTGACACATTAAACCTGTTTTTGACATTTCTAAGGGAGAATAATGAAATCCTTATCAAGCCAATGTTCATGCTCATTTGGGGTGCCATAGCTGGAGTCACGAACTGTTCTATGACATCCCACATTTTCCTTCATGTGTTACAAATATTACATTGGAGATTTCCACAAATTAATTAGCAGTATAAAAACTTTTATAAATAAAGTCAATTCAATAAAGACAAGTCCTATTAAAATGCAAACTATCATTCAAGGTGAAATGAACAGAAATACTGAAGATTGACTACTAACCCCGAATGAACATCTTGAAAAACAATTTGTTGAATATAAATGGTTAGCAAATGTCATTTCTGCTCCAAATACTACTAGTAATTAAGCTTTGTTTTTGTTTTTTTAAAAGAGAAAAACCTTATGGAAGAAGTAGAATTTTATTTTATTTTATTTTAAAATAAATTGTTATTGTGTTTTTTTAATTAAACAAATATTTATTTATTTATTTATTTTATTTATTTGGCTTTTCTTATATGCCGCCCAACTCCCGAGGGACTCAGGGCGGCGTACAACACAAGAAAAATACAAGAAATAACCAATAAACAGAATTAAAAGCATAATATAAAAATTAAAAATTACAATATAAAAAACAACCATTCAACAACCAAACATACCCGGGGGAGAGTTCAGCTGGAATTAAGCTCTGCCCCCTGCCTGCAGGAAAAGCCACGTCTTAACGGCTTTTCGGAAGGCCAGCAGGGTGGGGATAGTTCGGGTCTCTGGAGGAAGTTGGTTCCAGAGTGCGGGGCCTGCCACAGAGAAGGCCCTCCCCCTAGGACCCGCCAGCCGGCATTGCTTGGCTGACGGGAGCTGGAGGAGGCCAACTCTGTGGGCCCTAACCGGTCGAAGGGAAGTATGAGGCAGAATGCGGTCCCGAAGATAACCTGGTCCTAAGCCATGAAGGGCTTTAAAGATGATGATCAACACCTTGAATTGGACCCGGAGACTAATGGGCAACCAATGCAGCTGGCGGAGTATAGGTGTCACGTGGGTGTACCTTGGTACACCCACCACAGCACGCGCAGCCGCATTTTGTACCAGTTGGAGTCTCCGGATACTCTTCAAGGGTAGCCCCATGTAGAGCGCGTTGCAGTAGTCCAAACGGGAGGTGACAAGGGCGTGAGTGACCGTGAGTAGAGCCTCCTTCTCCAAATATGGCCGCAACTGGTGCACAAGGCGAACCTGTGCAAAGGCCCCCCTAGCCACAGCAGTAAGATGATGCTCCAATTTTAGCTGTGGATCTAGGAGGACCCCCAAGTTGCGGACCTGGTCCGAGGGAGTCAGTTTCGCTCCCTCGAGAACCAAGGAGGGACAGTTGTCGTAGTCCTTAGGAGGCAATATCCAAAGCCACTCAGTCTTGTCAGGGTTGAGTCTGAGTCTGTTCCTCCCCATCCAGATCCTAACGTCGTCCAGGCACCAGCACATTACATCAACTGCCGCACTGAAGTCAGACGGGGTGGTGATGTACAGCTGGGTGTCGTCAGCGTACTGGTGGAAACGCACCCCATGTCTGCGGATGATCTCACCCAGCGGTTTCATGTAAATGTTAAACAGGATGGGCGAGAGAACCGACCCCTGAGGCACCCCGCATAACAGGGGCCTAGGGGAGGATCTCTGCCCTCCTGTTAACAACGACTGCATCCTATCGGCGAAATAAGAGGAGAACCACCGTAAAACGGTGCCTCCCACTCCCAACTCGCCGAGACGATGCAGAAGGATACCATGGTCGATGGTATCGAAAGCCGCTGAGAGGTCAAGTAGCACCAGGATAGAGGAATTTCCCCCATCCCGGGCCCACCAGAGATCATCTATCAGAGCGACCAAGGCAGTTTCTGTACTGTACCCGCGCCTGAAACTCGACTGATAGGCATCTAGATGTTCTGTTTCATCCAGAAGTCGCAGAAGTTGAGTAGCCACCACCTTCTCCACAACTTTCCCTAAAAAAGGTAAGTTGGAGACCGGACGATAGTTCTTCAAGTCAGCTGGATCCAGGGAAGGCTTCTTCAGGAAGGGTCTCACCACCGCAGTTTTTAACGACTGTGGTACGGATCCCTCCTCCAAAGAAGCGATGACCACCGCCCGGATCCAGCCGCATGTCACCTCCCTGCTGGCCGAGACCAACCAGGAGGGGCACGGGTCCAATAAACAGGTGGAGGCCCCCATCGCCCCCACGGCTCTGTCCACATCCTTGGGAGAAACAGGCCCAAATTCTTCCCACAACGGTGGACTAAGACTAGCCCCCGTCAACTCCATGGACTCTGCCCAGCCAGAGTCCAGGTTCGACCGGATCCGAGCGACTTTATCCGACAGAAACTCTGCGAATTCCTCAGCTCTACATTGCAAGTGTTCCTCGCTCTCCCCTTTAGCAAGGAGGGAGCGAGTCACCCTAAACAAGGCGGCTGGGCGAGAATCTGCGGACGCAATAAGAGCGGAAAAATAAGATTGTTTTGCCGCCCTTATCGCCACTAAATAAGATCTGTTGTAAATTCTTAATAGTGTTCGATCGGATTCGGTCTTGCTG
This sequence comes from Diadophis punctatus similis, assembly GCA_023053685.1. Taxonomy (NCBI): domain Eukaryota; kingdom Metazoa; phylum Chordata; class Lepidosauria; order Squamata; family Dipsadidae; genus Diadophis; species Diadophis punctatus. The sequence continues at coordinate 69,264,890 of JALIGW010000004.1, read as the reverse complement.
GACCTCCAGCGGCGCTCCAGACGTCTCTTCTGGCGTTTCATCTCCCGGAGCTCCTCGGTAAACCAGGGAGCTTTTCGGGATCCACTGCCACGGAGAGGTCGCAAAGGCGCAATTCGGTCTAAAGCCCCTGATGCTGCGGTGTTCCAAGCATCCACCAGGGAGTCAGCCGAGTTGCGTACCAGGGTTTCAGGTATTTCCCCAAGTTCCCTCTGGAATCCTTCCGGCTCCATTAGGCGCCTGGGGCGGAACCACCTAGTCGGTCCCGCCTCCCTGCGGGGGAGGAATGGAACTGCGAAATCCAACCTCAGTAGGAAATGATCTGACCATGACAGAGGGGTGATGACTATGTCCCTTATCTTCAGATCATCTCTCCACTGCCCCGAGAGAAACACTAGGTTGAGTGTGTGACCACCCTCATGAGTCGGACCCTGGATTACTTGGGTCAGGTCCATGGTTGTCATGGAATCCATGAACTCCTGAGCAATCCCAGAGGTTTCGCCAGCAGAAGGCAAGTTGAAGTCCCCCAGCACCTGGCGTTAAGCAGCAGCATCCTGAGCCCAGGGCCCTGAACACCCTGGTTACCAGGTACTCGGTATGAGCAAGATGGAACCACATCGGAGGGGCCGGAACAAGGGATCGCTTGTACACAGCGAGGTCTCATTCCCCGAGAGCGGCCCACCCCTCTGCTCCCGCCATACCTGCCTCTTCCCATTATGACCGAGATGTTCCGGCTCTCGTCCCTACCAGAGACCCCCTCCCCTCCCCCGCTGGTCCCCCTCTCATCCTGCAGGCCATCCATACCATCCATACTGGACTGGGTAAAAGAGCCCGGACCCCCTCCACTTCTGTTTATACACTCAGCAAAGGGGGGCCAAGCCTTGGTTCCCAGTTCCCTCAAATTGTCTTCTAAAATTTCAAACATTTCATTCTACTCATTCATATCACAGACATAACATTCTCAATCATACAACATTCATCACTTCCGGGGTACAGTTTGCAATAAATAGTATAAAAGTCATAATAATGGAGCCAATAAGTAGGCGGAGGGTGCACCTCCCGATGTTAGCTCCCAGTCTTTGGATCCTGTATTCAGGTCTACCGTGGTCGTTAAACAGCGTCCGGATTTTTCTGCGATATACCACTGCTCTCTCCCTGATACTAGCATCAGTGAGGCTCAAAACCAAAGTACCATTCTGCAATGTTCTCCCTGGAGTCCAAGATCTTACTTTTGCTGCTCGAAAACTCCCCCCGGAGCCCAAGGAGGCAGCCCTGGCCACACCGATCAAAAAAGGCCACGTCGCCACCCAAGTCACAGCAATGGCGGTAATTATCGCATGTGAGTGGGGCTGCAATCGGGGGGGCAGAGTTATCCAAAGGAGTAGCCAGAAAAACAGCCAAAGGGGTCGTCCCAAAACTGCAATGGCATCTGCGTTGGTCACTGCAGATCGGCACATTAGCGAGCGTAGATGAGGAAACTGATTCATAACTTATGCATAACTGTGCTCATTTACACACTATTTACATACCATAACATTCAAAATCAACTATATTCCATACATTTCAATTATACCTTTCATTTTTACTTCTGTTTTTTCTCTTCTTTTTCTGTTTTTCTATTTCCCATCCAGTCGTACCATTTCTTCCATATTGCATGATATTCTGAGTCTATTTGTCCTTTCAGTTCGATTGTTAATTTGTCCATTTCGGCACAGTCAAATATTTTTCTTATTACTAAGCCTTTGGAAGGTACAAGTATATTATTTTGTCTCCAACATTGTGCAAACGCTATTCTTGCTGCTGTTATTATATGTAGCATAATATATATTATTCTTTATTATATTCCCCCTTAACAATCCCTAACAAGAATAACTGGAGTATATTCTATCTGAGAACCTGTTAGTTCCTGTATCCATTTGTGAATTTTTACCCAATATTTTTTTTGTTTCTGAACATAATCACCATGTATGATAAAAGGTGCCTTGCTTTTGTCCACATTTCCAACAATTCGGTTTTAAATTTGGGTAAATCTTTGCTAGTCTAGACGATGCCATATACTATCGGTAAAACATTTTATACTGGTTCTCTTTGTACTTTGCCAATTTAGTTATTTTATAATTTCTATTCCAGATTTTCTCCCAATCTTCCATTTCAATGCTATGTCCAATGTTTTTTTCCCAGGCTATCATAACTCCCTTCACTATATCTTCAGCTCTATCAAATTCTAAGTAATTATAATTTTTTGTTATTAATTTTTCATCTGGGCCTGTCAGTATTTTATCTAATTGTTGAGGGACCGTCTCAAATCCATACTCCTCTTTATCTTTTTTATATCGGGATTGGAGTTGCAAATATGGCCACAATCTATAATTATACCCTGGTCTTCCTTTTCTTGTCTGCTTTTTAAATTTCCTTGTCTATCTAAAAGTGCCTCATACCTAACCATTTTATTTATATCCAAGGTGTTCGGGTGGATCATCGCTTCCATTGTGGGTACCCACCTAGGGACTTTCATATAATTCCTTCTTTTGATCTCTTGCCACACTTGCATCAAAGCTTCTCTTATTTTATGTCTAACATAAAATTAAGAGCCGAGGTGGTGCAGCGGTTAGAGAGGGGTACTGCAGGCCACTTTATCTGACTATGATCCGCAGGTCAGCGGTTCAAATCTCACCGGCTCAAGGTTGACTCAGCCTTCCATTCTTCCGAGGTAGGTAAAATGAGGACCCAGATTGTTGGGGGCAATATAAATATACATTGCTTACTGGTGTAAACCGCTTAGAGAGTGCTTGCACTGTGAGGCGGTATATAAATGTCACTAATAAATAATAATAAATAATAATAAATAAATAACAAAATATGTATGCAATTTATTCCCTTTATCCCATAGAAAGACATGTCAATCTTTTTGTAGATCGTGTCCCTCCAGTGTAAGTATTCTTCTATTTCTCAAATTGATCCACTCTTTGACCCATACTAAAATTGCTGCTTTATAGTAAAGTCGCCAGTCAGGGAACCCTGGTCCACCCCTGCTTCTATTGTCCTGAAGATCTGTTAATTTTATTCTTGCTTTTTTGCCTGCCCATATAAACTTTGTTGTAATTTTATTCAAATCCATGAAAAAAAAATTATCTAATTTTATGGGTATAGTTTGAAAAAGATAGAGTAATTTCGGCAAAACATTCATTTTAATGGTTGCAATTCGACCTAGTATAGATAACTGTAATTTTCCCCATCTTTCCAAATCTATTTTTATTTGTTGTATTGATTTCACGTAATTGTCTTCTTTCATTGAGGAACATATCGCTGTCAGCCAAATACCTAGATATTTCATTTTTTTTTGTACACTGTAATCCCAATTTTTCCTCTATTTCGCTTTCCTGCTTTGATGTTACATTTTTAACTATCATTTTTGTTTTTGTTTTGTTCGTTTTAAGACCTGCTACTTCTCCATATTTCTCTATTTCCCGAATTAAAATTGGTTCTGACTCTTTTGGATCCTCAATAAAAAATACTAGGACAACTGCAAACGCCTGAATTTTATATTCTTCCTTGCTACTTTTAGTTCCTCTAATCTTTCTGTTTGCTCTAATTTTCATTAACAAAGACTCTAATGATAGGATAAAAAGCAGGGGTGACAAGGGGCATCCTTAACGGACTCCTTTTGTTATTTCAAATGATTTTGAAATATCTCAGTTTATTATTATATTTGCTTTTTGAGTAGAATATACTGTTTCTATCATTTGTTCAAATTTATCTCCAAATTTCATTTCTTTAATTTGTCTAATCATATATTTCCAATTTAAATTGTCGAACGCTTTTTGTGCATCCAGAAAAACAAGTGCTACTTGTTTCTCTGGATGGGCTTCGTAGCAGGGGCGGGTTCCTAATTTTTTTTACTACCACTCTGTGGGCGTGGCTTACTTTGTGGGTGTGGCTTGCCAGCCATGTGACCGGGTAGGCATGGGCCTCGGGAGCTTGGCAGCGGCCGGAGAAGCAGGGGCATTGCCCACCCGCAACGCAGCCCCCTGCAGCCGGAGCAGCAAAACCACGGCAGTGGTTCTTCTAGAAGGCTCCATCCGGCCTGAATGCTTCTCCCCATTCAATGATCCTAGGCTCCTGCCGCCCATTCCCCCTTCCCTCAGCAGCTCGAGAAGCCTCGAATGTGAGAAAATGCCTGGGATCATCACAGCACATTCGTGGCTTCTCGGACTGCTAAAGGGAGGGGAATGGAGATAGCTCCTGCCGCCCGTTCTTTCAGTGTCTCACACGCTTCCTCAGCCATCCTCCCCTGCTTGGACTCACTGTGGGGTAGGAAGGCAGCGCATGCACAGTGCAGGAAACTCGGCTACTGGGCATGCGCAAAAGAAAATTTTTTAAAAAAACTAACAATTTTTTTTTAAAAAATGGTGGTGCCTAGGCACCAGTAACCGACCGCACCGGTACTGTGACGTCACCAGAGGGCTGCTACCGGTACTATAGAGTGGACCGCACCGGTAGAAACCCACCACTGCTTCATAGTATTCTAATATATTTGATACCATTCTTGTGTTATTCCTGATTTGTCTCATTGGAAGAAAACCATTTTGATCGGGATGAATCATCTCATTTAGGATTGTTTTAATTCTTCCTGCCATGATCGTCATAAAAATTTTGTAATCCACGTTCAAGAGTGAAATTGGCCTGTAGTTTTGGATTTGGTTTGCGTCTCTGTCCCAAGTACTAACAGCTAGCTTTGTTTTTGGCCAATTGTATCTCAGTATACTTAAAAGCTTTATGCACTGAGAGGATTAGAGTTGGAAATTTACATCTATGAAATTGCACAATCAAGAACAAATCTAAAGGATTTGAAATGATGTGTAGCACTCAAAAACAGTTGTATCTCCTGGTGTTTTATCTATATTGAAAATTGGGATTAATCAGCTCAAATTTGTACCCAACTTCTGTACTGTTTGCATTTAAAGGCAGTCTGCACTTAATAACTACAATTAGGAACAGCAGCTCTGTCGATAAATGATTCAGTTAGTAAGTATTTGATTTTGAGCTAACTATTAGAGCTAAGCTTATATGTTAAATTAGGAATAAATCAAGCCTGTATGGTCACACATTTATAAATGCTATTGTCCCCATGGAGGAGGGGGATGGAAAGCACATACACACACAAGAAATTTATTTCTTTGGTCCTATGCATAGAGCTGCCAGTGGGGAAATGAATGGAACTTAAGCCATTAATAGGGACTCCAAAGTGTGAAATGTAATTAAAAATAACCAATAGTTACAATTTGTTTTGTATACAATTTTGCCAGTTATAATTTCTTTACTTAACCACTAAAATCACAGGTTCCAACATTAAACATTTATATAGGAATAAGACATCTTCAATAAGCACAGAAAGGTTAAAAAAAAGTGTTATGTCATATCTGGCCCTTCCTAGCACGCATCCAGTGTTTTGACCAGAGTTTTCAAAATATTTAATGACTTTTAGTGCTGCAAGTTCCATTAGACCAGGAGTCTGCAACCTTAAACACTCAAAGAGCCATTTGGATCCGTTTCCCAAAGAAAAGAAAACACTGGGAGCCACAAAACCTGGGTGAGCGTGGCCAACTCGACTTCCACCAGTCACAGGACCCCCTAGCCACGCCTACCCAGCTGGTCATTAGGGCAGAGAACCGGTTGTTAAAAAACACCGGGAACCACAAAACCCTTTTGACATCTCTCTCTCCCTCCCTCCCCCCTCTCTCCCTCTCTGTCTGTATCTCTCTATGTCTTTCTCTCCCCCCTCTCTCTGTATCTCTCTGCCCCTTCCCCGCTTCTCCATCCCCCGCCGTCGCCCTTACCTTCTCAGGCCAGGCGAGGAGTGACTGGGAGGAGAGGGTGAGTGGCGGGGACAGCCAGTGGTGGGATCACCCGACAGGGAGCCACAGCAGAGGGTCCAAAGAGCCGCATGCAGCTCCAGAGCCGCAGGTTGCTGACACCTGCATTAGACAAATAGGTAGCTAAATACTGAGATTATTTTAACAAGAGCCAGTCTACTAGGAACTAAGAGAATCAATCAGAAGCATTAGCTACTGAAACAGTTTGTTTTTATAAACTGTTTAAGACAATCAGAAGACTTATTTGTTTTCTACAAGGACTCTGGATTAGACTTTCAAAGATTTTGTTTATATTGTTCTATTGACAGAATGATGATTTCTAATTAGATACCCAATCTAAGGCAGAATTCTGCTCTCTCTCACTGGGAAATTCACTTCAGTTTAATTAGCCAAGGAATCAACATGGCTCTGTTTAATTCAATGAGTATGAGAGAGACAGGAATGATCATTGTCAGAGCTTTTGTTGCTGCCAGTTTTAACTTCTCCCGCTTGGACCATCAGATTAGGAATAAAATGGGGAAAAAACATGGAAACTCACAGCAAAGGTTTGGAAAATACCCAAGCAAAACATAAGGACCAAAACACATACAGCCATAATAAATCTCTGAAATACTAAGTGATAATAGTAAAAGCAACATTTTTACTACCATCCCATTTTACTCTAAGAATTAAGTATGTATATGCATATGTATGTAATGTATGTAGTGTATGTAATATGTAATGTAATGTAGGAATAATATAATTAACGTAACGTAACGTAATGTAACATAACATAAACATAGTAATATACTAATGTAATATACATTATATTATATTTAATTACAATATAATCATACTTTTGCATGAGTGTTTATTGCAGCCACTTTTCAGTGCAGTATAAATTCAATTTGTATGCAAATTGTGCACAAGTTACCAATCAATTTCTACAAACAGATTTTCAATAGATCAAATGATGCAAGTTAAGAATTGGGAGAGGATTCTTGGTGGCAAACAGAACTTTACTGCTATTGTCTAGACTGGGATGTTTATAGATATGTGGTAATTATAGCACCTTATCTAAGGATGCTTGAATATTCCTAAATCTAAAATAAGACTGTTAATATTTCCAGGAAAAAAAAAGAAAGCTCTCAAAACTCAATATCCACACGAGCTCTGTGAAATATTTTGCATCCTCTTCGTCTCATCAGCGTGTACAGAAAGCAGGTATTGCAACAAATGTTCAGAGAATGAGTTGGTAATGCACATGAATTTAGAGAATGAAGCAGACCGCTGGATATGAATGTGAGCATATATTAATCTTGCATTACATGTTATAATTATGTACACGGTATATCTGGAAACCTACTTAGGCAATGTGGATTATTTATAGCACAATACAAGTACTCCTCAATTTACGATCACCATTGATCCCCAAAATTTCTGTTGCTAAGTGAGACAATCATTAAGTGGCATTTGCTCCATTTTACAACCTTTGTTGCCACAGTTGTTAAGTGAATCCCTGTAGTTGTTAAGTGAGTAACTTGGTTGTTAAGTGAATCTGGCTTCTCCATTGACTTTGCCTGTCAGAAGGTTGCAAAAGGTGATCACATGACCCTGGGACATTGCAACAGTGGTGGGTTCCTAATGGTGCAGCCCACTCTCTCATTCCGGTAGCGGCCAGCAGATGGCGCTATTTGCGCACGACCGCTCCGGTGCCGTCTTCTCCGGTCTGTCGCGCGGTGCCATCTTTTGGGGAGAAATTTTTGGGCTGATTTTGCTTCCTACACATGCGCAGAAGCAAAATCTGATGAGGGGACGTGCGCGAGAGATCCATGCATGTGCAGGAAACAAAATTGCACGAGGGGGCGCACACGTGTAGCGACCATGCACGAGCGCACAACATGTCAGCGCACCAGTAGCGAGGTAAGTGCAACCCGCCCCTGCATTGCAACCATCATAAATATGAACCCATTGCTAAGCATTGCTGAGCCACGGTGGCGCAGTGGTTAGAGTGCAGTACTGCAGGCTACTTCTGCTGACTTCTGCTGCCTGCTGGCTGCCTGCAATTTGGCAGTTCAAATCTCACCAGGCTCAAGATTGACTCAGCTTTTCGTCCTTCTGAGGTGATAAAATGAAGACCCAGATGGTTGGGGGCAATATGCTGACTCTGTAAACCGCTTAGAGAGGGCTGTAAAGCACTGTAAAACGGTATATTGCCATTGCTAAGCATCTGAATTTTGATCATATGACCATAGAGATACTACAATGGACCTAAGTGTGAAAAAATGGTCATAAATCAATTTTTCCAGGTCCATTGTAACTTTGAATGGTTACTAAACAAGTGGTTGTAAGTCAAGGGCTACCTGAACTGCCAGTTTCTGGTACCTGAAGTATGTTATATATACAAGTTGATCTGAATCTAAATGGGAGACTTTCTGAATGTTCCACACATTCCTCAGTGTTTCCTAGAGAAGAAACCTGATACCAATATGATACAATTATTTGAAATAGTATTTATTTATTTATTTATTTATTTATTTGTTTATTTGTTTATTTATTTATTTATTTATTTATTTATTTATTTATTTATTTATTTATTTATTTATTTATTTATTTTTTACATACATACATACATACACACACACACACACATATATATACATATATACATATATACATATATACATATATATATACACACACACACACACACACACACACACACACACAAACACACACACACACACACACACACACACACACACACACACACACACACACACACATATATATATATATATATATATATATATAATTTCTATGCCGCCCAACTCCCTAGGGACTCTGGGAGGCTCACAACAGAAACCAACATAAATCAATATAAAAACATCTAAAAAAACAGATTAGAAAACACATTTACAATTTAAGATCATTTCAGCCCTCCATACATTCATGGGGCGACCTCGCTAGTCATCTCCACAAAGTCAATGGCCCCAGGCCTGTCGGAAAAGCCAGGTCTTTACAGCTTTCCGGAAGGCCAATAAGGTGGGGTTGGTGTTGATCTCAGGCGGTAGCTGATTCCAGAGAGCCGGGGCAGCCACAGAGAAAGCTCTCCCCTGCGGACCCGCCAGCCGACACTGTTTCCCCCCCTAGCCGTGCTATCTTTTTGCTGAATGCTATTCCTGAATGATACAGCCACACAGAAAGAGGCATTTAAGCATTTTCAACTGAGCCCTATTTTTAGAGCAGTAAAAGTTTGGGCCAGTGCCTTTAAGTATTACCAAACAGCCATTCATTCATTGTCAAGAGACTTAAGAGACTGTCCCAATTACGCAGAATTTAAAACTAAGATTAGCTCCTGAGCCTCTGTTTCCAATGCTCTGAGATGTTGTGTTGGCAAAGCAAGCATGAAAGTGCAAATGTTCCATTAGCTCAAGGGAAACCAAAGTTAAAGCTTCCGGTTGGCTGCATTGGAGAAACTGAGAACAAAGTGCACCAAACCCAAGTAGCATTAGCTTTGCTAGTCTAACTCTGAGTAGTTGAGAGTACAATAGGGGAATACATCTCATTAGCTAAAGCTTCTGTCAATATTGTCACATCATTCAACCTCCCTCTTCTTCCTATAATATTGTCCCTATAATATACCGCATTTCCCCAAAAATAAGACCCTGTCTTATATTTTTTTGAACTCTGAAATAAGCGCTTGGCCTTATTGCCATGCACTCAAAAGCCCAATTGGGCCCACTTTTGTTGCTAATCTGCTTTGGTGATGTAATTCCATAAGAAATTGCTAGATTGACTCACCCATTCAAAGAATTGCATAAATATCATCAATTAACTTCCTACAAATTCCATTCAATTGCCAATGTTACAATATCACAGAACAGGAAGTGTGGTGGCGCAATGGTTAGAATGCAGTATTGCAGGCTAACTCTGCCCAGTGCCAGGAGTTCAATCCTGATTGGCTCAAGGTTGACTCAGCTTTCCATCCTTATGACATGGCAAAATGAGGACCCCAAATTGTTGGGGGCATTATGCTGACATTGTGAACCACCCAGAGAGTGCTGTAAAGCACTATAGAGTGGTATGTGAGTGCTATTGCTATTCACATACCATCCTTTTGCAAATTATGTCTGTGAATTCAGTTCATTGATGATATTGCCAGATATTTACATAATGAATCATTAAAGATTTGTTTATTGGTAATGAGCATTTGTTTCTTTTGAAATAAGTTTCCTGAATGTGCTATAATCACAAAATTGAAAAAAAGTTGTTGAAAATTATGTTAAGATATATATGATTTTGACATACAAAATGATCACCATCTAGAATCCAACATCATTGATATAATGATAATTGAAAATCAAACAGTATCCTTTGTAGATATGTAATGCCCAGGGGGGGGGATTGAGAATTGGGGGGGGGTTATAAAATATGGATCTCATGATTGAAAAAAAGATGAGTATGAAAAAGATATTTCTGGAGATAGAGATAGAGATAGAGATAGAGAGAGAGATAGAGATAGAGATAGAGATAGAGATAGAGATAGAGAGAGAGAGAGAGAGAGAGAGAGAGAGAGAGAGAGAGAGAGAGAGAGAGAGAGAGAGAGAGAGAGAGAGAGAGAGAGAGAGAGAGATCTCCATATCGTGATACTGCCATACTGCCATTCAAGTGGGGAGGGGACCCCAAATTCTTTTACTCAATTCAATTCAGTTTATTATTACGGTCACAGACCAGAGACTAGAGCGAATAAAAACACTCAGTAAACATACAATTAAAAGTTATAAAATAAAATAATAAATAACAGATAAAATCTATGATAAAATCTAGTCTGTCAATTACACATGGTCTACACTACTAAAATTGCAATCCATAAACTGTGAGGCCTATAGACAGTTTAATACTAAAAGGGAAGGGAATAAGCAGGGTTTGCCACATTTGTTGTGTAAATTAGCTATGGTGGATTAGACACTTAAAAGTTAGCCACAGTTGATATATATATCGCGATATATATATTGTGAGGAAGACACATATTTGCGATGAATCCCCACTACTGCTGCGCAGAATCTGGCCACCTGTGCTGTAGTTATGACCTGTTCATCCTTAAGCAGCCACTGGAGATAGGTAGTGTCGGAACGGCCAGGATACCTTGCAATTATTGGCAGGATATGTTTTTTTCCTAATCTCCATATAAAAGGAGCATCTAAGGAACATGTGTCCCACAGTCTCCACTCACTTATTGCTGTCATCCTATTTTCCTATGTATCCTGTAATTCTCTAGTTTATAACTTTTACCCTGTCACCTATTCTGCCCTGTGCTTTGATTTACCTTGGGGGATGTAAAAGGGGGGGAGGGCCATCTGTTTTCTCTCAGTTTGGAAGCCTCACAGAAGAAGCGCATGGGAATGACTCCTTATCTCTTTCTTGCTTCCACAACATCTTCACACCTGTGGATTGACTCATTCAACATCAAACTGAGGGGAGGGGTTTCTAACCACTTTATCCTAATGGAATTGCCTGGTGGGGGGACTCAGACCCTGTTTTACATTGTCTTGCATTCACTTCCTTTTAATAAAAGTTTCCTTTTGAAATGCTAAAGTTTCGAGAGTCCATGCTTTCTTGAAAAAGAGAGAATGGGGGAGAGATATTTGTATTTGCATTTGCTTATTTGTCAAGTATATATGATTATAAGCAAAGTATAAACAGTAAAACATGATTGAATATATATGTAATAGTACAAGCATGAATGAGAGTAAAAGAGGTATGAATATATGGGTACATTAGGACAGGAACGGTAGGCACGATTGTGCGCTTATGCACGCCCCTTACCGACCTCTTAGGAATGGGGTGAGGTTGATGGTAGATAATCTGAGGTTGAAGTTTTTGGGGTTAGGGGAAGAAACTACTGAGTCAGGTAAAGTGTTCCAGGCATTGACCACTCTGTTGCTGAAGTCGAATTTTTTGCAATCAAGTTTGGAGTGGTTTACATTAAGTTTATATCTATTGTGAGCTTGTGTATTATTGCGGTTGAAGCTGAAGTAGTCGTTAACAGGTAGGACATTGAGGCAGATAATTTTGTGACCTACACTTAGGTCAGATCGAAGGCGGCGGAGTTCTAAATTTTGAAGTCCCAAAATTTCAAGTCTGGTTTCATAAGGAATTCTGTTGTGAACAGATGAATGTAAAGTCTTCTTGTGAAGTATCGCTGGACATTCTCAATTGTGTTAATGTCTGATATGTAGTGTGGGTTCCAGACTGATGAGCTGTATTCAAGAATCGGTCTAGCAAATGTTTTGTATGCTCTGGTTAAGAGTACAATGTTACCAGAGAAGAAGCTGCGCAAGATAAGGTTAACCTGAATATATCTTACAATGTTACTTTGATCATTCTTAGGTTCCTGCCTGGAATTCAAATTTCCAAATAATATCAAACATATGCTTTGTTTTCCTTTTCCTTTGCACTTGTCATTCCATGATGAATAAAATTATAATATAATAATAAACTGAATATGTAAAATTCAATAGCAGTCATGGGGTGAAGTCGATGGTAGATAATCTGAGTCCTTAGGGAGTTGGGCGGCATATAAGAATTCCAAAATAAATGTGATAAAAAACTTAATATTTTCATTCCAAAAGCATCAGAAACTTTCTAACATAATTCACAGTTTGGAAAACATTCATGTTGTTCCCCCCTCTCCCACATACGCCTTTGCCTTTAGAATTAAATATAAAATGTTTTAACCAGATTACATTTTAATAAATGTACATGAATAGGATTTGAAAGGCAAATATGATTTTTTTGAAACTAAAGAAAGCAGATCCACATTAGCTCTGCTTAACAAAATTCATTATGCAAACACTTTTTTCCCTGATTAAAAAAAAAAGCCCAATGCATATTAATCTTCTAATAAACCATATCATTAGCTGCAATAAATAATGATTTAACAGAGCAGGATATAGAGCCACCAGACATTCTTTCTGAAATGAAAGAAGTTGGATGATCTGAAGCAAGATTGTGATAAAAGGTAAAGAGGATCGAACGTTGTGAATTACATTAATACTATTGTTCTATTTGAAGGTTGTATTTAGTCGTAAACTGATAATGGAGTTGGGCCAACTGAAGCTATCTACAACTTCATACAAATAGCATAAATTCCCCTCCTAAAATTTGGTGCATACCGTATGAACAAATGCATATAGCTAAATACGCAAAGGGTTTTATGTGACCTTAAGCCCTGTGAATTATGGATTCCTATTGTAAACAATACTCTCCGGGCGAAGATATGTGTCCTGGAAAAATTCATCCTGCACACTCAGGTCTCAGGAAGAAGCAATACTTTAATTTTTAGTTTATGTAGCAGAGTCAGTAACTGTAAACCCAATTCCTTCTACAAACTTCAATGTACTGTATTTTTCGGAGTATAAGACGCACCTTCCCGCCCCTAAAAGAGGCTGAAAATTTGGGTGTGTCTTATACTCTGAACGTAGCTTTTTCGAAGCTTTTTATCAGCCCTAACGAGGTGCTAACGATCTTACCAGCTCTTACCAGCTTGCAGGATTTTTTCATTCCTACTCCCTCTGAAGAAGTTTTTTCCAGCCCTAAGTCTTTGCAGGCTTTTTTTTCATTGCTACTTGCTCTGAATAAGGGTTTTTTTAAGCCCTAACCAAGGGATAAAATAATGTGCTGAAGCTGACCAGACTAAGGATGCTAGCCAGATGAATAGCTGGTAGGCAGATTCCTCCCCCCTATTTTCCTCCCCAAAAACTAAGGTGTGTCTTATATTCCGGTGCGTTTTATACTCCAAAAAATACTGTATTTCTCATAATGCGGTAAAGAGGCAAAATCTGAGTCACCTCTGCTACTGTCGGGCAAACCTACTGTCAAACCTATCAGACCTCCACTGCATAAATATGGACAACAATTAAAGGTAGTCCTCATTTAGCAACCACAACTGGAAAGTGGCAACTTTGCCATTTTTTTAAATCCCAACTCCTAATTCTAAAATAAACTGCCAATTTAAAATTAAATTAAAAATAAAAGGGATTGGAAGAAACCCTATTTTAAAAAAAAGGTTGAGTGTCACTGAATCCCTGCTCCTTTTTTTAAAATAAAATGCACATATCAAGAAGTAGATTTATATCCCTGTGATTAGAATAGCTTTTTACCCACCTATCTTAGTTAGAACCCTTCCTGAAGGCATTTAGCAAATAGCAACATCTGACGTGCATTCATTTCATGCACAATTCATTCCATTCATTTGCATTTGCAAATGTAATTGCAATTATTTAAGGATAATGTCGCAATTCTCCTGAGATCTATTCATACTTCTCTCTTTCTACCCAATTGCAACACTGGAGGGCCATGATGTCTACAACCAAAATGTTCAAAGGATGCAGCTGAGCCAAGTCTTAACTTAAATGACCAAGACCTAAAATACAAGTGGAGTTAGGGAACATTTTGACAGTCAAAGACTTCAATTACCATTTGCTGTGAGCTGAGATTTAGTGAGTTGGCTACATCATGTCATTAGATACACTAAATTTAGAGAAAAGGTTAGGAGTCTTGCTATGTTATGACTATATATTGTACGTAGGATTTGTGCTCTACTTTTCCTATGGTTGTCTAACCTCATAATAGTGGGAAACGATTTTGAGATAATCATGGTCAGGAAAATTCCATGTGCTACAGAAAATGGCCTAAAATGTGGGGCCAAACTTTTTCTAGGCATGAAGTAGAAATAACCATTTTCAATTATCTTGGAATATAGGGAAAGAATTAATATTCCTTTACAACAGCGGTTCTCAACCTGGGGGTCGCAACCCCTTTGGGGGTTGAATAACCCTTTCACAGGGGTCCGGAGACTTCGCCCAGACGCCGCCATTTGGGTTCTTTTACCCTCTGCGCATGTGCAGAACGCTTTGCGCATGTGCAGATGGTAAAAGAACCCAAATGGCGGCAGTGGGGTGGGGGTCACGGCAGTGGGTGCGGTGGCGGGTCGGGTCGCGGGGCACAGGGCACGACATTAGGAAGGTTGAGAACCACTGTTACAGGAAGTCATTGTCTTAAGATTCCAATTGGCATCAGAATTTCCATTTCAAAGCAAGACGGTTGCTAAGTGAGCCATGCAAGATTTGATGACCACTTTTTGCCACAGTTGTTAAGTGAACCACTGCACTTGTTAAGGGAATTGCTCAGTCATTAAGCAAATCCAGCTTCCACGATTGAATTTACTTCTCAGAAACTGGTTAGCAAGGATGCAAATGTTGATCACATGACCTCAGGATGCAACAATTGTCATAATTACATACAAGCACTGGAATCTTGATCATATGACCATGGGCATTATGTAATGGTCATAAGTGCAAGCCACTTTTTTCAGTGCTGTTGTAACCTCAAGCACTCATGAACGGTTGTTAAGTTAACAACCAATATTAATATATAATAGAATTTTATGACAAAAAAACCTGTTGAATTTAATTTGGCTTGAAAGTAATGAGAGTTCTCTGAAGTTCAAATTATAAGCAAAATTTCCCCTGCAGATCCATAGATGCAGGCAAATAAATCATATTGCCCTGATCAGACATTATCATCTCATAAGCACACTGTTTTTCTTGCACCCATTCCATAGAAACTAATTAATATAATTAGCATTGTTACATTCCAGTGACGACTTCCATTATTATTTCAGGTCAAGATATGCAAATGATGGAAAGTAACTTATGTTAATAATATTGTTTCAGCGAGCACTTGTAATTAAACTTAAATCAGTGTCTGAAAGTGTTTAATGTGATTAAAATAATATTTGACCCAGAGTTTCAGTTTATGTAGAGTTCCAGATGAAACCCCATTTCCTTGAGATTTAATTATGGTGGCATGCATATTCATACCTATCTGCTCAAATATATTCACATCAAACAATCCACTGAGACTATGTGGTATTATCTCCGTGATCAGAGGCACTTTTCGTAGTGGCCATTGTAAGAGCAAATTTGTAAGGCAAAGAACAGCATGAAAACAAAACAACTCATAAGACCCAGACCAAACAGAGCATATTTGAGAGCTATGAGTTTAATGAAAAAGAGTTCTCATGTTGCACACATAAAATCTTGCTCTAATGGCTGAGCCATCTTGCAAATTGTCAGTCAGAATGGAAATTACACTCTTCCAGTGGTTCCTTAATCAAACTGTATCACTGACTGAAAACTCAAGCTCCATACACAGATGTGTTGGGCCCTAGGATTTCCTCTATTCAATTCCCACACAATGAAATCCTGAAAAGGGCTAATCTTTTGAAGAAAAGAAAAGTTACTTTAGAGAAAATGTCCTAAAGCAGTGTTTCACAATCTTGGCAGCTTGAAGAATTCTGGGAGTTGAAGTCCACCCATTTTCAAGCTGCCAAGGTTGAGGAACACTACCCTAAAGCATGGCCTCAGGGTTTCCCTGATCCATTATTTAATATCCCGGGATCAGGCAAACAGAATGGCTGATTTTCTATTCCCAGGGAATAATTTATCATGCTATGGCAATAAGCAAGACCAGGCCAGATGGGCTTTCCATCTCAGTTGAATGGTGCCGTGCTACAGGTGAATAGGTATTGCACACATACGGCATTCAGAGCAATTTGGTTTTGTATGATTAGCCAGCAGTAAGCTAAACAGTTATATCTGAGACAGCATGCCTGGTTCAGTGCTCTTGGTAATATTCCTATCCATACTCGGCAAATAAAATCTGCTTTGGATCACTTCACTTATTACATTTTTAGCGGAGCATATGTCAACTTAAGCATATATAGCCTCTGAAATGTGAATGTAATTACTGAACCTGTAAACATAACTATCGGATAGGAAGCTGTGATTGGATGTTGAGCTCTGTTCTGGCTGATATTTTTATTTTCCACCCCTCTCCCCCTCTCCACATTTTAATAATGCAATGCTACTGTAACAGATTAGTTATGGATGATTGCCTTGAGTCTATACAGCCTTAGTAGAACTATTTAGTTGACAAATGTGTCCGCAATACAAAGATAAGATCAGCTTACCATATTTTTCGGAGTATAAGACGCACCTTTTTACCCCCAAAAGAGGGTGAAAACTTGGGTGCATCTTATACACCGAATGTAGCCCCACCCACCCAGCCACCCCCACCCTTTGGCCTCTGTGTTCCAGCAATTTACCTATTTGCAGCAAACAGAGAAGAGCCTGTTAAGACAAGCAAGTCCTTAGCAGCTTCCCGATCCCCGGCTGATTTGCCAAGTGCTAAAATGAAACTGAAACTGCAAAGAGGCAAATAGCTGGGAGAGACACACAGATTTTTATTTTCTGCTGAACTGGCTGCAAAGGGGTCAGTGAATAACTATAAATGTCTATAGAATGTTCAAATTATTAGACTTATTTTTTAAAGCCTGCTTTATTATTGTTCTAGAGCCAGGGGTCTCCAATCTTGGCAATTTTAAGACTTGTGGACTTTAACTCCCAGAATTTCACAGCCAGCTTTGTTAGCTTTGCTGGCTGTGGAATTCTGGGAGTTGAAGTCCACAAGTCTTAAAGTTGCCAAGGTTGGAGACCCCTGTAAATCTAGACAACTTAACAAAATAAAGAAGCTTTTTAAAATAAATGCTTGCTCTGTAGAGGCCCAGTGCTATTGTATCTTCTTTTAAATAATAGAGAATAATGTATACTTCCAGAAATTTTAATTAATTTTAACAGCTCTGCACAAGTATAGTCTGAAATGTAACAGTGTCCTATTTAGTATTAGAGTTAAATCCTGACTTACCTTGGAGTAGATCTATTTAAATAATTGGGAGGAGTTAGTGTGACTACATTTAAGAAAACTTTCTGGCATAATGTACATTTCTCCAATTCTTTGCTATTTCTATGGGTCAGGCACACATGCACAGAAATACACAGCAAACAGTGTATATCATCTGTGCTATTTGTTCTTTGCTGTTTGGCAAATTGCTTGGAGGCAGAGGCCTTTTTTCCTTGTTTTCCTCCCCCAAAACTAAGATGCGTCTTATACTTCGGTGCGTCTTATACTCCGAAAAATACGGTATAATATTATAATATTGGCTCAGTATTCTAGGATCTTGTCATCCTATGTTATGAAAAGAATTTGCTTTCTGCATTTCTTTATCTGCTGATAGCCCTTCTCCCTTTCCTACACATATATTTCTCCTTCCTGCCCTCTTAGGTGAATAATAACAAGATATACTGCTAGCTCAACTGCTTTTCATCTTCTACTCAATAGCCAAGTGGAAACCAGCAGAAGTGAAATTTGCAAAGGGTCAAGCAAAAACTGTTCTTTTTGAAGAAAGTAGTGGAGGTGAAGGGATTTTTATTGTTGCAACTTAGGTCAGGGCAGTGATTTTTCACAAGTTGTTGTCAGCATTTCAAGTTGGCAGAAGAAAAGGTCATTTTAGATTGCCTTCAAACTGTTTGGAGCATGACCAGAATGGTTGGTCAGGAAGTTCCCTCTGTGTATGGTAAAGATGTTCTGTCTGCTACCATAAATTTCCTCACTGGGAGCTTAATACAGGAGATAAGGTGCCAGCTGGAAATCAGCACTTCCAGAAATTGTTCTGCTTCTAAGTCTTCTTAGAAGACCACAGGAGACAGCACAGGAGAATCAAAGGATTTGTCATTAACAGCAACTATTTATTATTATTATTTTATTTTATTTATTTTATTTGTCAACAAGTGCAAGGAAACAGGACACATGAAAAAAATGGCACAAATAAATGGATATAAAGAAGCAAAACATAGCCATAAACACATGAGTACATACAAATGGGGACAGTAGGACAGGGACAGTAGGCACGTTGGAGCGCTTATGCACGCCCCATTAGGGACCTCTTAAGAAACGTGTAAGGTCCACGGTAGACAGTTTAAGATAAAAGGTATGGGGGTTAGAGAAACTAACAACAGAAGAGCCGAGGTGGTGCAGCAGTTAGAGAGCAGTACTGCAGGCTACTGATCATTTGAGTTCAGCTGTTCAAATGTGACCGGCTCAGGGTTGACTCAGCCTTCCATCCTTCTGAGGTAGGTAAAATGAGGACCCAGATTGTTGGGGGCAATGTAAATATATGCATTGCTTAATGGTGTAAACTGCTTAGAGAGTGCTTGCACTATGAGGCGGTATATAAATATCACTAATAAATAAATAAATAAATAAACAGGATCAGGTAAAGTGTTCCAGACATTTACTACTCTATTGCAGGAGTCGTATTTTCTGCAATCAAGATTAGAGCGGATTAAATGTAGTTTTTATCTACTGATAGCCCTAGTGTTATTGCAGTTGAAATTAAAGTAGTCATTAACAGGTAGGACATTAAGGTAGATGATCTTGTGTACTAAGCTTAGGTCGGAATGTAGACGGCATAGTTCAAGGTTATCCAGGCCTAAAATTTCAAGCCTACTGGAATAAGGAATTTTATTGCGGGCAGAGGAGTTGAGTACCCTTCTTGTAAAATACCGCTGGACCCTCTCTAATGTATTAATATCCGAAATACAGTGTGGGTTCCAGGCAGGTGAGCAGTATTCAAGGATAGGTCTGGCAAAGATTTTGTATCCCCTAGTTAGAAGTATAATGTTACCAGAGAGAAAACTTCATTTTCTAGTTTGATGTCCCAAAGGTGCAACTGGACTTCCTTGTTTTTTTCTTTTGAAGACATTTCGCTTCTTATCCAAGAAGCTTCTTCGGATGAGAAGCAAAACGTCTTCAAAAGAAAAAACAAGGAAGTCCAGTTGCCTCCTGAAAAAGCACCTTTGGGACAACCATGACCTGGATGACTGAGAATCTCTACAGACTTTTAGCTATACAATTTGGGATGAACACCCTTTGAATGGTGTGGGAGTAGGAATGGATTTCCAGAGGAAAAATTACAGACTACAGGAACCAGGAGCAATACTCAGGTTAGCCCGAGGACACAGATAAACTTCCAAGTGCTTCAACAACCCTCTAAAAGGATGCAGATTACCAGCTGGCTGCAAGGAATATAAATCCTTCCGTTCCCCACTATCCTGTCAGAGCTGAAGATGAGAAGTGAAACATCTTCAAAAGAAAAAACAAGAAAGTCCAGTTGCCTCCTTTGTGACAACCATGAACTGGATGACTGAGAATCTCTACAGACTTTTAGTTTGATGTTGATACAAATAATGTTACAAAATAAACTTTATTAATTGAGAAAGTAAAAGTTTGTCAACAGTGTATCCAGTGGTGGGATTCAAACATTTTTACTGCTGGTTCTGTGGGCGTGGCTTGGTAAGTGTGGCATGGCTTGGTGGGTGTGGCTTGGTGGGCATGGCAGGGGAAGGATACTGCAAAATCTCCCTTCCCACCCCACTCCAGGGGACTCGGGAGGCAGAGAATAGATCGGGGCGGGGCCAGTCAAACATGGTATTTGCCAGTTCTCAGAACTACTCAAAATTTCCGCTACCGGTTCTCCAGAACTGGTCAGAACCTGCTGAATCCCACCTCTGAGTGTATCCTTATTTGTTTCTTATTTGAAAATTACTATTTGCCTATAAGTAAATAAACAATCTAACAGCAAAAATATAGTAAATCGCAGTGGTGAAGTACATAATTGCAAAGCTAATGTATATTAACATACACTCTTGGGAAAAAAATCAGAAAGGAACATATAAATCACAATTTCAAATCAATTAATCATAATAATATTATAAGTATGATATGTAAAATGTATCATTAAGTTATCAGACCATATTAAGTGCTTGTCCTTAAATGATATGCAAATGAAACAATCCACAGTGAAGTTCAGGGTTGCTATAATTTGCCTTTATGATGCTTTTCTTGCATCTTGCGTTAAATTTAATATAGACCCATGCTATGATATTTCTGTGACAGAATAGTGACAGAATATAGTTACTGTTACTCATCAGTTTTATGTCCCATCCTTTCGGTATTCTGTAAAACTAGAAGACCTCATGCCTTTAGTTGACATGGATGGAATTAATTGTTTCATTGTCAAAGTTTTTGTGTAGCGTGACTAACAACCCTTTGGTTTTGCATTGCATTGTGTTTTAATTGTTCATTATATGTGAGCCACTCAGAATCAGTTTGGAATTGAGCTATGCCTTTGTTGAATTAAATCAATCCATCAAAATCAAATTATTACTGTAAACTCTTATAGCAATAGCACTTAGATTTATATACCACTTCACAGTGCTTTTACAGCCCTCTCTAAGCGGTTTACAACAATCTGGGTCCTTGTGTTTACAAACAATCTGGGTCCTTGTGTTACCAACCTCGGAAGGATGGAAGGCTGAGTCAACCTTGAGCCTGATGAGATTTGATCTGCCAAATTGCAGGCAGCCGGCAGGCAGCAGAAGTTGCCTGCAGTACTGCATTCTAACCACTGTGCCACCGCACCTTTTATGGTTTGAAGTTCCAGTGTCATGCATTTCCTACCATTGTTATGTGTCTTAATGGAAAAACACACACACACCATGCTACAAGTTCATCTTCTTTGCTAGCTGAAAAATCATTTTTTCTCATATTAGCAACCAATAAACAATTGTTATTAAACAAATTAATTGTACATATCTGCCAGTAGATGATTTGCCGTATGAGGTGGCCCCTAAAGTTGGGAATGTTGAAGATAGAATATTCTGGAATTTAAAAACTGATTTTTGCCATTTTTATCCTTGCTGTGGCTCCCATTTACGGATACCAGCAGATGTATAAACAGTTTTGATATGATTTTTAAAATATTAAATGTACTTTCAATATTTTCCATCAGCAAAACACAAAGATGCCATTAAAGAAAGGAGCTACAACTATGCTTTGTTAAATTAAAGGCAACATTAGTCTCTTTTTGGTTCAGTAATAAAGTAAAATAAAAATTAAAAGTATTTTACAACTAAATGAAATCATCCTTGCTATTCATTTAAAGTATAAATTGCTACCATCTGCAGATATTTGCATCATTTAGAATACCTTATTACAATAACAGTTCCTTAGAGTAGGCAGCATTGCTACTAATTTGCAGTAACAGAATTTGGAAGAAAAAAATGGTTTTCAAAATCCAATTAAGCCTGAAGTGCTATTGGATGAAACAAGTGGAACAAATTGAGTCATTTAATATTAGTGTCCAAGATATACAGTAGTTCAATTCCTCTCCTTCATTTTTTCAAGTTCATTGTTTCATACGTAACTATGTACTAGAGCAGTGGTGAAATCCATTTTTTTTACTACCGGTTCTGTGGGTGTGGCTTGGTGGGCATGGTGTGGCTTAGTGGGCATGGCTTGGTGGGCATGGCTTGGTGGGCGTGGCAGGGGAAGGATACTGCAAAATCTCCATTCCCACCCCACTCTGGGGCCAGCCAGAGGTGGCATTTGCCGGTTCTCTGAACTACTCAAAATTTCCACTACTCTGTCAGGACCTGCTGGATTCCACCCCTGGACTAGAGCTGAGGATACCTTGTCATATCAACGAGCCTGATTCAAGAGAGGTTTCCTCTCCCCTTCTACAGGAAAGAAGGGTTGGTCGCCAACACACCAACTAAAGTCACCAGATTCTTCTATAACAGACTTTTGTTACCAGTCAAATGCTGGTAGCACATAACACTGGTTTTGGGGATCCTACATTGATTACCTGTTTTCCAGGTTCAGTTTGAGATACTGGTTTTGACCTAGGAAACACTTCATGGCTTAGCACCCAGATATCTTTAGGAAGACCATCTCCAGCCAGCCAATAATAGGAAGAAACTATTGCAAATCTCACATTCTGGTAGGTTCAGGGGGCTGAGGGAAGAAGACACAATAGAACTGCCTTCCTGCAGAAGGCAGGAATCAGACTGTTCCTCTTGAAGATCAAGCTGTTTCACAGCATCTTCCCCTGATTTAATTGGATGTGGTATGATGTTGCCACTGTTTGATTGTGTCTTTTTTTCTGGTAAATGTTGTTATATTTTTCTTTTTGTATTGGATGTTTTATATTGCATTTTTTCTACAGGAGCTGCTGAGAATAATTTTGATCTGCAAGACAGAAATACATTAAACAAACAAACAAACAAACAAACAAACAAACAAACAAAATGTTAGAACCCTGTTCAAATGATTGGGTGTGTTAATATATGATTAAGCCACAAATCATTGTTATGTGTATATTGCTTTAAATGCATTGTGGATGATTACTATATAAGCAAGCAAGAGAGCATGCTCAATGTGGTTGGTGGTTTAGTGTGGTTTAGTGTGGTGAGTGATGTTTGATGGTGTGTTCCGGATTGAAGTCTCTCTGCTGCTTTACTGTGAGTTGATTACTTTATGACTGTATGGAATTGCTGTGAAGAGAAGATTAATTATCTGTGATAGTATAGAATTAAGTGATAGCTGTAATCTTTGTTTGTGAGTTAAAACAAAGATAAGCAAGAAGAAGAAACTTCACATTGACTGAATAACTGTGTATGACTTGGACTTCCTATTCAACTTTGCTACTATTCAAGTAAAAACTACTTTGTACATACTAAAGATATTCTGTTTATTGACTGAATAGCATTCATATCAAACTGCAACACCATTACTACAACACATTTCGCTGTGTATGTGCTTAAGAGCACAATAACTCCTTAACACAAACAAACAAGGATCGACCAGGATGACCCAAATTGAAAACCACTCACAGAGGTTTCCTGAGGGTATAAATGCTGTTATTGCACAGGATAAGACATATGCCTATATTGCATAATTTCCATGCTACAGAGATGCCTGGAGAATTGGTTGGACCCTTAACTATTAGAGTAAAATATCTTCTGGAATTTATATATTGTCAGTATTGATTTCTCGCCTATCTTTTCTAAATGGCTCAATGCAATTTTTAGAGATCTTCTTAATGTTTGTTCCACTGCAGGCTCTGCTGGTTTTGCCCTGTGTGTGCTTAGTGTTTCACTGCAAAGCTTATCAATACATGATGTAACAAGGGATGTTGTTTCTCAGATGATTTATGACAGAGCCAACCTTGATCTGGCCTGGGAGGGAGTAACTGGTCATCCTACTCCTGTGGTTCCCCAAAAATATGACCTATCCTGAAAGTAAGTCCTAGCTTGATTTTACATGTATGCCCAATATAAGCCCTGCCCCCAAAATCAGCCCTAATTAAGACCCCGCCCACTCCAGGGTGCACGGGTAAAATTTAAGCTAGGGTGGGGATCGGGGATGGTGGAGCTGCCCTACTACTTAACTTTGGACCGTTGCAGTGAGGCCTCGCACACCCCAACACCTTCTTTGCTGGCCCGTTTCTTCTGCAGCCGGTGAAAAGGAGGCTGGGGGTGATGTGTGCAAGTGAGGTGAGTCAGTAGACAACATCCCCCCCAAAAATAAGACCTGGTGCCTTTTCTGGTGGCAAAAATATATATAAGACAGGGTCTTATTTTCAAAGAAACACAGTAGCTCCTGTGCTTACATAAAAACAAGACATTGGGTTTCCAGGCTACTGATGCTGCGTCTTAACCATCACCATATTGCCAGCTGCAGTTTTTAGATTAATGTAATGTAATTTTAGATTTGTAATGTATAGGTATAAGGTGTGTGTGTGTGTGTGTGTGTGTGTGTGTGTGTGTGTGTGTGTGCACACAAAAGTTTTGGGCTTTTTATTTTTTTATCTTTATGTGTTGTTCTCTACAGTATATGAAATGGATTGTTTTTATTTATTTATTTATTTATTTGTCAAACATGTATAGGATAGTAGTAGTTTGTATAAACATAAGTAAAAAGTAACGATAAAAGAGGACAATAGGACAGGGACGGTAGGCACAGTGGTGCGCTTATGCACGCCCCTTACAGACCTCTTAGAAACGGGGAGAGGTCGACTGTCTAAGGTTAAAGTTTTTGGGGTTTGGGGAAGAAAACACAGAGTCAGGTAGTGCATTCCAGGCATTGATCACTCTGTTGCTGAAGTCGTATTTTCTGCAGACACAAAAGTTTTGGGCTTTTTATTTTTTTTATTTTTATGTGTTGTTCTCTACAGTATATGAAATGGATTGTTTTTATTTATTTATTTATCTATTTGTCAAACATGTATAGGATAGTAGTAGTTTGTATAAACATAAGTAAAAAGTAACGATAAAGGGGGACAATAGGACAGTAGGACAGGGACGGTAGGCACAGTGGTGCGCTTATGCACGCCCCTTACAGACCTCTTAGAAACGGGGAGAGGTCGACTGTCTAAGGTTAAAGTTTTTGGGGTTTGGGGAAGAAAACACAGAGTCAGGTAGTGCATTCCAGGCATTGATCACTCTGTTGCTGAAGTCGTATTTTCTGCAGACACAAAAGTTTTGGGCTTTTTATTTTTTTATCTTTATGTGTTGTTCTCTACAGTATATGAAATGGATTGTTTTTATTTATTTATTTATTTATTTATTTATTTGTCAAACATGTATAGGATAATAGTAGTTTGTATAAACATAAGTAAAAAGTAACGATAAAAGAGGACAATAGGACAGTAGGACAGGGACGGTAGGCACAGTGGTGCGCTTATGCACACCCCTTACAGACCTCTTAGAAACGGGGAGAGGTCGACTGTCTAAGGTTAAAGTTTTTGGGGTTTGGGGAAGAAAACACAGAGTCAGGTAGTGCATTCCAGGCATTGATCACTCTGTTGCTGAAGTCGTATTTTCTGCAGACACAAAAGTTTTGTGCTTTTTATTTTTTTTATTTTTATGTGTTGTTCTCTACAGTATATGAAATGGATTGTTTTTATTTATTTATTTATCTATTTGTCAAACATGTATAGGATAGTAGTAGTTTGTATAAACATAAGTAAAAAGTAACGATAAAGGGGGACAATAGGACAGTAGGACAGGGACGGTAGGCACAGTGGTGCGCTTATGCACGCCCGTTACAGACCTCTTAGAAATGGGGAGAGGTCGACTGTAGACAGTCTAAGGTTAAAGTTTTTGGGGTTTGGGGAAGAAACCACAGAGTCAGGTAGTGCATTCCAGGCATTGATCACTCTGTTGCTGAAGTCGTATTTTCTGCAGACACAAAAGTTTTGGGCTTTTTATTTTTTTTACTTTTATGTGTTGTTCTCTACAGTATATGAAATGGATTGTGCATGGGCAAAAGTTTTTTCTGCGTATGAATTATCTTCCTCATACCTGGATTTCAAATTGAACGATATTAATGAAGCATTATATCTACCCTCTCTTGTTCCTACTTGTAATAAAAGCGGAACGTAAAATACAAATGAAAAGAAGACTGTATACAAAGAAAAGCTTTCTCTTGAAAAGGTGGGTATTCAGTTTCATTCTTCTTTCTGGCAGATAGTCTGTTTTAATAATGCAGGCAAATGAAACATTAGCTCCAAGAGACTTTGTCTTCCTAGTTATAAAAGAAAAATGGATTGTATTATATCACTTGATTCTTTTTTTCTTCTTCTTCAGCTTTTCCATTTTTATGAAACGTTAACTTGATGAAGGTATGTAAAGCAGCTCTGGTGGGTAATTCGTTTTGTCAAATTATAGCATCTTTGAAACAAGGAACTCAATATTATATTTATCTTTCAAATCTGCAGCAGCACCTTCCATTCATTAATTGTGTGGTGCTGCCTTTGCTGATAAGATACATAATAATGTTAATACATTGATATTCCTTGAGGGAAGATTTAATAAAGACATATTTGTTGCAAACATATAGCAATATACCTTAACCCATTAAACTGAGATCAACTGCAATGCGCTCTACATGGGGCTGCCCTTGAAGAGTATTCGGAGACTTCAACTGGTGCAAAATGCAGCTGCGCGTGCTGTGGTGGGTGTTTCAAGGTACACCCATGTAACACCTATACTCCGCCAGCTGCATTGGCTGCCCATTGGTTTCCGGGTACAATTCAAGGTGCTGATCATCATCTTTAAAGCCCTACATGGCTTAGGACCAGGCTATCTCCGGGACTGCATTCTGCCTCATTCTTCCCTTCGACTGGTCAGGTCCGACAAAGTGGGTCTCCTCCAGGTCCCGTCAGCCAAACAATGCCGACTGGCGGGGCCTAGGGGGAGGGCCTTCTCTGTAGGGGCCCCTGCTCTCTGGAACCAACTTCCCCCAGAGATCCGAATCATCCCCACCTTGCTGGCCTTCCGAAAAGCCATTAAGACATGGTTCTTCCTGCAGGCGGGGTGAGTTTGAGACGACTTTATATCTGATGTCTCCCCCATGTATGTATGGTGTTTATATGTTCTTTAAATTGTTTTTAAATTGCCTTTTTAATGATTTGTTTGGAGTTTCATAAAATGTTGTACGCCGCCCTGAGTCCTGAGGGAGTAGAGCAGCATAGAAAAACTGCCAAATAAAATAAAATAAAAATAAACTTACGTTACTTTTTTAAAAAATGGGTCAAATCTCACAATCACCATTTTTTTTGTAAGATATTGCAAGAGACCACTGAAGTCTTATGCTTGATGTTGCAAGATTTCTGGATTGCCCGTTTTGCAAGATTTCAGATTATTAATTTTTGTGGGGTGGGGATGGGAGGCCCAATGTGACCTGAAAAGATTGCCAAACCTTGTAGATTTCTGTCAGGTGTAAATTTGCTTCTTTTTGAAATTAAATTTCAAAATAAATTAATCTAAACAAAAAAAAGACTATTACGCACTAAAGCTCTCCAGTTCAGGAACATTAAAATAACAGAAAATAGAAGTGACATCTTAAGTATAATACTCTAGCCCCTGTTACTGCTGACATCTATGTTTTAATGGTAACTGAAGGGTTTTTTTAAAATTAACTAATGTTCTAAGCCCACTGGCTCTGCAGCAGCATGCAGGTAAAAATCTGATAAATGAATGAGTGAATAAATCAATAAATATGATGCCCTTCAGTATGGATCCAGTCAAATATGATTTAGACTTTTTGAAAATATTGTTTTCTAGGAATATAAACTAAGTATTCATCAAGAGCCGAGGTGGCGCAGTGGTTAAAAGCAGCACTGCAACCTATTTCAGCGACTGCTAGTTCAGCAGTTCAGCTGTTCAGATCTCACCAGCTCAAGGTTGACTCAGCCTTCCATCCTTCTGAGGTAGGTAAAATGAGGACCCAGATTGTTGGGGGCAATATGCTGAACTCTGTAAACCGCTTAGAGAGGGCTTAAAGCACTATGAAGCGATATATAATTTAATTTAATTTAATTTAATTTAATAGATTTGTATGCCGCCCAACTCCCGAGGGACTCTGGGCGGCTATAAGTCTAAGTGCTATTGCTATCATCAGAATATAGGAAACAGTTAAAAATGCATTTATATCTCTGACATATTTTTATATCATCTATTATACAGATACTGTACTCAAGGAAATAAACAGAGCCTTCTCCCAGTTTTCCTCACAATTGTGTGAAATGGACAGGCTGAGGAAGAGTAACTGGTCCAAAGTCACTCAACTAAATTCTGTAGCAGAGGACTGATTGAACCTGGATCTTTCCAGTATTATTCCATCACCTTAGGTACCGTGTTGACTTTTCCTCCATCTTGCTCAGAAATTACTCCAAGCATGAACTAAAAGTTTTTCTCAGAGTTTTCTGGAGAACCTGATGATTGAATCTGGCTGTTTTTGCATAAACAGCAGTTTACCCAGAGTGCTGTTCAACCAATTTATTCCAGCCATTAGACTGTTTTGCTGAATCCTTGTTATGCTCTGGGCTGTATTCCATTATTAATGCATTTTAGTTTTCTTTGTAACAAGTATAAGGCACAGAAAGGTATGACCTCAGGGGTGCTGCTACTCCTACCCACTGTGGGATTGGTCACTTCTGTTATTATGTTAAATGTGTCATCTGAATGCATGACATCCTGGGTATTTATCAATGCACTATACAGTAATCCCTCGCTATATCACGGTTCACCTTTCACGGTCTCGCTGCTTCACGGATTTGCATCGTGCATTGTGTTCTGCATTCTGATTGGCTGATTGGTAAAACAGCTTGCCAAGAGCAATGAAATACACGTGAGGCCAGGGGTGAAATCCTCCCGGTTCACACAGCTCAACAACCTGGTGGCGTTTGCGGCGCGGGGCTTCCCCCACCCGCTTCCCCCGCCCACCTGGATGTCGGCATCTGCGTTCTTTTGCCCTCTGCGCATGCGCAAAGCTGAAGTTACTACTTCACGGATTTCGCCTATCACGGGTTCTTTTTGGAACGTAACCCCAGCGAAAAACAGGGGATCACTGTATTACATATCTCTTCTAACTGGTGAAATGCCGGCAACAGTATTGTGGGTTATATAGCTGATGTTAGATTAGAGAACCTAGATTGTATAGAATAAGTTTACTTAATGTAAAACTGGACTTCAGTTGAGTTTGTGGTATACTGGCCAAAATATATAAAACTGATAGGGAATGTCCTTGCTATTTCAAGGACACAGTACAACTAATCTGTCATAAGGCACAGTACAAGTGCCTTTAACAGTAAGCTGTTAAACTAAATTATGTCTCTATCTTCCTTAAAAAAAGCATTATGGGAAGTCAGAGGTGGGCGTCACATAATGTAACAACCGGTTCGCCCAGAACCGGTTCGCCCAGAACCAAAAATGTGAGCGTGTGCATGCACACCGCAACAAAAACACGGCGATTATACTGTATAGGACGGGATAGCGCCGGGGTGGGTGGCCGGGCCCAGCCGCTGCTCGGAACTACCGGTTCACCCAAACCGGTCTGAACTGGCAGCAGTCCACCTCTATGTGAAGTTTTAATGTAGAGGTCCCCAACCCCCAGGCTGCGGCTGACTACTGGACCATAACCTATCAGGAATTGGGCTGTGAGAATGGCCGGCTGGAGCGCGCATGCTCAGCTCAACTTGCCAGCTGGAAGGGAACTTGTACACATGTGCACCGGCCTACCACTCATGCAAGGGCTGCATGTGTGTGCGCCAGCCTGCCACTCATGTGGCCCAGTTCCCGTCCTCCCCCTCCAACCGGCCCGCCAAACCTCAAAGGTTGGGGAGCATTGCCTTAATGCACCAAAACCATGATGTGTGGCAGACGTTAATATCAGGTCATTTTGTGGTGGTTGTGGGTGCAAATGAATGGAAGAGTCCATGGGTTGGTGATTCTAGCTTCAACGGATGGATAAAAGATACCAAGATGGCTTATATTAAAATGGCTTAATTGGTCACATATAGTATAGACATACTTTATTTCTTAGATTTCAGATATATTAAAAAAGAGCAGTTTTAAAAGGAGATACTGCAGAAAGACTCTTTTATTTGAAAGTATAAAGTTATATAAATCTGCCTAAGGGATGTGTGGATTTAAATATATATATTTTGGGAAAGCTTGGAAAAGAAGATGGAGTTATTTCTGTTCCATAAATGTGTCAAACATGAGTCACTAATTATTAAACAATCTATCCAATTATGAAAAGTATATAAAAATAATAAATTGAAAATAGGTTTTACCTATCTCCCCCCCCCAAAGTTTTCCTTTACTTACAGTATCACTCATCTTGACCTCTTAATATTTATAAATCATATTACTTCTTTGAATGATATTGCATTATAGCAATAGCACTTAGCAATAGCACTTAGACTTATATACCGTTTCATAGTGCTTTACAGCCCTCTCTAAGCGGTTTACAGAGTTCAGCATATTGCCCCCAACAATCTGGGTCCTCATTTTACCCACCTCGGAAGGATGGAAGGCTGAGTCAACCTTGAACCGGTGAGATTTGAACAGCTGAACTGCTGAACTAGCAGTAGCCTGCAGTGCTGCATTTAATCACTGCGCCTACTAGCTTACTAATATTTTACTATTTAGCTTACCATTTATTACTTACTAGCTGATACCCGTGCTTCGCTACGAAACTATGTGATGGGGCTTGATAAATTGACACTTAAAGCTTGAAAATTAATGAGTAGTTAAAAAAGGGACTGTATTATTTCATTAGAGATGGTAAGCTAAGTTTTTGTTACAGATGAAGACATTATTTGCATAGCATAGACTTTCAATTCATCCCTCAGGACCTCCCTGTAAACAACATTCTTGGTTTTGCTGTCTGGCTGGAGGTTGACCAGGCTGTCAGGTGAACTGACTCTGGAGCATGCCACATAGAACTGACCATGGGAGAAACAGGCAGCTTCCCTTACTTGTGTTTTCCTAATCTCATCTGTAAATCTTTTCCTGCATTTTTTGCCTCTTTTCCATTTAACTGGTGTTACAGAAGAAGGAATAGATTCGTCTGAACTGAGGAGGAAAATAAGGGGGGGGAATCTGTCTCTGCCAACTAGCATCCATTGGTATTCATCTGGCTAGCATCCTGTTAGTGTGTGAGAGAGTTGAGGGGTGTTTGGAAACTCAACAGAGGAAGGAGTCTGTGCGTGGCTTAGTTCAACTGTTCTGTAGTAAAGCTGCTTGCTGCTGTGAAAGCAAAAGTGAAACTGAAACTCCTCTGCTTGTGTTTTGCATTTGGATCAGATTTCTTTTCAGGTTGGGAGAGGGGAGTAAAACTCCTTAGCATCAGAGCTTGTTAATAATAAAATAAGAAATATTCATGCTGCGATGATCATTTTCTAAAATCCTTTCTTAGTAAGCACCTAGAAGCCAAGAGGAACATACGTGGCAAATTTCAAGTTTGTAGGCTTTACAGTTCTGGAGATTTTGTGATTAATGCGTGAGTGGTTTTCACTTTTATATATATATAGATTATATTTATCGTTTACCCAATTTATATGGCTGTCCATCCATCTGAAAAAAATTGGATGGCAACCAAACAAAAAAAAAAAAGCATTAGAATAAATCAAAACCCAACTGAAATCTTATCAAGATAGGACCCGAGGCTAATTGGCATTTGTGCTGAGTGTCGGTGGACCACTGCCGGAGCCAATTCATCTGTCTGGCAACCAGAGCTGCCACCATGGCTCTGGAGGCAAATCGGGATGTGTGTAAGGTGGAGTCAGTCAGGAATTGGGTTGCAGCGAAGACCTTGTTGAGGTCCACTTGATTGAAAGATCAAACATTTTTGAAAATGTAGAGCCTCACACATTTTTGCAGATCATTCTGTTCATAACTTCAAATACGTCACCCAAATTCAGTCAATTAAGATGATCTGTAATAAATGCTTGGCTAAATGGTCTGCAGATCAGTGGGTTTTACTGAGATTGAAGTGGTCTCAATTTCTTGAAATCCAGAAATAGTTCCCTTTATTCATCTTCCTTGCTCATTTTTAGAGAAGCGAAGCAAGCATTCTAAATTTAGATATTAAGCTTCTTTGTGCAATCAGTGGATAACATGGCTTTCCAGAGGTTCTGTCATTACCAATAGAAAAAGTATAAAGCACAAAAAATATCCACATATTTTTTTACAGGCAGGTCGACCACGGTTAAGTGAAAAGATTACTGTCAGCTATTCATGTGCTGTAGCTTGTTCCAAATGCTGGAAATATATAGTGCAGAACAAAAGACAGAATCACCCACAAAGGAAAGAGATTTAGAAGTCTCTCTCTAGGTCTGGCAAGTGATTCATAGTTTAAATTAAGAACTTCTAGAACCCCACAGGGTGAAGTTACTTTGTGGGTTCTTCCAAGTCTCAAAAGTAATTTTTATTTTTCTCCATCTGTGCCGAGAAATACAGAATGGATTAATGATTCAAGTAGCAAACACAGGTGCATGCATATACACATGCACATAATTGAGTTAAAGGTAGCTGTTAATGAGAAATCTTCATAATTTCTTTTATTGGACCTTTTGGAAAGAAATACATTCCAGAAGTTAGTGCTCGGTGTTTGGGATCGAGCTATATTTTAAGCGGGATATATGACTAGCCTATAGGGACGCGGTGGCTGTGTGGCACATGGTAGGGTGTGTCCTGTGCATAAAAAAACAATCAGGAGACTGTGAATATCCTAAACCAAGCCATGTCCAAGAATGCTAGAGAATTGCTGGAAGCCTGGCACTCAGACAAATCAGCCATCAACAGGAATGTTGAGATAAACTATACCTACATACTTACCTACATACCATTCAAAAGATACAATCAAAAAAATGCAAAGGAAACAAAAAGACCAAAACATCTCAGCAGCAATCAACACCCAAATAAGCAGAGATTAACACCAGGAGTAATATCTGACCAACAATCAAGCAGTACAGAATACCCCAATCAAGTAACCACCAAATCAGACAAACAATTAAACAGTTAACAAAAATCTAATTAAGGAGCTACCAAGAAGAGCCCCACCAACACTGACAGGGCAAGCTAACCTGTATATAAACAAAAAGCAAAC
Source organism: Diadophis punctatus similis (assembly GCA_023053685.1). Lineage (NCBI taxonomy): Eukaryota > Metazoa > Chordata > Lepidosauria > Squamata > Dipsadidae > Diadophis > Diadophis punctatus. The sequence goes on along the minus strand of JALIGW010000004.1, from coordinate 69,231,834 downwards.
CGCATTCCCTTCTAGCACTGATGATGTTACCTAGTTGGGTAATGAAATATCCGCAAGAAAGCAACTAAGCTCAGAGAGCATCAAGGACCCCACATAAAAAGCAGGTATTACTTCAATTAGCACCACTATGGTTGCCATCTTGGCTTTTTGAACCATACCGTGAGGATGCTCCCGCCCATGTTTATTTTCCTATCTTTCCTATAATTCTACTACACACAAATCACACAAGAAAGCATTGCTCTGAATTGCTTGCCCCCTCCCCTGGTCTCTATCGTTGACTGCTTTTGCAGAGTCAAAGAAACATACCTTATTTTTCGGAGTATAAGACACACCTTTTTACCCCCCAAAATAGGTGAAAACTTGGGTGCGTCTTATACACCAAATACAGCCCCACCCACCCAGCCACCCCCACCCTTTGGCCTCTGTCTTCCAGCAATTTACCTGCTTGCAGCAAAGAGGGAAGAGCCTGTAAAGCCAAGCAAGTCAGTAGCAGTCTCCCGACCTACAGCTGATTAGGTTTGCCACATGGGAAAATGAAAGTGAAACTAGCTGCAAAGAGGCAAATAGCTGGGAGAGACACGCAGATTTTTATTTTCTGCTGGATGCAAGGGGGTAAGTGAATAACTATAAATGTCTGTAGAATGTTCAAATTATTAGACTTATTTTTTAAAGACTGCTTTATTATTGTTCTAGCCAGGTGTCTCCAATCTTGGCAATTTTAAGACTTGTGGACTTCAACTCCCATAATTCCACAGCCAGCTTTGTTAGCTTTGCTGGCTGTGGAATTCTGGGAGTTGAAGTCCACAAGTCTTAAAGTTGCCAAGGTTGGAGACCTCTAGACAACTTAACAAAATAAAGAAGCCTTTTAAAATAAATGCTTGCTCTAAAGAGGTCTGGTGCTATTGTATCTTCTTTTAAATAATAGAGAATAATGTATACTTCCAGAAATTTTAAATAATTTTAACAGCTCTGTACAAGTATTGTCTGAAATGTAACAGTGTCCTGTTTAGTATTAGAGTTAAATCCTGACTTACCTTGGAGTAGATCTATTTAAATAATTGGGAGCAGTTAGTGTGACTACATTTAAGAAAACTTTCTGGCATAATGTACATTTCTCCAATTTTTTGCTATTTCTATGGGTCAGGCACACATGCACAGAAATACACAGCAAACAGTGTATATCATCTGTGCTATTTGCCACTTTGCTTTTTGGCAAATTGCTTGGAGGCAGAGGCCTTTTTTCCTTGTTTTCCTCCCCCAAAACTAAGGTGCGTCTTATACTCCGAAAAATACGGTAATAACTAGTGGTCAGTTTCTTAATATTTTGCATGGAAGTGTATCAGTTCTCTAACAGATGATACAATGATAATTTATGGTGGTGTTCCTTGTGTTTGGATTCTTGGGATATTCAAATGTGTGTGCATGAATGAAGCCATTATGACTTATTCAACAAACTAGGATTTCAGAAAAGTTGCAATGCATGTATTTCGGATAATGTGTGCAAAAGGTTCCCCTTAAATTAAAAAAAAAAAAACTATTAAATGATTAGGGAAGAGAGTGGGTTCAGTGAGGACTACTATGGTGAAACGTATGTATTTACCCATATATAAAAATTATGTATCCCCATTGTTAGCGGAGAAATCACTCCATAGGTCGATGGATCGGGGCTTCCCTTTTGAAAACATTCTGACTTAGGAAATAAAACCCGAGATTCAAATCTAATTAACAAAATATTTATTTCAGTAGAAAAATAATAAAGAATTCTTATTAGGCTACATTGTATCGGCTAAGGAAATAAATCACTTCTACCTCCGGTAGAGATGGCGATGAGAAAGAGAAGGAGGAAACCTCTGGAATGTAGACATGCGTAATAGAATATATCATACATCTGCTTGACCATAGATACAAGAAACAGAAAAACATAGAGATGCACAACTGACAATAATTCACATCGTGACACCCATGCACACACTTTACTATATATAAATTAATGACAAAACAGTAGGATTGTGTCACACTACTACTTTCTCCTTTAGTCCAAAACTGAGGTGTTTATTGGCTGCTTAACAGCAAAGGAAATAAACAAAAACATTTCCTATTTTATTTTTAAGTCTTGAGAAATTTCTCCAGGATGCGGCTGAGAGGTTAATTTCCAAATAATTGGAGATTCAGCAATCAATACTGTATACCAGAGTATACAGCTGACTGGAGAAATCTGGGAATTAAAGTCCACAAGTCTTAAAGTTGCCAAGTTTGAAAACCTCTGCTGTATACATTTGATATCACAGAAGAAAAAGGAAATAACTTTCTAATTGAGGTAAGTCAATACTGCACCTAAAAAAATGGTCTCACTTGCAATTTGAACTTTTGACACTCATACCTCAGAATTACTCTGTCTTCAAAATTACAAATGCTTCTAATTATACTGTGCCAAGATATTGAGGTAAGAATACAAATCAAGATGCAACAAACCTTTTAAATTATGAGATGAATAGGGATTTTTTCCCCCTAACAGAGAATAAAATGCAAATTCATAGTGTGACTTTTTGCTTTTTGCTTTTCACATGATGCAGAAGTTTATATGATTACGGGTGGCTATTTGCCATACATTTACGGCAATTGTTCAAGATTAAACCGAACAATGGAAATTTTTCTGGCATTCTTTTCAACTCCTTGAAAATAATTCTGTTGTAACTTATGTGATCAGAATGGAGCAGGGGAGGGGGGAGAGGAGTGTCTTAAAAATAGCATATTTAGAAGTACTGCTCAACTATTATCCCATAAGAATTGAGGGGTAGGTAGATTTTATTGAGTTAGATTTAGGATTTGGTTGTTACTATATGGCAATTTTTGAGAGAGAAATCTTATGTAGTCTAACTCAGAGGTCCCCAATCTTCAGTCCATGGACTGGCGCCAGCCCATGGCCTGCCTGGAACTGGTCCATGCAAGCAAGAGAAGGCCCCATCCACACATATGCAGGCAATGCATGAAACCATGCCCTCCCCCAGTCCACAAAAAAACCGTCCTTCATGGAACTGGTCCGGGATTCCCAATAGGTTATGGGCCATTGGTCTAATTGTTGCAAACATAAGGGACAGGAAAACTGCACTTGCTACCCAGGGGTGGGTTCCAACTTACCTCACTGCCGGTTCTCTCCCTCCCACGCTGCATGGGCATGCCCCCCCAAAAAAAACCAAAGCTGAAAAAAAGATGGCGACTGCATACACACTGCCAGAACTCAGATTCTGCGCATGCTCAGAAGGAAAAAAAATTCAAAAAAAGATGGTGGCGCCCATGGACCGGCACCGACCGATCCAGTTCGGTGATGTCATTGTGACGTCACCAGCGGGCCACTACCGGTTCGGGCGAACTGGTCCGAACCGGGAGGAACCCACCCCTGTTGCTACTTAAGAGACAGCCAAGCATCCGGTATAATAAAGCAGGGGGAAAAAATGAGAAACAGATTTGAATATTGAATGTAGAAATAATCATGTACCTAAAACATAGCAGTTGCTAGAATCCTTTCAATTACGACGTCTTTTCTTCAATAAAAACAACTTATCTGAAATTCTTGCATTTTTGAAAATTTGCTTCATTATTTCAAGTCCTAGATATTGGATTAAGCCTAAAACAAATTGCGTTCTGTTTTAGGAAAGGTGTAAACTCTTTTCAAACTCTGTTGGCATGCAAAGAATATAAAAGTCAGTTATTTTGTATGTAAGCTTTGAAAATAGATGGAAACATTTTTAAAGTCATCATTTTCTCATTCTGAGAAATTGTATTCTGAGAAAATGAATTCTGTTCACTCAAGCTCTAATTTATATTTATATAATTTATATAACAGTTATATCCCAACGTATGGCACTTTGAAGGAATTTTCATCATCATACATTCTTCCTATCTCTTTCATAATGTTTTTAGGTTTTTTTCTTTTATTGTAACATTGTAAAACGTAATACATTATATTATTTCAATGCAGATTTCAATGCACTAATGCTATGTAATATGATTAAAAATTAGTAACATTCTATTATTTAAAGAGCTTTAAGTATTGAGAATGAAAAGAAAAAAGTTAAAATTCTGTCAGTATTAATTGCCATATAAGATATCAACATTAGAAGCATAAAATTATTTAAATTTTCATCCAAAGTAGTATAAGATATATAAAAAAATGACAATTCACATCAAAGTATTAGTTATGTGATAAAAGTTTCAGTCTTAAACAAATTACTTAATTGTAAAGAACTCCATTGTATTGTTACATAATGTGTGTGTTGATAAAAGGAAATTAAAAAAATAGATGAATCAAGATTAATAAAAACTACATAAATATAACAAGATTTCTAGATCAAGCCCTACTTAGTTCTGAACATTGGAATGCAGCATCTTATAAATGATATATTAATCTGTACCAATGTGGTATCAGAAGCAATTGGACAAAATTAACATTTTAATATTAAAAGAAAGATACAATGTATACCCAGTATGAAATGCAGTGAAATGGCATTTCAAAGCAAAATTAGATGTTTCCCTCTTTGCTGAAAAACAAATCATAATACTTGTTACTCATAATGTTTCAGACTGTTTGGTTTATCTTAGGGGTGGGCTTCAAAAATTTTAGCTAGGGGTTCTCTGCCCAGTTGCTGGGTAGACGTGGCCATGGTGGGCGTGGCCTAGTTGGCCTCCTGCATCATGGCAGGGGGAGACATTTTTGCCCTCCCCAGGCTCCGGAGACTTTCCTCGAGCCTCTGGGAGAGTGAAAATGGCCTCCCCAGGCTCAGGAGGCCCTCTGGAGGCCGGAAATGGGCTGAATGTCCGTAGGCCCATTTTTTGCCCTCCTGAGCCTCTGTGCGCACCCTGCATTTACCTGCATCCAAAAAGGGGACTCCTGGAGTGGGATTTGGGGGTTCTCTGAACTGCACAGAATCATAGCTAGAGGTTCTCCCGAACCCCTGCGAACCCCCAGCAGCCCACCTCTGGTTTATCTCTTAAATACTATCTATCCAAATAGTGATGGAGGAAAAACCTACTTCCAAAAAGCCCTACATTCCCTCATTTAGCAGTAGTACATTTAATGCAGAGACCTAATCTTTTTCTCTGTTGTTGAAGTCGAATTTTTTGCAATCAAGTTTGGAGCGGATTACATTAAGTTTGTATCTATTGTGAGCTCGTGTATTGTTGCGGTTGAAGCTGAAGTAGTCATTAACAGGTAGGACATTGTGGCAGATAATTTTGTGAGTTACAATTAGGTCAGATCGAAGGTGGCATAGTTCTAAATTTTCAAGTCCCAAAATTTCAAGTCTGGATTCATAAGGTATTCTGTTGCCAACAGAGGAATGTAATACTCTTCTTGTGAAATATCTCTGGACTTTCTCAATTGTGTTAATGTCTGATATGTAGTGTGGGTTCCAGACAGATGAGCTGTATTCAAGAATTGGTCTAGCAAATGTTTTGTATGCTCTGGTTAAGAGTACAATGTTACCAGAAAAGAAGCTACGCAAGATTAGGTTAACCACTCTTAATGCCTTCTTGGCTATGTTGTTGCAGTGGACTCTGGCACTTAGATCATTAGATATGAGTACTCCAAGGTCCTTTACTGAGTGAGGATCACCAATGTAAAGGACAAATGGATAAAGCAATGTCCACCAACTGGGTCTGGCATTCAACCATCTCAAGTTTGGTAGTAATTCAGATGTGCATGTTGTATAAAATCTCACAATTTTTCAACACTCTCTAGACAAAGACAGAAACAAAGTTTCTGTGTCTGAGGCAATCGAAAAAACAATCCATCATGAAAGGGTTATCTCATCATTAGTTCAGCTAGGTTTACCTGGCCATAAGGGACCAGTGAAATGTTTCCTTAGCAACATTTCTCTTTCTTGCAGTTCCTAAGGAATTCAACTCTATTAAAATCCACAGTTTTACTTTCTCATATTTTTGGCTAAGTTTCCTAGATAGCTTGTTTGGTGAAAAAATCAAGAAAGTAAATTGGTACTATATATCCTAGCAGATCATTTGCCTGCAAAGAACACCATGAAAACCAATTCATTTTCATTTTAAGTAGCTGTACCGAGACCAGGATTGCATTGTTAATTCTAAGGGAACAGATTTGTGACTCTTCATTTACTGACATCTTGAATGTAGCTATTTGTCTGAAATACCTTAATGCAGCTTTTGTACCATTTGCATTTCCCTCAGTACTTGCAGGAGGAAAATGAATTCATAGAGTTTCAAACAAGAGGAAGAGAAATACTTGGTGTTTCCCATCTCCTTTCACTTTAAATGCCTTTTTCTCAGTTAGATATTTAATTTACCTCTTCCGTGACTGTGTTTACTGAGTCGCATTAGTTTTCTAATGCAATTTCTAAAGGGAGCTTTAAAAAAAAACAATGTAATTTAAACAAAAACATCCCATTGGCCAATTCTTTTGTACATTTGTCAGTGGATAGCAATCAGAATAGACTAGCACTTAATCCACTTTTCTTACTCTGGAATGAAAATTATCTTCTTTCATATCCTCATACAGTAGTTCCTTTGATGGCATACACTAAGGCTTTTGAATTTTGCTTCTTTACAAGAATTGCTTGTAATTTTCTGGTGCAACGTTCTGAGTGTTGTGTTATAAACATGGAATACTGGTTGTTTTGTTTTGCTTTGAACTAGGATTTGAATTGCAAATCTCATCTGTATTATCCTTCTCCCTCAATATCATTTGGTCCATTAGTTTTGTGAATTACAAGATGGCTGAAGGGGTCATGTGATCATGTTTTGTGACCTTCTGACAAAATCAATGAGGATGCCAGATTCACTTAACAATCATGTTACTAATTTAACAACTACAGTGATTCCCAGCAGTGGTGAGTTCTAATTTTGCCAGATTCACTTAACAATCATGTTACTAATTTAACAACTACAGTGATTCCCAGCAGTGGTGAGTTCTAATTTTTTTACTACCAGTTCTGTGGGTGTGGCTTATTTTGTGGGTGTGGCTTGATGACCATGTGACTGGGGCTTTGTGGTCATGTGAGTGGGTGGGCATGGCTTCCTGTTCATGTGATTGGGTGGGCGTGGCCATCTCAATGTCACTCATGTCAAGGAATGCCTTGCCTGGCCCCTCCCCTCCCAGCGATTCCTTGTCACACCCAGCCTCAACGTATCTATAGTTCTGTAAAAACGTTGTTCACCTTTTTTCAACTTTATTATCTACATACTATAGATGTACTTTCATGGACCACTGAAAGGAGGAAATGGCTCACACGCTTTGCCCAAGAGTGAGATAGACCAGGGGTCTCCAACCTTTTGGACCTCAAGGATCACCAAATTCATAATTTTAAATCCCGCGGACCACTGGGGGGGAGCTCAGCTGCCTTTCAGGCCTACCTGTCTGCTTCTGCGAGGCCTCCAGGTGGGAGGCCCGAGAGAAAGTGCCTAGTCCAGGCACACAGCCTGGAAACCTCTTTTGTGTTCCTTCTCTCAAGAAGCTTGGTCAATCTGAGTGAAGGAAAATGAAGATGGGCAGACTGATGGTGGCTTGCTGATGTTGGTGGGAAAGTCAGTCCCATATTCCAGAGCTGTAGCTGTAGTCCCTCTCCTTTCCTCCCCTCCCCTCCCCTCTCCTTTCCTTTCCTCCCCTCCCTCCCTCCCTTCCCTCCTTTCTTTTCTTTTCTGTTCCTTTCCTTTCCTCTCCTCTCCTCCCCTCCCCTCCCTTCCCCTTTCCTTTCCTTTCCTTCCCTCCCCTCCCCCTTCCCTTTCCTTCCCTTTCCCTCCCTTCCCATTCCTCCTTTCCCTTTCCTCCTTTCCTTTCCTTCTTTCCTTTCCTTTCCTTCCCTCCCCTCCCCTCCCCTCTTCTCTTCTCTTCTCTCCTCCCCTTTCCTTTCCTTCTTTCCTTTACTCCCTTTCCTTCCCCCTTTTCCTTTCCTTTCCTTCCTGCCTCTCTCCTCTCCTCCCCTCCCCTCCCCTCCCCTCCCCTCCCCTCCCCTCCCCTCCCCTCCCCTCCTTTCCTTTCCTTTCCTTTCCTTTCCTTTCCTTTCCTTTCCTTTCCTTTCCTTTCCTTTCCTTCCTTCTTCCCTTCCCTTCCCTTCCCTTCCCTTCCCTTCCCTTCCTTTCCTTTCCTTTCCTTTCCTTTCCTCCTTTCCTTTCCTTTCCTTTCCTTTCCTCCCCTCCCCTCCCCTCTCCTTCCTTCCCCCCTTCCCACCATGGCAGGAAAGGTTTTAAATGGGGCAAAACTCTTGCTTTACAACTGCCTTGCTTAGCAATGCAAATTTTGGGCTCAGTTGTAGTTGTAAGTCAAGGACTACCTGTAATCTGTCTGTTCTGAAAATAAGCATAAATTAATTAAATAAATAACAGGAACATGTGCATTCCCCAAGGACAAATAATTGAATTAACGTGATTCAATCCAGCTAATCCATCTAGCATTTCATATTTGGAGGTTTGATTCAAAGAGATGATTCAGTTTAATTGCCTTTGAACCAGAGAGTTGGAATCAATTTAATAGATCATGAAGTACACCCTTCCTCCCCCCCTTGCACGATTTTGCAAGATTCACTACAACATCCCTGATACCAATAAAGGAGGGCTTTATTTATAGCTCAGGGTTGAAATGAGGGATCCTTGGTGCTCTCTAAGCTTGGTTGTTTTCTTGCAGACGTTTTATTACCCAAACTAGGTAACGTCATCAGTACACATCAGCACATGTTTAGTTGTGACTCAACTAAACATCTGACTATCTTAAGAAATCATCAATGGATCCATGAGGAGAGTGAAGCATGGAAAGTGAACTAATTTTTAAAAACGCCACATGTTTAGTTTTGTGTTTGCACATTTTTCTTGTCATATATGTGTTGTGTTTTAATGTCTATTTCATGCGTAAAATGTTAATGAATGTGATATATAAGATAGTTATCTGGTGCAGAAAGGTTTTATCCTTCTTTTCAACTTGTCCCAGAGCCCTATCATAAACCCTCAGCACTGTGCCTTTTATTTGTCTTTATTTCTCTTTCCCTTCATTCTTGCCCAGAAAATATTCAGTGGGTCTCACCTGCTCTAAAATATACATTTCTGTAGATTCACATATTTTCCTCACATAAAAAGCAATACCACCTCAATTTTGTTGAGCTATTTATTATTTATTTATTTATTTATTTTTGTCAAATACGTGTTGGTAATATACATAGCTATAACATTGTTTATATACATAAGATGAGTACTGATAAGAGGGAACATTAGGACAGGGACGGTAGGCACGCTGGTGCACTTATGCACGCCCCTTACTGACCTCTTAGGAATCGGGTGAGGTCAACAGTGGACAGTCTAAGGGTAAAGTTTTGGGGGTTTGGTGATGAAACCACAATATCAGGTAGTGAGTTCCAGGCATTTACCACTCTGTTGCTAAAGTCGTATTTTCTACAGTCAAGTTTGGAGCGGTTCACTTTGAGTTTGTATCTGTTGTGTGCTCGTGTATTGTTGTGGTTGAAGCTGAAGTAGTCGTTGACAGGAAGGATAATTTTATGAGCTATGCTTAGGTCGTGCCAAAGGTCGTTCTAAGCTTTCTAAGCCCAGGAAAAGAGGCTTTCCCCCCCTTGCAATGTCGTTAATTCCCACATGTATTTTCAGAAATTAGTAATAATCTATAAGATTGAAAAGTCTTGGTAGCCTATCAGTGGCATCATAAAGTTGGCCATCTGAAGAAAACATCTTGATAGAAGGAGGCATATCCTAGAGTCTCTCAGGATATATCTAGAAAGTTATAGCTTTAGTTTGGCAAGATTCTGTCCATTACCTGTAAGCAACGAAAGGATTGACCCTCAATTGGATCTCACTGTGTCATCTCTGGGCTCGACTTTGACATCACACAAAGCAGGTTTGATATATCTTAACAGGAAATTGCCTACTACTATCACTTGCTTTTTTTTCTTCTTCTTTGAAGTGATTCCTGGATTTTGCTGGACAGCATAGATCTTCATTCTCACCAGAATGTTTTCTGAGGCTTTGATTGGCAAATCTTGATCAGGTATATTAGTTTTGTGAGTCAGAGCCTGGTAACTGTTGCTAAGTGCCATGGTCTTTGACTGCCTCCTGACCTTCCTGCCGCTCATAGTTACATGCTGCCATTCTTCCGCGCATCATTTTATTGCTTTTTCTCCCCTTCTCCTGGAGAAGATCTTATGCCCTTTTCATCTTCCTTGATGAGCTTTTGAGTAATAGCTCTTTTCCGAAATCCTCTCAACTTTTATCTTTGAAAAGAAACTTTACACTGTTCTAATATGCCAGGAATATTATTTATCACTTTGTTTATTTTTTTGTTTTTACTATCTATTTAGTTTTCATGAGGGAGAGAGGAAAATGTCAATAGTCACTGATACCATGCTGCAACAATGGTTTCTTTAATATTGTAAGGATTTTTCATTTTTAAAATAATATTTCAATTGCTTATTTATCGGCACAACTAGCATATTTGTTCAGAAGATGCATTTCTAAAATACATGCAGGGTATTTCTCCATCTTTAGGAGAATGGTTGGGAAAGAGTTCACTCCAGGGTTGAAATCCAGAATGTTCTGACAGGTTCTGGAGAACCGGTAGTGGAAATTTTGAGTAGTTCGAAGAACTGGCAAATACCACCTCTGGCTGGCCCCAGAGTGGAGTGGGAATGGAGATTTTACAGTATCCTTCCCCTGCTGCGCCCACCAAGCCACACCCACCAAGCCACACCACGGCCACTAAGCCACGCCCACAGAACTGGTTCACTCCAATATATTTTATGGGGACTTTAAAGTCACCTGCTGAATTCTAGTAGTCTATGCCTGGAATTACTTTGGTTTGTTAAATTTATATAACTGCCCATCACACTTTTGGGACTGAGCAGCTTACGAAGTTCAAAAAATAAAATCAAAATATATACTACAAAAATCATTGAAACATAAATAATAAATAATTTTATCTCATACAGAAACAGTAAAATATGCATACTGTAATTGAGATTCTTTAATCTGAGAACCAGAATGGTCAGAATATTTATCTATAAAATATAAAAAGATTAATTAAAGGTTTGGTTATGAAAAAAAAAGAGAATTACTGGGCATGGCTTGTTGGGCTTTTTAAAATTTATTTCAGCTTGTTGAATTTTCAAAAATTGTTCCTTTCTCAAGGACATTCTAAAAACAAAATAATACAGGAAAATTCAGTACTAAATATGCAGCAAACCTGCAAAACCTTTGATTTATTCTCAATGTTATATTCATATTCATTAAAAATGTGCACTAATAATGTCATGTATTATGGGTATGTTTTTTTTTTAAAAAATGGGGAAACTATCATACTCATTGATCATTTGTAGAATCTTATATACCCATGAATATTATAATTCAGGTCTGTAATTTTTCTCTTCATACATGAATAATGACTGATCAGTGAGTTCATTCACTGATGAGCACACTTTTAAGCACACTTAAAACATCAGCAAAGCCAAGTTCAATTACTGTATTTTTGGAGTATAAGCACCTTAGTTTTGGGGGAGGAAAATAGGGGAAAAAAATCTACCTACCAGGTATTCATCTGGCTAGCGTCCTTAGTCTGTTCAGCTTCAGCACATTATTTTATCCCCTGGTTAGGGCTGAAAAAATATTCTTTGAAGGGAGTAGGAATGAAAACAAGCCTGCAAAGACTTTGGGCTGGAAAAACTACTTCGGAGGGAGTAGGAATAAAAAAAATGCTGCAAGCCGGGAAGATCGTTAGCACCTCGTTAGGGCTGAAAAGACCTTTTTCAGAGGGAGTGGGAATGAAAACAAGCCTGCAAAGACTTAGGGCTGGAAAAAACCTTTTTCGGACGGAGTAGGAAGCCGGAAAGATCATTAGCACCTCGTTAGGGCTGGGGGAAAAAGCTTCGAAAAAGCTACGTTCGGAGTATAAGATGCACCCAAATTTTCAGCCTCTTTTAGGGAGGAAAAAGGTGCATCTTATACTCCGAAAAATATGGTACACAGAATCTTTGAGGAGTCAAGTTGCATGAGAGAATTTTGCCTTGTGGTATAATTTCGCCATCTTAGCAGCAGCATTCATAGACCTGTGCATACTTCTTTTTAAAAGGCTGCCCAGTTCTTGCTTCCTACATTTTCACTCTACCCATGTTTTGATGGACCCAAGAAGGTCAAGTCCTATCACTTTAACTCTTTAAACCATTACTTTAACTCCTTAGATTCTCAACTGTATTTTTAAATTCTTTTTATGTTGGCCTCATGAAAATTTTAGTTCTCGCGTCAGGGAAGCTTCACATGAAAGTGAGAAATGTTGGCGAAGCCTTTCCTTTGTGTGGCAGAGATCAAAGGCAGATTCCTACAGTCAGAATGTGTAGGAGTTCAAAAGCAAGTTCAGTGTTTTACTCAGTGTTTTTATAGAGAGCTAAATGATGTTCAGAATCATAATATTTCAAAGGTGTTGGCATGATAACTGGTTCAGGAGGGCAGTCCGGTGTAGTAAAACAATATTGTACATGATAGTAATGATTGAAACTGGGATTCATTTGGGAATATGATATTAACAACCATGGCAATGCAATTCTTAGGATTCGATTCCATAAAAGTGCTTTGGCATACAGTGAGGAGAAAATGTAGTACCTCTCTGCAATTTTTCTCAGAATCATGCAGCTTTTCTCAGTAGAAGAGCCGAGGTGGTGCAGTGGTTAAAGTGCAGCACTGCAGGCTACTTCAGCTGACTCCTAGTTCAGCAGTTCAGCTGTTCAAATCTCACCAGGCTCAAGGTTGACTCAGCCTTCCATCCTTCTGAGGTCGGTAAAATGAGGACCCAGATTGTTGGGGGCAATATGCTGAACTCTTTAAACCGCTTAGAGAGGGCTGTAAAGCACTATGAAGCGGTATATAAGTCTAAGTGCTATTGCTATAGATTCTAAGCCAGGGGTAGGCAAAGTTGGCTCTTCTATGACTCGTGGACTTCAACTCCCAGAATTTCTGAGCCAATCATGCTAGCTTAGGAATTTTGGGAGTTGAAGTCCACGAGTCATAGAAGAGCCAACTTTGCCTACCCCTGTTCTAAGCAATAAGGAAAAACACAGCTCCTTTTAGCTGAGATAGCGCAGTGGTTAAAAGCAGCATTGCGACCTTCAGCTGATTGCTAGTTCAGCAGTTCAGCTGTTCAAATCTCACTAGGCTCAAGGTTGACTCAGCCTTCCATCCTTCCGAGGTGGGTAAAATGAGGACCCAGATTGTTGGGGGCAATATGCTGAACTCTGTAAACCGCTTCGAGAGAGCTGTAAAGCACTATGAAGCGGTATATAAGTCTAAGTGCTATTGCTATATTAAGAGTTGACGGATGCTACTTTCATACTTCTTCAGATTCCAACATATTTTTTTTCAGAATCAGCTCCAAAGCATTGCACAGCCCTACTCAAACTAATCTTTCTAACATTTAAGAGAGTTTGACATGAGCCTTCAAGACTAAAAGTTCCTGACAGAGCTACTATTCATCAATGTAGTTGTGGTGCCCGCATACAGGTACTGAATGTAAAATTGTAAGTTGTTGTTTAAAGTTAAAACGTTGTTAAAAGGAACTGTTTAAGCAAGTAAGTATAGAGCCAGATAGCTTTAAAATACAAGGTAAGTAGAAAGGGGGAGGTGTTTATCCCAGTGCTCCAGAAGGGAGGGGGATAGATGACATCATAAGAGACAGCCAATAGGAGCATAGACAGCAGGGCCAGGAACTATAAAAGGCCTGGCTGAGAGAAATGTTGAGCTCTCTGTAATGTTGTGAAGTAATTGTCAAAGGAGGAGAGCTCTCTGTAATGTTATGAAGTAATTGTCAAAGGAGGAAAGCTCTGTTGTGTTATGAGGTAACTTCCAATAGAAGAAAGAGCTAGTGAGAAGAGCTAGAAGAAGAGCTCTCTCTGATATGTGGTAACTTCCAGTAGGGAAGGATTTAGTAAGAAGAGCTAGAAGAAAGCTCTCTGTCTGTATTAGTGAGAAGAGCTGAGGAGCTCTGTGTGTGACTTCCAAAAGAGGGAAGATTTATAGAGAAGTTAGGCCTTAGGCAGTTCTGTGGGAAGCAGAAGCCAGGGTCAGGGAACAAGAGTGATTGATATATATTGAATAATCTGTGGATAGAGATAAACGGTGAAACGTGCTCTTATCTATAGGCCTAGAAACAAAGAAGAATTAGATTTGCTTAGGGTTAGTCAGGAAAGCAAAGAGAGTCTCAGAGAGTGAAGAAAAGTAAAAGAAAGAATTGAAGAGCTGGTGTCTGTAACAAATTCACTTGACAATTACTGAGAAGTTGTATTTAAATAAACTGTTTAATAGTTTGTTCAAGAAACGTGTCAACGTCTGTCTATTCCTCACATAAAGCAAATCTTAAACAATCCTGCAGAGCTTAGAGCTATTGAAGAAAAAGTAAGAAGCAAGCCTCTAAAGAGAGAGAAAAGAGAAACAGGGGGTGCAACCCTTGGTCAGGGAGATATAAAAGGAAAATTAAACAAAAACGCTACCAAGACACATATCAAACGAATAAAACCTGTGACAGGGAGGGGGCTGGAGCTGTACCCCCCCCCACAGTATTAATTTTCCCTTCAGAGCCATCACTACATCTTTATTGTAATAAATTCCTCAGGCCAAAGATATGTGAAATGTTTTCATTACAACTTTCATAATCTACTGAATTTGCTTGCCTTCTAATGCACACATGCACACAGACAGAGGTTGTGCTCAAGAACTATATCATTAGGCAATGTTAGGATGAGAATAAAATTTCATAGAGGTGACGTTTTGGATCTTTACTTGGAATTCAGACAGTTAGAAATAAAACTGAGATTAAATGTCTAATAGAAAATATTTATTTCAGTACAAAAACAATAAATCCTGAATAATTACATCTTTGCTAAGTAACATGACCATTCAGGTCAAGAGCTAAGGCAGAAGAGAATTAATGGTGGATTAGGAATGTAGACATGCATACACATCATATCACGTGTTCTGCTTGAGTTGAAATATACCATAATATTTAGGATAGGGGTATATCACCCTGCATAGACATACAACTGACAATATTCACATCGTGACA
Organism: Diadophis punctatus similis; assembly: GCA_023053685.1. NCBI lineage: Eukaryota > Metazoa > Chordata > Lepidosauria > Squamata > Dipsadidae > Diadophis > Diadophis punctatus. Next base: position 69,216,770 of record JALIGW010000004.1, on the reverse strand, counting down.
GGCAACTTAATGTAGACTCATCATGACAGGCAACTTAATGTAGACTCATACCTGAGCACAGGTTTAGAGATGCAAGGACAGTCCAGGAATCAAATGCCAAGGAACAAAGTTAAACAGTCTGGGTCAACGGAAGCAGGGCTGAAAGCAAGAACATACAAATGAACATCTGAAATTGGCAAGTTGTTCCCAAAAGATCCATGTTTGAGGTCTAAATGAAGGTGTGGCTCAGTTATAGGCATTCACCCAAGTCTGATGCTCTTGCCTCCAATATTTAATTCTTAACATTTATCAGTATTGTTTTTCCTAACATGACAATTGAAGAGGCCTTGTTAATCTACCTTTCAATTATTAGATTATCTAAGATGTTGGGCAATTATTTTACCTGCTAAAATTAATTAAATGATAAGTTACTTGTTTTTGAGATATCATCCTGTGAATAAATTCAACAACCCTAAGTCCAGAAAACATTCGTTTCTTTGTTTGGTAACAACACTTATTTGGACAAAACATATACACCAGAAGCATGTAACTTTATTTCATGACCACTACAAATGAAAAAAAAAATCCTTTGTATATATTCTCTCCAACATTTAGAAGAACAGTTAAGATACTTGTGTGGCAATTTGACTAGAATCAAGTGCCATCAATGTGTATTCTTCCATTGAAACTGTTGAATAGAAGTTGAGTGAATCCATCTTATTTTCATGTCTGCCATTTTGTCACCCATACAGCTTTACCACAATCGGCACCCCAAACTTTATTTAAATCAAGTTCTCCTATTTCTAATTGCAGTAGTACCGTGTGTGTGTGTGTGTGTGTGTGTGTGTGTGTGTGTGTGTGTGTATGTATATAACAAGTGTTGTTAACTGCCAATTCTTCAATGTAGTCTGGCTGCCACTTGTTGCTAGTTGTTTGGTTCACACTACTGTGCTATCCCGGGTGCACCATGAGGAGGCGAATTAGCATCACACCCAAGGGTGAAAGAGTACTCAACTACCATCAAGAAAGCTCTCTCAGCTTTTCAACAGTTGGCTCCAACACATTCTGAATTCACCCACCCTTTCTCTGTGGACAAAATTGACACAACCATCAACAGTCTAAAGTCCAGCAAAGCACCAGGTTTTGATGGCATCCACCCTGAATTTCTAATTCATTCTGTGAGACTAGCAAGGAATTGGCTCAGCAAATTCTTTTCAAACATACTTTCTAGCGGACCCCGGAATTCCCATCGAAAAAAAGTAATATTGCTTCTGAAACCTGGCAAACCACAAGACATAGAAAGCTATTGCCCCATTGCCCTTCTGAGTTCTTGTTACAAATTTCTGGAGAAACTTATCATAAACAGAATTGGACCCACAATTGATACATTACTGCCCATGGAGCAAGCCAGCTTTCATCATAATTGCAGTTGTGTTGATCAGGTGCTGAGCCTAACAGGACATATCGAGGCTGGTTTCCAACGAGGCTTAAAAACCACAGCTGTGTTCATCAACCTTACTGCAGCATACGATACTGTGTGGAAGAAGGGTCTGCTTTACAAAGTGAGTCACATCATCCCCCTCTATCGCCTAATAAACAACATGCTTAGCGATAGATCCTTTCAGATCATTATGGGGGACAATGTTAGCAAGTTAAGAAGATTCAACAATGGCCTTCGACAAGGCTCTGTACTGGCACCCCCACTGTTCAATCTTTATATCTCAGATATGCCAGCTACAAGGGGTTGTAAATTTGGATATGCAGATGACCTGGCCCTAGCAGCGCAAGATAAAAACTTGGAAGTATTGGACTGCCTTCTCTCTGAGGACCTGAAGTCCCTGGGAAAATTCTTTGCTGACTGGAGACTCACACTCAATGTCAGCAAAACGGTGACCACCTGTTTCCATCTCAACAACAAACTCGCCAATGCCACCCCAAAGGCCTACCTGAATAACAACAATACTCCCTTATGATCCCCACCCCAAATACCTCGGAGTAACTTTGAATCAGACCCTCTCCTATAAGAAACACCTAGAGAACATGTCCGCTAAAATCAATACCAGGAACAACTTAGTTCAGAAACTAAGAGGTTCAAGACGGGGAGCCTCAGCCTCTACTCCCAGAATATCAGCACTAGGGTTGGTCTACTCCACAGCTGAATATTGTGCCCCTGTTTGGCTTAATAGCTGCCACACCAGCAAGATCGATGCTAGACTAAATGATACAATGAGGTTCATAAGCGGTTGCATAAAATCTACTCCTACTTGCTGGCTCCCCGTCTTGAGCCACATTGCACCACCAGCCCTACGAAGGCAGGAAGCCTTAGTGAAGGAGTACAACAAAATTTGAGAAACCCACTTCTTCCTATTCATGCTGATCTTCCTCATCTATCAATTGGCAGGCTTAAATCCAGGAAGCCCTCTCTGGCACTTGCTCAACAGCTGTCTAACAACTTTGATGTCAACACACAGTGGAAAGCCAAATGGGCTGCTGAATGCCCAGATACAGACAGTTACATAGATGACCCTACACAAAAGATGCCAGGTTTTGATCTTCCTCACCAGCATTGGTCTACTCTGAACAGGATCCGTACCCAACATGGTACAATCTGCCAGGACTCATTGTTTAAGTGGGGTCTTGTCTCTATCCTTCAGTGTGACTGTGGTGCTCCTCGACAAAATATCTACCACATTGTGTCCGAATGTCCACCAAAAGCATACACAGGCCCAATGTCTGATTTTAGACCACCCTGTCCTTGAATGGCTGGGTGGGCTGGACATTAACATTTGAACTACTATAGCCATTTAATGGATTGCTGTATAAATCTATTCTGTAAAGGTTACATCCTCTCAAAGGCAACATTTCATTTCACACCTTCAGTTCTCTGCTCAGCTTTCCACGATACTAGGGACATCATTGGATGAGGCATGCTGCAAGATTGTGGCTCTTATCACTTAAGTCTTCTCTCTCCTGCTGTTGCTGATTGCTTGTTAAGTCAGCTTCGGGGGCTTTATTTATTTATTTATTACATTTTTATGCCACCAATCTCCCCTTAACTGACTGCTAAGGCTAACCACCTGCTGGATCAGGACTGCCAATTCCTCCAAGTCAGAGAAGTACAAACAGTCTTCATTTGCAGGGTTTGACTGCTTATAACCCAATCCACAGTGAAGTCAGTTTCCTCTCCCTGTAGCTTTTGATGCAAGGGTTGGGCTAGGGAGAAGTAGAATAGGCTATAGTTGGACTTCCAGTTGCAACATCCCTTAGAACAATTTTTATTCTGAAGTCTGCCTTTTGGGAAAGGTCAATATAATCACACCTATCTTTTTCCACTAAAAAAAGACTCACCAGGAAATACTTTTGAAAATAGAATTGTCATCAAACTACATTCTTGGTGATACATACACACAGCCAGTTTAGCAACAGTGTAAAAGTAGTTTACTTTTACGAGGTGGCGCAGTGGTTAGAGTGCAGCATTGCAGGCTACTTCAGCTGACTGCTAGCTGCAGTTCTGCAGCTCAAATCTCACCAGCTCAAGGTTGACTCAGCCTTCCATCCTTCCGAGGTGGGTAAAATGAGGACCCAGATTGTTGGGGCCAATATGCTGACTGTAAAACCGCTTAGAAAGTGCTGTAAAAGTACTATGAAGTGGTATATAGGTCTAAGTGCTATTGCTATTGTACTATTGCTTTGTTCTTTGTTCATTTTGGAGTTCCTTATTTGAAATGGAAACTTAACAGATATTGTACCCTATCAATCTTTCTTTTTCCCAAGAGTAGAGAACCCTACTCCTAAATGTAGAGAATCAGATCCATTCTCAGAGCAGTGTAGTGAGAAGTCCAATTCAAAACCATCTGAGGGCAAGAGGAAACAGTTCAGACCAGAGGTGGGATTCAGCAGGTTCTGACTAGTTCTGGAGAACCCGTAGTGGAAAGTTTGAGTAATTCGGAGAACCGAATTACTTGGTTAATACCCCCTCTGACTGGCCCCGCCCCATCGATTCTCTGCCTCCTGAGTCCCAGCTGATCGGGAGGAAATGGGGATTTTGCAGTAACCTTCCCCTGCCACGCCCACCAAGCCATGCCTGCCAAGCTAAGCCATGCCCACCAAGCCACACCCACAGAACCAATAGTAAAAATGTTTGAATCCCACCACTGGTTCAGACACCTCCTTAAGTTCACAGGAGTAAGGGATATGTAGAAGAGAAGCACAATCAGACTTGCAAGATCCTGTTACTATAGTTAATACAATAAAATGGCTTTACATTTCCTTTGGAGTTATTTTCTTGGTCCGGTGTTGAAATCAAGAGAGCTCTTGCTTGTGGAGAAAAGTATATGTTGAGATATATTTGAAAATTGAAATAGCTGGCTTTCACTCAACTTGAGCTGGTAGCGAGGGAAAACCAACCAAGCTTTTTTAATGTATTATATTTTAAAAATATAATTCTCTGATAATAATACATTAATGCTAAACATGCCACTTCAAAAAGAATAACTTCAGCACAGAGATGTTTCTTGCTGTGAAATTATTCATTTTGCCCTAGATTTCTTGACTGAATGAATGATGGATTGACTGGGTGATCTCAATCTCATTCCTCTTTTCTATTTTTAGATTGTTATGTACTTTTTTTTTACCACACAACTAGACTAGAGCTCCATAGTTCTCCAAGTTTGACTGCAGAAAACAAAGCCTAACTTTAAACATTACATTTTTATCTGAACCATATTCTATTTAGACTCTTTAACAATATAAAAAAAACTTAACATTGTGCTCTCAAGCCACCACTTATATGAGAAATATCCTGGAGCAAAATTGTCACTGCCAAATGAGAGCTACTGAAAGTGGAATTTTTTGAAGCATTTCTGGCACAGCAACCCTGATTGAAATTGAAATTATAGCAGCGATAATTTATGGACTGCAATTATAATATTAATATGTCGCAAAGTCATACTTTGAAATATATTTTAATTGTATTTTAAATATGTCTTTTCAATGGAATGTTTGTTTTTAAAACCTGATTGTAAACACATGTGTAATCCAATACTAGAAGCATAGATTAAATATAATCTCATACTTAACTAGTTTATTTTAAGTGCACAGAATCACACATCTTTATGCTGAAATTTTCTTTCTAGGTCAGCAAAATTTTATAACTGTATTTATGTTTGACTAAGAATAGAGATATATGATTATGCCACAAAAAGGAGGGTATATTGCATAAACAATTTCAGGTTTTGTATGACTTTCAATAACGTTAATGTGATGGAGTTGCCTGGTTGTTAATCAACAATTCCCAAACTACCAACATCATGTCTTAATTAGTTTGCTGAAGTCTCTAGTGCACTAAAGTATTTATTGTTGCTATTTAAAAAGAATATTTCAGTATTATTTAATAGCTTGAATTGTCTATTAAACAGTATTAAAGTTATTGTAATATTCCGATTATCCCTACTTTGTTATGCATCCATGTTGCATTGTTAAAATGATTTTTTTAAAAATCTAAAATAAAACAGTTCATTAGAGGCAGATATAAACATGTCAGAAAATTTGGATGATATTATTCCAAAAATAATATTGGAACATTCCAACACATTGACACTCATGTGTCAATTCAAGAAAGAAGAAATCTTTGAAATGTTCTATATTTCATATTCATAAGGTTCGGAATTTTCATTTGTGAGTTTTTTTATAGACACTAGTGAAATTTTCAATCCTTTCTTGAAGATGTTCCAAATTTGCTTGTGGAATATTTTTACTCTTAGAAGAAATCAAAGACATTGCATGCATAGAATTATTAATGACAGTTAATGTGGTATAATATAGTTTGGAAAGATGACCTCTGGAAGGGTTCTGTTAGTAGGAATCAGGAGCTGAGTTGAGTTTTGAGTGAGTGTTGAATGAATTTTGATCATAGCCTGAAATGAGCACGTAACACAGATATTGGATTGGGTTGTTCCTAAGTGACTCCTCAGTTGCATAAATCTTCAAACCAATGCAAGTGCCAATGGACTTTATGAAACTTCACAAGATGAAGGAATAGGAACAGTAAATCCAATCAAACATGAAAAAGAACCAGTTTTAAGGTTTATGCTTAAGATTTTTCACTCTTACAATACCAACAGCCAGAAATACTCTTCAAACTATTCTTCTTTACTTGGGAAGGATGAGCAACAGGCTCAACTGGATGGCCACACTGAAAAATATTCTAGGCATTTAATAGATAAAGTGCCTCAGATACACTCAGAGTTGGGCTATGATTGTCCTATTGGGGCATGGAAATAAGTCTTAGATAACTACTGGGAGTAACTCTGAATCAGTTATTCCTGAGAAAGTACAGTCCTTAAATCTGTTAATTGAGTTGTTTATTATATCTCCCCCAAAGCTGGTAAATCTGCATGTAATTAAGTACATGAAGTAATATCTACTTTGCCAAGAAAGAGGGTGACTTTGCCTACCTTAAAGGAGATGATGGTATGCCTTCTCCTCAAAACAGTCTTTGAGGGGTAAGGCAGTCTTGGACAATCCCAAATCCAGGCCCGATTCATTCAAATGTCATTTGATGGGATTCAGGAGGTAGATCTTTTCTATCAGAGCATGTGCCATCTAGAATCATATCTGAAGTCTGCTACCCGTTTGCTTTGTGCATGCTTTGTGCGCGCACTGCACACACTTGCGCATCGCAGGCACTACTGTTTCAGCAGCGCTGAAAAAGGAGCATTTTGAAGCCATCAGAGTCTGCAAAGGTAAGGAGAACAGTGAGAGGGGAAATCAGCTGTGCCACACGATTTGGATTAGCTAGAAAGCAGGAAATCCTGCTTTCTCCATAGTGGGTGGAGCCATCCTCCAAGAATGGGTTAAACCTGCCCTCCAGCCAATCAGGACCGAGTTTCTTCAAAAGTATAAATAGGACCCTCTTGCCTTGGCACCCCCTCTTTTTCCTCGGTCCTGTAGCCATATAGGACAGTGCTTAACCCATTCTTCGAGTCTACTTCACCAACTACCCTTCAAACATCAAAATTCTTCAATTTTAAAACAGTAAGTGTGACCTGTCAAAATTTCACTGTTTGACAGCTGTCAAATTTGACAGCTGTCAAATTTAACAGGTGGAGGGCGGCACGTTGCGCTCCTTCCCCTTGGGGCCCCTACTGGGACTGCCTGCGGTGGTGAAGGGTGCCCACTACCCAGCTTCAACATCAGCTGCCAGCGGTGCTTGCAGGGAGGGAGGTACTCAGAACTGTCACCTCTTCGGCCGGAAAAGCCTTGGCGCTTCAGAGGCCGTTTATTTCCCCTCCTGTCGGCTGGAGCCCAGCTCCAATAGCCGACTTTGCTCTCTCTCTAATCAATCACATCTGTTCGGCCGCTGGATCGAGCGGCAGGCTTTCCCTCTTCGGCCGCGTGTGTTTGAGCGGCGGTGAGCCGACCGTCAGCTGTTTGTCGGCAGCAGCGTTTGACAGCCGGTCAGGGAAGCCGAGAGAGAGCGATCGGGCAAAAAATAGACCGGTTTCGCCCAGAAGACTTGCAAGCACCTTCCCAGCCCGAAGAGATGCCTCTCAGCAAAGAAAAGTGGCTGGCATCATCTTCTTGAGCTAGTTTCGGCGGGAAGAGCCGTTTGACAGCTCGTGACATCACAGCGGCCATTTTAAAGGGCACCGAAGCCATTTGACAGCTCTGACAGCTCCACACGTGGTTTTCAAACTTGTTTTTGGCTGCCTGCTTGTTTCTGCTAGCTGTGCCTGTTCCACCTTGGTGGGCTGTTGCACAAATCATTATGGCAGAAAAGTCATCTAAGCAGGCAGAAAAGCCAATTAAGCAGGGGACGCCTAAACAAAACCACCTAGAACAACCCCTGCTGAGGAAGAGGTGCGGGGGGGTGGAAACTCCTCTATGGGCCCTGGCACCCACAGGGACAGATCTCCCTTGCACCCCACTTCTCCTCCTCCTCGCCCTAAGTCCCACAATCTGGCCAGGCGAGGGAAGGCTCTAAGACTCATTCCAAATCCAGTCATAAGAGCCAGCAACAATAGCTCCCACAAGACACACCTATCTCAAGGGGATCAAAGGTCACACAGATCACACACCCTCTCAGGCTTAGCAGCTCATGTGACAATTGTCACTAGGCAATATGGATTGCCATCTGAGGGAGGTGGATGTCTGGGGTGACAGTGATGAAGAGGTGCCCCCATACCAGGGGCCCAAGACCCACCTTTGCCTGAACCACCCTTGGACAGTGCTGCACGTACGTATATGGACACTAATGTCCCTAGTGCTTGAGCTGTATGCTTCCATTTGAGCTTCTCTGCATTGCTCTGCTTGACTTCAGCCTGGTAAGTGAGGCAGCCTTTGAGTGTGCCGGTGGCCATCTTGAAGCCTCCCACAGGTTGGCGGCCATTTTGATTGCCCTCAGAATTGAAGCCACTAAGGGCATGGCCATTTTGTTTCAAATACCAAAAGTGGGCAGAGACCCTTTTGAAGCCACATTTTGGATGCCCTTTCTTGCCGGAGGCTATTTTTAAGGCCTAATAAGGGCAGCAGCCATGTTGAAATACCAACTAAGGGCAACTGACATCTTGTTGGGCGGTGGCCATTTTAAGTGACTGTTTGGACCTACTAATTTATTCAGGCCTTTCTGAGGCCTACCTTGTTGGCAGAGGCCTTAAATAAATATGGATATTGTTATTCGAATGGAGCTGGAAAAAAAAATTCAGACTAGCTGTCTGTAGGTCTGCCAAAGCTAAACATATCAACTTAGAATGAAGATTCTATCTATATTTAAAAATGACTTGAACAAGGGCTTTCAGCAGAATTTTGAAGTAGTATGTTACATATCTCACATAAAAGGAACAAATGAGCCTAGTGAGCACTCACTCCAGTAACAGTTTAAAACCAAGCCTTTTTCTGGAGTCTGTGAGCCCAGCATAACTGGAACTATATACAAACTATCAATTTTTTCCAGTATTTGAGAATATCAGTTTCATGAACTGAACTTTAATACAAAGACAACAGGATTTGTAAATTGGAGTTAATTTTAAAATGATGCCTTATACAAAGGAAATTACCCTATCCAGAGTACTCTACCTGACTCATTCCTACCTAGCATCCCTCAGGAAGGGGGACCCAGGGGACGGGAGTTCCCTGGATGCCAGGGAATTCTCATTAGTTCACTCTGGCATTTGGAACCAGACAGCCCCATTCACAAGCCAAAATCAACCTGCTGCTCAATCATCATCAGCTCAAGCGACTGTCTAAGCCAGCTCAATCGGGTCTACCTCCCGTTGGACGCTTGCCAGGTGGAGCTGCCTTGGAACTGCATAAGGTTTTTGCCCTGGAGGAGGACTTGTGTCCCTCAGCAGCCTGGTGCCCCTCTGAGACCCTTGCAGTCTTGGGGGGAGGAGGAGAGTTCCTGGTCAGTGGTGACCTGTCCATTGCCTCAATCAGTGTGCCCGGGGCTGACTCCCCATTAGGGTCTTCTGTGGGACGTGGATTAGGTGATTTTCCCTTACCCTTTCCTGATCTACCTTCGGGCGGGTGGAGAGCCATTCTTGATTTAAAACGCTTCAATAAATATGTCATCTACAATAAATTCAAGATGCACACCCTGCAATCAATTCTGGCGGTCATTAAGCAAGGCGACCTTCTCGCCTCAATTGAGCTTTCGGAGGCTTACCTCCACATCCCAATCAATTCATCTCATCGCCAATACCTCCGGTTTTTGCCATGCTGGGGTGCATTACGAATATCTGGCGTTGCCCTTCGGCCTGTCTTCAGCACCTAAGGTGTTGACCAAGGTATTGGCCGCCTTGACTGCCCACCTGCGGGCTATCCCCGTGCGTGTCCAGTGCTAACTGGATGACATTTTCATCCAGTCTTCCTCTCTGTCCCAGGCAAAGCAGGACACCCAGGTAGTCCTTAACACCCTTGGGCACCACTGGTTCCTAGTCAACATGAGAATAAGCCAATTGTCACCTTCTACCAGGATGACTCACTTGGGGGCCATCATTGACTCTCTGGAGTGCAGGGTGTACCTATCTCAGGAGCGGAGAGACAGCCTATCGGATTTAGTCCAGCGTGTCCTGGCCCAAACAAGGGTTCCCCTGAACCAGCTGTCCTCCCTCCTGGGGAAGATGATATCAGCCATTCACATCACTCCATGGGCTCACATGCATTCCAGAGACCTCCAATGGTTTCTTCTCCTTTTCCAGCGATCCAGTCGCAGCGATTCCCCAGCCAGGGTCCAGCTCCCGACAGGGGTCCGGAAATCCCTCATATGGTGGTCTTCAGCCACTCTCGCCAAAGGCACCGGCTTCCTGGAACCACGGGGGCTGACTCTGACCACGGCTGCCAGCACCACAGGTTGAGGGGCCCACATCAAGTCCCAGGTTGTCCAGGGCACTTGGTCCAGTGCCGAGTAGAGCCTCCCCATCAACCCATTTGAACTGAGGGCAGCCAGGTTGGCCCTAGCTCACTTCCAGGGCCGTCTGTCGGGCAGTCACATGCTTGTCTTGACAGACAAGGTAACAACAAAGGCCCATATCAATCGCCAGGGCGGGACCATGTCCAAGGACCTCATGGCCGAGGCAATGACACTGGGGAGCTGGGCAGAGTGGCATCTGCAGTCCATCGCAGCTCCAGGGTGAGCAACACAACCGCAGACTGGCTCATCTGGAACTCCATCGGCCTAGAGGTAGAGCTCTTGCCTCTCAATCAGGAGGTTGTGAGTTCAATCCTAGCTAGAGGCAGATGTAGAGTCTCCTGCTTGGGCAGGGGGTTGGACTAGATGACCGGTAAGGTCCCTTCCAACTCTGTTAATCTGACACGGCGGAGGGATCTCTTCATCCGGATATCTTCCAGCAGCTGGTCGGTCACTTCGGTCTGCCGGTCATGGACCTCTTCGCCACCCCGGAGAATGCCAGGTTGCCCAGGTTCGTCACCAGGTTCCGGACACAGGGGGCAGCGGACACAGACGCTCTTTGATGCGACTGGCCGCAAGGGCTACTATACACATTCCCTCCCCTACCCTTGATCCCCAGGGTCATCCGGAGGGTCCTGCAACTGAGAGCGGAGGTGTTCCCTCTAGCTCCCCACTGGCCCAGATGGGCCTGGTTCGCAGACCCTATGTTCCTGTCCGTGTCACCTCCTTGGCGGATCCCGCCGACAGAGTGGTCGCTTGCCCAGGGGTCAGTCCACCATCCAGAGCTGTATTGGCTACAACTGACCGCCTGATACTTGAGCGGCTCACTCTGAAGCACCGCCTGGTTCCGGACAATATTGCTCGAATCATGTTGGCCTCTAGGAGGCCGTTTACTGAACGTATTTATTCGGCCACGAGGAAGGCCTTCTGTGGCTGGTGTGCGCAGGTGGGATATTCCCCTGTAGAACTGTCAATAATCTATGTCATTCAATTCCTGCGCCAGGGACTTGCCAAGGGCCTTTCCCCTAATACGCTCCCCTGCCAAGTGGCGGCGCTATCCACTGTACTCTTCTGCCACAACTTGGACTCCCTATCCGGTCACCCGTTCCTGAGACAGTTCCTGAAAGGGGCCTACCAAGCTGTGCCCTCCTGTAGTCCATAGGTTCCCAATCTGGGACCTATCTAAGGTATTAACTATTCTCACTGAGGGCCCAGTTGAGCCGATCTCTACGGCCTCTCTGGTCCACTTAACATACACAGTAGTCTTTCTTGTGGCAGTGACTTCCGCACGCAGGATCTCAGAACCGGCCGCTCTGTCTGTGAGGGGGGACCTGTGCGTCTTTCACTCCGACAGGGTGGTCCTGGGCCTGGACCCACCTTCGTCCCGAAGGTAAACACGTACTTTCACAAGGCGCAGGAGATCATTCTCCCCAGTTTCTACCAAACTCCACTCAATGACACTGAGCGTGCGTGGCACCTGCTGGACGTCAGGCGTGACCTGGACATCTATTTGCAACACACCCCTAGCTTTCGACAAACTGAGGCGCTCTTTGTGCCCATTCGCCCTTCTTCCATGGGCTCCAAAATGTCATCCTCCACGGTGGGCCGTGGGCTTCGCGTGGCCATTTCCTTGGCCTATGACCAAATGTCTCTGCCCCGGCCACCTGGACTTACAGCGCACTCAAAGCGCAGTGCAGCCACCACGGCGGCCTGGAACGCCTGGGCCTCCATTGTGGAGGTTTGCCGTGCGGCCACGTGGGCCTCCCCTACACCCTTTGTCCGGCACTATGAAGCTGGATGCCTATGCCTCAGAGGCTTTGGCCAGAGAGCGTTGCATCAAGGTGTGGGGGGACTGGGTCAGTCTCAGCCAGATACAGGTGGCCCGCCCTAGGGACAAGGTACTTTGGTATGTCCCATTCTTGGAGGATGGCTCCACCCACTATGGAGAAGGGACGTTGTTTACTTACCTGATACGTCCTTTCTCATAGGGTGGAGCCATCCTCCAAGTCCCTCCCCTCTTTGGAGTACTGGCTGGACTGTCTGTTGTCATTATTCTCTCATTCTGTACATATGTTCATGAGGTCTGGGTCACTGTTGTTGGTTTGCCTTTCTCTGAGAATAATAATAATAATAATAATAATAATAATAATAATAATAATAATAATAATAATAATAATAATAATAATAATAATAATAATAATAATAATAATAATAATAATAATAATAATAATAATAATAATAATAATAATAATAATAATAATAATAATAATAATAATAATAAATAAATAAAATATAGTGAGTTGGTCCAATGGGTAAGCACAATGGAGAACTGTGTTGGCAGTAGGGAATGAGAACTATGGAATGGTTAATATCAAGAGAGGAATTTTTCAGGGAGATTCACTTTCACCCCTCCTCTTCATCATCGCAATGATCCCACTATCAGTAATCTTAAAAAAAATGAAACTTGGATACCAAATAGCCAAAGACGCTGAAAAAATTTCACATTTATTGTATATGGATGATTTGAAACTGTATGGAAAGTCAGAAATAGAAATCCAATCACTGACCAACACAGTCCTAATATTCAGCACAGATATCTCAATGCAGTTTGGCATGGAAAAATGTGCCACTGTATCTATGAAAAGGGGCAAAATCACTACATGTGACGGAATTGAAATGCCCAATGGCCAATTAATTAAATGCAATCAAAATGAAGCCTATAAATATCTGGGCATTCTGCAGTTGGATAACATCAGACATGGAGAAGTGAAAACTATCATTAGAAGAGAGTACACCAACAGAGTTAGGAAAATTTTGAAATCTAAATTAAATGGTGGAAACACCATCAAGGCCATGAATACCTGGGCAATACCAGTCATAAGATACACGGCTGGTATAATTAACTGGACACAAGCTGATTTGGACATTTTGGACCGAAACACCAGAAAACTAATGACAATGCACTACAGTTTACATCCACGTAGTGACACTGATAGACTTTACCTGCCCAGAAAATCAGGTGGCAGAGGACTACTACAAGTAAAGCAAACAGTTGAAGAAGAAAAGCATGCATTGGCGGATTATTTAAAAGAAAGTCAAGAACATCTATTAATTGAAGTAAAGAACAAAAATCTACTGAAGGTCCAACAGACGAAACAAGAATACAGAAAAAATGTGATAAAATCAAGAATGGAGAGTTGGCAAAATAAAGCATTACATGGCCAATTTCTGGAAAAAATAAAAGACAAAGTGGACAGTGAAAAAACTTGGTTATGGTTAACATCTGGTACTTTAAAGAAAGAAACAGAATCATTGATCCTGGCCGCACAAGAACAGGCAATTCGTACAAATGCCATAAAGGCCAAAATTGATAAATCTTCAAATGATGCTAAATGCAGATTATGCAAGGAAGCTGATGAAACTGTAGCCCATGTGCTCAGCTGCTGCAAGAAAATCGCACAGACTGATTACAAATTACGACACAACTCTGTTGCACAAATGATCCACTGGAATTTATGCAAAAATTATAACATCCATACTGCTACAAACTGGTGGGAACACAAGCCTGAAAAAGTCACTGAAAATCAGATGGTCAAGATCTTGTGGGATTTTCGTATACAAACAGACAAGGTACTGGCGCATAATACACCAGACATCACGTTGGTCGAGAACAACAAGGTGACTATAATTGACATTGCAATACCAGGAGATAGCAAGGTCGATGAAAAGGAACACGAAAAAATTGCAAAATACCAGGACTTAAAAATTGAAATCCAACGATTATGGCACAAACCAGCAGTGGTAATTCCAGTAGTGATTGGAACACTGGGTGCTATCCCAAAAGCACTGGAATTACATTTAAAACAGCTCAAAATTGACAAAATCACCATCAGTCAAATGCAGAAAGCCGCACTGCTCGGTTCCGCACATATACTTCGAAAATACATTACGACTTCCTAGGCCCCTGGGTGGGGCTCGACTAGTAATCAATGCCAAATCCGGCGAAACAACTGGCCGCTGTGATACAATTGTATAATAATAATAATAATAATAATAAATAAATAAAATATAGTGAGTTGGTCCAATGGGTAAGCACATTTGAGTTTGACCTTCTTCCCTCGTAAAAAGAGGGGGTGCCAAGGCAAGAGGGTCCTATTTATACTTTTGAAGAAACTCGGTCCTGATTGGCTGGAGGGCAGGTTTAACCCATTCTTGGAGGATGGCTCCACCCTATGAGAAAGGACGTATCAGGTAAGTAAACAACGTCCCTTCTAGCTAATCTAGATTGTGCGGCACAGCTGATCGTCGCACAGCTGATCGGATATATTGGTTCACCCGAAAAGGTAGCGTTTGTTACTACTAGTTCGGGCGAACCAGTCTGAACTGGTAGCATTTCACCTCTGGTCTAGAGCAGGGGTGTCAAAGTCATGGCCCACGGGCCGGATGCATCACACACTGGCCATACCGAGCCCCAGTTTAGCTAAGGGGAAAAAGTAACGATACATCATGTGATGACAATGTGCTGCCACAAGTTTGACACCCCTGGTCTGGAGTGAGTAGTGGGTATGTTATAAGGAGTATTGGTTTGTTAGAACGTCTACTATTTTTCAAAATGCTTTTTGTATTGTTTTGTATTGAATTGTATTGTTTGTATATGTCCATATATATTTTCTCACTTAAAAGACTACCATGGGAAATGTTAATGGCTGGGCCATTAACATGCATATCTGTTCATAACAAATTGAGCACAGCAGGGGGAAAAATCCAGCCTAGAACATGTTCACATTAATTTTCAATTTTATGATAATATAGGATGCATGATAATGAACTGTAATTCACATGTAAGTGTAGTGATCAAAATGGGTCTAAAATAGGTGCTTTGATTGTATGAGCCAATCCTAAAAAAGAAACAAAGGGATTTGGCTGAATAGCTGAATTCTACTGATGGTTCTTGAAGGAGGTTAAGCTGACAATCAAATACCCATAAGTCCTCTATCAGAATTCAACTGGCACATAAAGGTATGAGACCTATTGCAAATATGTTATACTTTTGTGTTGAAAGGCCTTCATTTTGTAGTCAAGTTCAAACCCCTTGTAATTATTACATATATATATATATATATATATATATATATATATATATATATATATATATATATATATATATATATATATATATATATATATATATATATATATATATATATATATATATATATATATATATATATATTAAGGATTGTTCTAAAAATGCGAGTTCCACGCATATTTACAGATAAAGAAGCGATAGCCATCACGATCTCTGGAACATTGTGTGTGTGTGTGTGTATATATGTGTGTATGTGTATGTGTATATATGTGTGTGTGTATACATGTTCAATTATGGTTAGTGCTTGTTACCTCTTGGCATTCCATTAGCAGTTGTCATTTCCTCTGGGCTTTTGGTCGAATTAATATTGCTGTGAAATTTAGGATGTTGTTGTTATGGTATTCTTACATGGCTTTAGGTTCTGTAGTGTGTGTGTGTATATATATACACAGTAAATATATATACAGATAAAGAAGCGATAGCCATCACGATCTCTGGAACATTTAAAATTTTATTTAAAACTACTATTAAAATTGCTAAGCTTTCGTCAACCCCTGTTGACTTCGTCAGAGTGTCGAAGACTTCGTCAGACTCTGACGAAGTCAACAGGGGTTGACGAAAGCATAGCAATTTTAATAGTAGTTTTAAATAAAATTTTAAATGTTCCAGAGATCGTGATGGCTATCGCTTCTTTATCTGTAAATATGTGTGGAACTCGCATTTTTAGAACAATCCTTTATATATATATATATATATATATATATATATATATATATATATATATATATATATATATATATATATATATATATATATATATATATATATATATATATATATATATATATATATATATATATATATATATATATATATATATATATATATATATATATATATATATATATATATATATATATATATATATATACATACATATACATATATACATATATATATATGAATAGAGCCTGTGACCTAATGACTAAGCTGCTGCCTTACAAGGCAGGCAGCCCAGGTTCAAATCCCAGTAAGGGTATGGCTATCTGACGAGAGCGAAGTAGCTCAAAATGGATCTATAATAGTCTCCCTTTATTTTCATTTATTAGCAAAAAATGCTACACACACATACACACACACACACACATGTGTGTGTGTGTGTTTTTTTTCTGAGGTTTTCGTGGGTGTTTGTATGTAGTTCTTTGGTTATTTGGGTTTTCTCCCGTGTGAAATTGGAAGTGTCTTGGCGACGTTTCGATGAAGTCTCATTCGTCATCATCAGGCTGGTGTCCTTGGCTTCCTGCTTCTTGGAGCAATTGCTCCATATATATATCCCATATTTTTCAGAGTGTAAGACGCACCTTTTTTTCCCCTAAAAGAGAGTGAAAATCTGGGTGCATCTTATACACCGAATGTAGCCCTGCCCAGCCTCTGAAACAGACCTTTGCAAGGCTAAAACAACCTCTCAAACCTAGCTTTGCAAGCCTGAAAACAACCTCTCAAACTGAGCTTTGCAAGGCTAAAAGAGCAGCCTCTGAAACGGACCTTTGCAAGGCTAAATCAACCTCTCAAACTGAGCTTTGCCAGGCTAAAACAACCTCTCAAACCGAGCTTTGCAAGGCTGAAAGAGCAGCCTTTCAAACGGACCTTTGCAAGGCTAATATACCTGTTCCAGGCTGTTTGCTAAGGACGCTAGCCAGATGGATGCTGGTAGGCATAATTTTTTTTCTTATTTTCCTCCCCAAAAACTAAGGTGTGTCTTATACTCCGGTGCATCTTATACTCTGAATAGCAAATATATATTGCAACCTGAACAAAGGAGCAAGCAAGGGCTTCTATAAGACCCAGCTTCTCTGCAGATCAAGATGCATACAATCTTATTAGAACCTCACAGATAAGATCCTCACTGAGGTTCTAAGTATATATAGTGGAAGGAAATAGTAAGATTTTGTTGACTTTTTGCTGATTTATATGATGTGGTAGTGGCTCTTTATTTCCTTCTTCTTGGTGTTTTTTCAGCTTCTCAGTTTAGCCAACCCAATTCCAACACAGTTATAACCAAGTATTAATTAGGACTGACCCTTAGCTTTTTAATTAAACCAAGATCAACTGTGCATTGAGCCCTGCTGGACTCTTTCATAGAGAGACCATGCTTCCAAAGAACTGGGAATCCTGAGAAAACTTTTAATTGCTGTTAATCTTTTAAGACTGTTCAGCTGGAAATGTATACCAATTTCTAGTAAACCTTTGTGCCAAACAAGTAACAAACTCACAAGTACCTTCACACCCTAGAACTCATCGGAGCACATGCAGAGATTCTACTGGTAAACCCTCACATGTAATATGTTCAAGGAAATAAACTGTGTTAATATATGTGAAACTAATTTGGAGAGTCAGGGGAACATACAGGAATACGACCATGGTGAAATGGAGGAAAAGCTCATGTTTAGGGAACAGCTGCAAGAAGAACTCAGTTTCAAAAGTAAACAGATCTAGGGGAATACAAAATAAAGGCAAAGAAGCAACTGAGTTTCAATAATAGTCCTGACATTCTTAACTTCTTCAGCTTGATTACTTACAGAGGTGGTATTCTACCAGTTCGGACTGGTTTGGGCGAACCTTTAGCGGCGACCTGTGGGTGGGCCCACATGCCCCATACCCCTGCACCCGTGCCATGGGTCTATGCCATCCTATTTCTGCATGTTTTGAAGCTGCGTGCATGCGTGCAAGCCACACGTGTGAGCAAAGCGCATGCAGGAAAGGTCGCTCACATTTGCAAACCGGTAGGGAAGGTAAGTGAATACCACCTCTGATTACTTAGTGTTTGAAAACATCACCTGCTGATTTCCAGGTAAATGCAACATGTGCAACTTTCTTTGTGTACCTTAGCAGCATTCTTAAAAAACTGGCCATTTGAGCAGCACAATGCCCTGGCAAACTAAATCAATTTGAAAAGACTCGAGCAACTCAGTGATATTTTCCAATTTTTGCAGGGAACAAAAACTTCTATTTGAGGATAAAAAACATGAATCTTTTACCTCAAGCTGCTGCATAGCATCAGCAATAATATCCCAAAATTAAGGTCTATTGAAGCTGTTATTAATGTTTTCAAACTTCCCAAGGAGCTGCTGATACAGTTCTACAGAGGAATTATTGAGTCTGTCATCTGCACCTCTATAACTGTCTGGTTTGGTTCTGCAACCCAACAAGACAGACACAGACTTCAGAAGATAATCAGAACTGCAGAAAAAACAATTACTGCCAACCTGCCTTCCATTGAGGACCTGTATACTGCACGAGTCAAAAAGAGGGCTGTGAAAATATTTACTGACCCCTCGCATCCTGGACATAAATTGTTTCAACTCCTACCCTCAAAACGTCGCTATAGAGCACTGCACACCAAGACAACTAGACACAAGAACAGTTTTTTCCCGAACGCCATCACTCTGCTAAACAAATAATTCCCTCACCACTATCAAACTATTCACTAGGCTGCATTACTATTACTATTAGTTTTTCTCATCGTTCCTATCACCCATCTCCTCCCACTTATGACTGTATGACTGTAACTTGTTGCTTGTATCCTTACGATTTATTTTCATATTGATTGTTTCCTGATTACTTACTTGAACCCTATGACAACCATTCTTGACAAATGTATCTTTTCTTTTATGTACACTGAGAGCATATGCACCAAAGACAAATTCCTTGTGTGTCCAATCACACTTGGCCAATAAAGAATTCTATTCTATTCTATTCTATTCTATTCTATTCTATTCTATTCTATTCTATTCTATTCTATTCTATTCTATTCTATTCTATTCTTAGGTTTCTGTTGCTTTGGAACTGAAGTTGGGACATTATTCATTTAGATTTTTGAGCAAGACACTGGCCCATTTCAAATCAGGAAGAATATGAAGATACAAATATAAAGAGTAGAATAGAGTGCTTGTGAGGTCTGTTGGTTAAGGAATTGGAGTGGGAACAGCCAACTAGTCAATTTTCAGTCATAGAAACTCAGTGGGTGTCTTTGGGACAACCATTTTTATGCTAAGCAGAGTCTATCTGGCAGGATGGGGGAAATGTGCACAGCCTTGAATTCCTAACAGATCCAACTAATAAGTCAAAGTATTGTACTGCAGTACAATAGTAATTGGTTTCAATGAGGGTAAGAAGTTATAAATTATAATATTAAATATATTTAATTGCTCTAATCCCATTATAATCTTTGCAAATAGAACACAGTTTTGAAACCCTGTGAAGGACTGTTTGAAATATCTACAGTGAGAAGTGATTTGATCCATGTTATTCTACTTAGGAGTATGCATTTGATGAAAACAATTTCCCTTAATGAATTAAACTACTGACTACTTCTTGAAGGCAAAAATACGTAGCTAAAACCTTTTTCATGTATGCATCAAACAGAAAATATATTTAAACAATTCCCCCTCCTCCCAAAATTGTTTGTCTAATTTACATAGAGGAATGGATGAAAAGGAAGGCTGGCTTTTCATTCCATTTCAAAGTAAATCTATCTCATGCCAGTTTTAACTATGCAAAATGCATATTATCATAATTAAAAGGTTTTTTTTTAAAAAAAAAAACAATGTTTAGCTAACTTGAGAACCCAGTCAGTCAAGTATCCAGTGTGAAGCTTTCAAATTATTTAATTTTTTTGCAGAATAAAGTAAAAAGAATGTGCCACAATTAATAAATGCAAATTCCCTAAACGGCTTTTCTGTTCTATTTCCACCAGTTTTAGATTTCCCCGCCTCTCTATGATAGATAGAAAGATAGATAGATAGATAGATAGATAGATAGATAGATAGATAGATAGATAGATAGATAGATAGATAGATAGATAGATAGATGATAGATAGATAGATAGATAGATAGATAGATAGATAGATAGATAGATAGATAGATAGATAGATAGATAGATAGATAGATAGATAGCAATAGCAATAGCAATAGCAATAGCAATAGCAATAGCAATAGCAATAGCAATAGCAATAGCAATAGCAATAGCACTTAGACTTATATACCACTTCATAGTGCTTACAGCCCTCTCTAAGCAGTTTACAGAGTCAACCTATTGCCCCCAACAATTTGGGTCCTCATTTTACCCACCTCGGAAGGATGGAAGGCTGAGTCAACCTTGAGCCTGGTGAGATTTGAACTGCCGAATTGCAGCTAGCAGTCAGCTGAAGTAGCCTGCAGTACTGCGCTCTAACCACTGTGCCACCTCGGCTCTAGATAGCTGGCTGGCTGGCTGGCTGGCTGGCTGGATGCATGCATGCATGCATGCATGAATGAATAAATGAATGAATGAATGAATGAATGAATGATAGGCAGGCAGAATTGATGAGCAATGTCCTTCTGTGATCACATTGTTTCTAATCTACAGGGGCTTCTGCATATTCTGTAAAGATGTCAATATGGAATTGGGCTTTCCAAATACTATTGCAGCACAGTGTGCAATGGGTGCTTACTAAGTAACTGTATCTAGACATTGAACAGCTGTGATTGTTCCTAGTAAAGATAGATGGGTTATCTTCAGTCCTGCTCTGCTAAACTCTTCATAGGATTGTTGTATTTACAGTATATGGGCTGCCTTTGAAGACGACTTCGAACTAGGGAAGCAAAACTAGATTATATTCACCAGTTCTTAAAGGGGTACCTTTAAGTGTTCCATTTGTATGAGATGATCTGTGCAGGAACCCTAAAACACGGGCTATCACTCTAGAATTTATTCCTTCCTCCAGGTTAGCCTTCTGCAAGGTATTGAAGACTATATTTTTCCAAATATTTTTGGAGAATAATATTAGCCCTTCAACAGAGATTAGGTCGGGAAACAAGACAGCACAAGGCTAAAACAATGCTACCTTATTTTTATAGGATGTAGTAACAAAAACTTGAAAGCCTCCAGAGTTCCCTCTACCACCCCTTATACCAAACAGAATAAAGGTGGGATTTACTTGGAGTTTCTTTCTCATACTTTCTACTTTCCCAGCATGAAACAGGTGCTTTTTCTCCCTAAAAAAACTCATCATTCAACATCTTGAATTCTTGAAAGATAATGTATAATAAATGCAATTTCAGATCAGCAAAAAAAAATTAGTTACAATCCATTTGGCTCTGAAGATTTGAACATATTTTAAAGTCAAGATATTTCTACCATGGTAGAACTGGACTTTTGCTCCTTTCAGCAGCTCTTTGCAATTACCGAGAAGAATGTATATCCCCTGCTTGGAAAATATGAGCCTAAAGAGGAATTAAACATTTCTGCCTTTTCAATGTTCACAGGAGACTTTGCTAACTTCAACTCATTCTGAAATTTAGATTTTTCACTTATGTTCTTTTGGATTTTCAAATTTTTGCAAAGCTTTATGCAACCAGGCCTTCTCAACCAATCCTCTATTTGAATTATATTTATTTTATTTGCATTGCAATATAATTTAATTTAATTAGTACAGGGTTTTTTGTTTTTTGTTTGCTATGGGTCACCCATCCAGTTCCCACTATGCAGTCCTTGTAGGTCAGAGACCAAGTATGTCTCTCAAGCTGAAATGGCTGTATAAATTTGCTTTAAGCTATCTGCCTTACCTTGAAGAACTTCAGATCTATTCTCTAACTTTCATTATCTAGGAAAGGAGATTCTGTAGGTCATGGCATACTTTTTTTCTTTACCTAACTGCTACTTATTCAGCTAGATGTTTTAGTGGGTTTATGCTGAAAGGCAGTTCCTGGTCCATTCTTCTAAAAGTAGCCTATATTACATATAACCCAAGAGTTTATCCATATTGACTCATACTTGTTTCAAGAAAACAAACCATAAAATAGATTCACATTATCTTCAGAATAACCTCCATCTATCTATCTATCTATCTATCTATCTATCTATCTATCTATCTATCTATCTATCTATCTATCTATCTATCTATCTATCTATCTATCTATCTATCTATCTATCTATCTATCTATCTATCTATCTTCTTTCTTTCTTTCTTTCTTTCTTTCTTCCTTCCTTCCTTCCTTCCTTCCTTCCTTCCTTCCTTCCTTCCTTCCTTCCTTCCTTCCTTCCTTCCTTCCTTCCTTCTTTCCTTCCTTCCCTTCTTTCTCTTTGTCTCTTTTTTTCTTAGAAGTTGATAATACAATTTGGTTCCTTTAAAACAAAACCCCTTCCTGAAGCCCCTCCCCCTTCAGGAGGCTTATATCCAACTGATCTGGAGAATTTTCATTCAATCTCCAGTTTACCCTTCCTTTTGTACCACCTTAGTCCAATTCACCTCATTAGGTTACTCTCTTGTGGAACAATTTAATCCGGGAGTAGTGTATGTTATGTCTGAAGCATCATTGCTTCATTGTTTAAAGGAAAGCATCAAGTTTGATTCCCCTTGACCAGGCAAGAGATTCCCATTCCTGAGGTGCCTGTCTGTCCAACCAGATCAGGTAAAGTAGATGTGATCCAAGTACCTTCCATTAAATATTCCCATCTTGCAGAAGCTGTAAGACACACTTTCCCTTGAGATCTAGCATGTCTGTGAGAAAAATGAAAGCTATTCTGTGTAATAAAGATATGAAAGGCAGGCAATAGCTCAACCATTTTGAATGTATCTGTAATGAAGAATCATTGTATAAGCATTGTATAATCACATGTATTCATTTTCTTTATGTCAGCTATATTACACTGACCTGACAAGTTGTTTGTACTAAAAATTATGCTGAGAAGGTGGGAAAGTAAAAAACAGGAAATGTTGACAGGATGTATCTGCTGGGAAGCACCTAAAAATCCTGGGAAAGGAACTGTGGGGACGTCAGCATGATTTGGGGGCCTTCCAAAATGGGAGATACCGGAAAGAATGAGGTATTGTGTTATGTAAGGGGGGAGGAACCAAGGTGGGATTTGTGAGATATAAAACCTGTAATCTGGGATATGGCCTTACCTGCTCCTCTGCCTTTGTATCCAGAGCTGTAAGGCACTGGGAGGAGTTAGGGCCCTTGGCCAAGGATTGTTGTTGGTTTTTTTTTAATTTTACTTTATTTCTTAATAAATAGCTTTTTATTGCTCATCTGGTTTCCTGTTTCTATTTGACTTTTGGATTTTTCTAACAATGTCTCTATTCTTTGAACCTTTTGGAAAGATTAAATTAAGAGCTGTCTTTTCCCCCAAGCACTGTGATGAGGTGTTGCAAGAGGCTACAGAAGGAAGTTTTGGTATGACACCAGGCTATTGTTTGTATTCCTTGGTTTGTAGTTTTATTTGGACATTGTTTTTATATTATGATTGTGAGCAGTCCTGAGTTCTATGCTTTAAGATGGGTGGCCATACTGTACAAGTATTTAAAATAATTAATCTTAGGCAAGTGTCTTCTGTAGGTTGTCTGCATATGCTCAAAAGATCCCATAAGTACCTGCTTATCAGCTTTGCTTATCTGCTTTGCTTATCTCTCTCAATGGAACAATTCCTCTGTAGCACCTTATACCAAAGCATCTCTCTGAAGCCTTACATAGCTGCCCTAGGTCCACTTCCTGGAAGTCCTGGAGGAAAACAACAATTTAATGCATGAGCCATATGTACTAAATCTCCTGTTTGCTAAGCAAAGTGACCAATGAAAATAGCTCAGCTCTTTTTGATTCTTCACCCGCTCTCTTCTATGTAGAATGACTGTATGAATGTTACTATTCAAGGCAGCCAAACTACATAGGCCAAGTAAGAAATGCATGTGAATCAGGGTGGGTTCCTCCCGGTTCGGACCGGATTGCCCAAACCGGTAGCGACCCGCTGGTGATGTCACTGTCGGTGATGTTCCGTGCACGCCGCCATCTTTTGGGGGGGATTTTTCCCCTTCCGCGGCTTGAAAAGGGCCCGCCCACCCACCCACAGGTGAATGCTGTCCTTTATTTCTTCACCCGAAGCACAGCTGATGAGCTCCTCAGCTGTGTTTCGGGCTAATTCTGAGCATGTGCAGAAGCGAAATCGCACGAGGGGATGCGCGCGAAACATCGTGATACGAACTGGTGGCGAAGGTAAGTGAAACCCACCCCTGATGTGAATAATGTGTTGAAATCACATGGAAATATAGTAATCAACAGTGTAAAGGTAATTGCCTTGGTTAGAAAGATAGCAGAAGTATGATAGCATTATGATCTGTGAACATGGAAGAAATAAAAGCAGTCTGCAAATATTATTTGCACAGGAAATACAAGGCCAGTTTTTCCATGTATCTTCAGTAACAGGCATGCTGTTAAATATATTTCACAAAATAAAGGCATTCCTGTAATTCTAGATAAAGAAAAAGGTCCCTCCACATATAATTTGTCAAGCCTTAACCGGAATTACATGGCACAATACTGCTAAACTGAAAAAGAACTGTATACCCTCCAGATTTATTAAAAAATTGCAAACTTAATTTTCCATTAGCGTTCCCTATTTTGGCAACTTAAAGAGAGAAAAAGTTGATTTCAGCAGAACATCCTGTGGGGAAATTAGTTCTTTTTGCTAAAGTATCTTAATAATTACAGTGACATCAAGGTTAATTGCTTAATCTGTATTGCCATAGTGCAGTCTCCTCGAAATCCCCACACAATCTGTTCTATAATTAGTGCCAAAATACCCATATATAGAACAAGCTGTAGCCTAAATAACAGTGCAGGTCAGCTGCAATGAATAAGATGGTCTGTGCTTCAACGCTTATACAGTAAATTGTTCAGTTTGGAACAAAAGTGATTGTTTTCTATTTAAAAAAAAGTGCTGGGTAGTTGGCAGAATCTGTTCCAGATGTTATATACTAATTGTAGAATTGTAACTATATTTGTCAGTTTAGGAGCTGAGATAGCGCAGTGGTTAAAAGCAGCATTGCGACCTTCAGCTGATTGCTAGTTCAGCAGCTCAGCTGTTCAAATCTCACTAGGCTCAAGGTTGACTCAGCCTTCCATCCTTCCGAGGTGGGTAAAATGAGGACCCAGATTGTTGGGGGCAATATGCTGAACTCTGTAAACCACTTAGAGAGGGCTGTAAAGCACTATGAAGCGGTATATAAGTCTAAGTGCTATTGCTATTGCTATTTTTTTTAAAAGAAAAAGACGGAGTCCTTTTTATTGATGTGGAATCTGTTACTTTCCCACCAAAGGTGGTCCCTATTTTTCTACTTGCATTTGTTACGTGCTTTCGAATTGCTAGTTTGGCAGAAGCTGGGACAAGTAATGGGAGCTCACCCCGTTACACGGCAGTAGGGATTCGAACCACCGAACTGTCAACCTTTTTGATTGACAGGTTCAGTGTCTTAGCCACTGAGCCACCATGTCCCTATTATTCTATATTCTATAATATATTCTATATTATATTATTATATAACAATATATTATATAATATATTATTATATATATATTCTATATACTGTATGTAGGCCTGTAAATAAAAATAAAGTGAAAAGGGTTACTTCATGCATTCTACGGGCACTTCTGAGGTCCACAGTGAATTTTTCTTTAAAAAGCAAAAAAATAAACTTCAGCTGAAATTATTTGTAAGAAAGGAAACAGGAATGTCTATACACTGGGTTAGGAACCTGAGCACTCAACCAGAGAACTACAAGATAAGTCTCAAACTCAGATGTGATTTAACAATATCAAAATTGAATCCCAGATAAAACAGAATCCGTTATCATGTAGATACAAATGAGGTCATGCATACAAGCAAAACATAATATGTCTATGCAAGAATATGACACTTGTAGAAAACTAAAAGTGGTTTTGATTATTTTCGAGCAGTAGTGAGCATTACACCAAATGTGATGTATTGTACAAAATATATTTTGAGTATCCTGGTAATTTATTTTACTGCAGCTGGATACCGGTAGGTATCTTGCAAGTAGTAGCTATACTCTTTTTCTCTGTTCTATTCAAATCTACAAACATTTGCAAACTTAATAATAACAGAGTTGGAAGGGACCTTGGAGGTCTTCTAGTCCAACCCCATGCTTAGGCAGGAAACCCTACATCACTTCAGACAAATGGTTATCCAACATCTTCTTAAAAACTTCCAGTGTTGGAGCATTCACAACTTCTGGAGGCAAGCTGTTTAATTGTTCTAACTGTCAGGAAATTTCTCCTTAGTTCTAAGTTGCTTCTCTCCTTGTTTAGTTTCCACCCATTGCTTCTTGTTCTACCCTCAGGTGCTTTGGAGAATAGCTTGACTCCCTCTTCTTTGTGGCAACCACTGAGATATTGGAACACTGCTATCATGTCTCCCCTAGTCCTTCTTTTCATTAAACTAGACATACCCAGTTCCTGCAACCGTTCTTCATATGTTTTAGCCTCCAATCTCCTAATCATCTTTGTTTCTCTTCTCTGCACTCTTTCTAGAGTCTCAACATCCTTTTTACATCGTGGTATCTTCAAGACTTATCTTTCTCCCTCCCCCCGCCCCACAAAAGCCAGATCCAACATTTCTACATAGGATGTGGCATGTAGTTCCATAGAAAACTCTCACCTGAAGATATGAAAGTATTTACATAAAAATACTGACAAAACAATATTCATGTCTAACAGACAAAATCCATCTTGTCCACCAAAGACTTACTTTGTTCCCTTCAGTTATTCTTTTGAAAGGGTTGAACATCAAGAAACATATCCAAGAGGTTAGTGAATTATAATTACCGTATTTTTTGGAGTATAAGACGCACCTTTTTGCCCCCCAAAAGAGGGTGGAGATGTCGGTGCGTCTTATACACCGAATACAGCAATTTTTAGCCTCCCGAAGCCCCACCCTGCATCCAATTTTTGCAAAAAACGTGCCTTTTTTGGGAAAATGGGGGGGGTTTGCCTTCCCCCACCCCCAGGAGTGCTCTGCAGGCTTCCCAGATCCTCTGCATGCCCTGTTTTTGCAAAAAAATGAGCGAAAAACGGGCCATTTTTTGCAAAAATTGGGGCGTTTTTGCCTTCTAATTACCATATCTAGCATGACTGGAGGAGGAATTCTGGGAGTTGAAGTCCACTAGTCTTAAAGCTGTCAAGTTTGAAGTTTGTAAAAAGTATACATGGTTGTAAAAAGTGTACATGGCTGTAAAAAGTGTACATGGTTGTGAAAAGTATACATCATTGTAAAAAGTATTATGCTACACTGGTATTTTATTAAATAATATATTACTGCATCATTTGGTTCAGAATACTTTTTTCCTTGTTTTCCTCCTCTAAAATCTCGGTGTGTCTTATACTCTGAAAAATACGGTACTAGTATGCTGAGCAGGATTAATCCAAGCAGGATTAATAGGTACCCATTGTTTTTCCAATTTCACTGTATATACTGTATATGTGAATATACTTATGAAATCCTTGTATGGTAGAGATGCTAAGCCAACTATATCTATAGTGAAAAATCCCTTTTAAAATGGTTTGTACAATAGCACTTACAGTTTTGGACATACTGATGAAAAGCTGCTGTTCCTCCTAATTAGCTTCATTCCCTTCGTTGGAAATAAGTGGTCTCTTTTCAGGTGAAGCCACCTACCATTTGCTAAATGTTTTAATTCAGACTCAGACATTAATCTGCTGTGATTGTTTGACAATTAATTTGTGGTGATTCATGACGTGTTGTTACTTTTCTCTTCAGATGCATGGGTAGCAGGAAGAGTAGAGGGGAATATTTTGGCTCCCACTATCCCTCAATAACCCCTGGAAACCACCTTGATGGAGTTCATAGTTATATCCAGCTGTTAGAAGATACATCTGTCATTTATTTTCCAAAATAATGCCTGCAATGGGAAAACCTATTAATTAGTGAGACCGTTCCTGTCTATTATGAAACTTCAAGCCAACCCACAAATCTCAGAGAATCAAAGTGCACAGCTGCCACTTATTAATTTCTCACAAAAAGCTCCTAGTTTTTCCACTTTTAGAGAAGCAACTTCTTCTGACAGCCTATTTAGGTTGTAGATAAATAAATATAAAGCATTAATTATTATATATTAAAGCATTAAAGTCCTGTCTTTTTTCAAAATGTGTTCTTCTTATACTACAATCTGCCTTCCCTGCAAATAATACAAATAAAAGTTTCTGTTTTTCTACCTTATTCTCAGAAAGCTTTAGGATTTCTTTGGAATGTTTTAATGGTATTTATGAGCATCCCATGCTGTTCTAAAAATGTCAGGGATAAAAATATATTTTCTTACCCTACTACCTATCATCACCTTCTCGACCTTTTTATTTCATTTTATTTTCTAATGTGAGTTTCTGCATAATTCCCTCCCTTGGAATATAATTGAAGTTGGAAACTCACTATTAATAGAAAAATTTGTAGAAGCAATAACATACACAATCATTTAAAATAAAAGTAAGTTGAAGATCACCAAATCCCACAGTTGAGAATTTACCAATTTAAAAATAAACATATCTATTTCTCAATGAAATAGGAATGGATTAATACACGCAGAATAAATTTTCAACATAGCAAACATACAGCCATCCTTTTCCTGTGTTATAGTCTATAGCAGTGATGGCGAACCTTTTTTCCCTCGGGTGCCAAAATAGTGCGCGCACGCGCTATCACACGCTCGTGCGTGCCCACACCCATAATTCAAAGCCCCCCACTTGCCCCATCCCCCTGTGCATGTGTGCATGACCCCCCCACTCCCCCATTTCCTGACTTCCACTGGGCCCAGTAGGCCCATTTTTTGCCCTCCACAGGCTCCAGGGGCTTTCTTGGAACTTGGGGAGGGTGAAAATGCTCCCCCCCGCCACCCAGGAGGCCCTCCGGAGGCCAAAATTGTCCTCCCAGAGCCTCCGTGTGAGCCAAAAATCAGCTGCCGTGCACGCACATGCGCGCTGGAGCTGAGCTAGGGCAACGGCTCGTGTGCCGGCAGATATGGCTCCGCGTGCCACCTGTGGCACCCGTGCCATAGGTTCGCCATCACTGGTCTATAGACTAGCTATCGCAATAAAGTATATCCATTAAAAATAAATTGTAGTCCTATTCATGACTTCTCAGAAATAAATCTCAGTTACTCAAAAACACTTGTTCTTAAATATGTGGATAAAGGATTGGTTTGTAGAATGGCAAAACAAAAGGACAATACAAGAATGGAACATGTAGCAATGACAAAACTAATTGTATATATTCATCATAGAAGTTTTGAGTAAATTTGAGCAGGAATCTCTTCCTTACATATGAGATATCACACAACAAGGCAGGTATAGACAATTTAAATATGCATTTTAAAATACAGAAGAAAGACTTTGTTTAAAAAAATAATTTACATAAATTGAAGGAAAAATCTCCAATATTTCAAGAAATTGACAAATACTTGTAGTGAGTAATGGCAAGGGACAATAGAAGGGAAGTGGGAAATGATCTATCAAAAGTCCACTATTTAAGATTTTTTGATGATTGTTTTGCTTTCTTACATCAGTATTTCCCTTCATTTTTCGCTATCCTGCTTTTATTGTCAGGTTGAAAAACGTAAAGTGACCATATGTTTATAATAATGTTTCATATGCAGAACTGTGAATAAAAGCTGGCTCTAAATCACTGCCTTCTTTTCAAACTAGGCTTTTAATTAAGGTATTCTGGTAGAGATGACTGTCTGTAATAACTGTAACATATTTCACATTTATTTATAATAAATGACAATTAGCAAGATGTCTTTACCTCACTTAATCAGCATTAAACATACAGTAATAAGCATTTTTGAACAGCCCAAATGCTGATATCCAGCAACTTCGTTATAGTGGTTTTAGTCCTGGAATAAGACAGGGAGATGTAATTGAAGTTCACACCCTACAGCCATTAAGCTCACTGATTTCTCACTCTTTTAATTTATTTGAGTTATTTTAACCAGATGCCACAACTCAAGGCATGCAACAGAGTGAAACATAGAAGGGGAGGGTCACATTAAATTTACTAACTCCTGATCCAAGTCTAAGATGGTCATCGCTAAACTATCACCTTGAGTTTAAGTATGTTGGAAAATGTTTGTTTGAATGAACTCATGAAATGTCCAGGAGGAAGGGGCCTATATGAGGACAGGCAATCTTAAGGTGTGGGGGCAACAACAGGAAAAGCAAGTCCCTTAACTCACACTCCCCTAATTTCATACAGAGACCATGTTGCGATGCAGTTATTGGATAGGAGGTTCAAGATAAATGTCTTTATACAGCCTAGTAATGTGTCATACAGCACTTGCTAAAGAACGACCAACACTTTGAATTAAACCTACTGAGCATTTTATCTTAATACAGCATTTCTCAAACTATAAATTGTGAACTTCAAAGGGTTGTAAGTAACTTTAAGAAAGTTTTAAGTCACCTTAGAAAACATAACAAAACTAACAGGTTTGCATAATCAAGATGGGAGCACTGTGAAAAAGAGCTCTTATTTTTAAAAATATATATTAAAGGGTTTTGATAAAAAGATAACACACACACACACACAATGTAGTAAAAAATAGTTAAGTACAAGATGTTGAAAGATGCTAAGGAAAGAGGAGGTTTAAGTCTATTTGATTAGAAATTGTATTTTGTAGCTTGTTGTCTAATTTGGATAAAAGACTGCATAATGCTGAGAATTAGAAGCTTATTGGAACTAGAAGGGCAGTGGTGGGTTCCTACTAGTTTAGCCTGGTTCGGGCGAACCGGTAGCAGCGGTGGCGGGAGGCTCCACCCACCTGGCAGAATGTCATCATGGAGCTTCTGCGTATGCACAGAAGTGTCACATTCCCAAACCGATAGCAAAGGTAAGTGAAAGCACCACTGTAGAAGGGCATGATGTGAGTGTTGGGTGGCACGGCTATTTATGTTATGACAAAGCTAAAGTTAAGGTAGATTTTAAAAATAATTTTATCAGATGTGTCAAACTAAACATATGGGAAATATATAAATATAAGTTGTGTCTAAAAATATCTTTATGGCTGTCACCACAAGAAGCATAATATAGAATAGAAATAATAACTAAATATAAATGGTTAACCTATGGTGATTATATTTGAATTCTTCTGGGGATATCTTAAAATAAAATCAAGAGAGGTTTTGATATCAAAAGAACTTATATGTAAACAATTTTCCTATGTACAATTACTAGAAAGATTCGAAGTAGATGAAAAGACTTTCTGTTTTGAATATGGTAAGATTGAATTTGAAATAGAGCTGTGCATGAATGATAAATATGTTATTGCTAAAATTTTCTGAAATTTAAAACAGAAAATGAGCCATTGAAAGAATGTATGATAACATGGGCTAAAATACTATAAAAATGGCACAATGAAAGAATATGTGGATGAAAAAGGATGACATTTACATTGCGCTATGTTATAGAGAATTTTTATAATATGATGTATCATTGGCATTTGTCGCCAGAAAATTGTGTAAAATGTACAAGGTATATTAAATCTATGTTGGAAATGTGAACAACAGACGGAACTTTTTACCTTACTCGGTGGACATGTAAAAAAGCTAAACAATTTGAATTCAAATGCATACATTTATTCAGAAGATTCCAAAGACTAATATGTAATTGAAACCTGAAATATTTCTTTTGGGACTGATGGCCAAACAGCTGAAAAATCCTATGAAACTTTGGTTTTCTATATGATAAGGAAAGCAACATTATCATATACACAATGGAGGAAAGATTTGACATTACCTACAATGAAAGAATGGCTGGTGAAGTAAATGTAGCTGTCTGAGAGGGTAAAAGTAACAATTAGAGAAAAAAATCATTGATTCATTTCAGTGCTGTTTGGAAGCCACTTCTTAACCTTTTGTTTGAAACAGAACAGAAAAAAAATGAAATTATGATCTATGGATTTGATGATTAGGGGAAAAAATCTAGTTAATAGAAAAAATGTTGTAAACTTAAAATAAATGCTTAGTGTAAATTTATAGTTATATGTGTTGTAAAAGAAAATTGGAAGTCATTTCTTTGTATTTGTATTTCTTTTTCTTTTTACCCGCACTTTTGACTTTGTTCTAAATCTTTTGCTCTTTATTGTTTCGCTCTTCTATTTCAATTATTAGTTATCATTTATTTTTATCTCTTTATTTTAAAATTTTACAAAGATATTAAAAAAGAACAAGTCACTTTTCAATCTAGAAGTAGGGTAGAATATTATTTGTGATCTATTTTAGGAACTCAACTATTGTGATTTGTAAGCCATAGTTTATAATCAAGGGCAATGTGTTGACCTAATCATGACTTTGTTATTGTTGTTAGTTGCGAAGTCATGTCTGACCCATAGTGACCACATGGACAACATTCCTCCAGGCCTTCCTGTCCTCTACCATCCCCCAGAGTCCATTTAAGCTCACGCCGACTGCTTCGGTGACTCCATCCAGCCACCTCATTCTCTGTCATCCCCTTCTTCTTTTGCCCTCAATCTTTCCCAGCATTAGGCTCTTCTCCAGTGAGTCTTTCCTTCTCATTTGGTGGCCAAAGTATTCGAGTTTCATCTTCAGAATCTGGCCTTCTAAAGAGCAGTCAGGGTTGATCTCCTCTAGGACTGACCCGTTTGATCGCTTTGCAGTCCAAGGGACTCGCAGGAGTCTTCTACCATAGTTCAAAGGCCTGTGTGTGTGTGTGTGTGTGTGTGTGTGTGTGTGTGTGTGTGTGTGTGTGTGTGGATGTGGATGTGGATATGTATATGTATATGTATATATATGTGTGTGTGTGTGTGTGTGTGTGTGTGTGTGTGTGTGTGTGGATGTGGATGTGGATGTGGATATGTATATGTATATGTATATGTATATATATATGTGTGTGTGTGTGTGTGTATATATATATATATATATATATATGTGTGTGTGTGTGTGTGTGTGTGTGTGTGTGTGTGTGTGTGTGTGTGTGTGTGTGTGTTTTCTGAGGTTTTCGCGGGTGTTTGTATGTAGGTCTTTGGGTATTCGGGTTTTCTCCCACGTGAAATTGGAAGTGTCTTTGCGACGTTTCAATGAAGTCTCATTCATCATCTTCAGGCTGATGTCTTCTGCTTCCTGCTTCTAGGAGCAATGTGGGATTGCTGCTGTTTTTTCCTTTTAACTGCCAGTGGAGGTTTGAACTGATAGGATGGGAGCTTGGCTGTGTTCTGATTGGTTGGAGGTGTGTTCTGATTGGTGGGGGCTTGGCTGTGCTCTGATTGGCTGGGGGGTTAGCTGTGCTCTGATTGGCTGGGGGTGTTCTTAGGTTAGTCTGACTTGCAGGGGCATTTGAGCTGGTGAGCTGCATTGCTGCTGTTTGGCTTCTGGTTCTTGGATGTACCACATCTTCATGGAGGGTGTCAGTTTGCTTCATGTATGGATTGGAGGGGTTTAAAGTGGCTAATGATGCAGCTGTAGTATGGCTTCTGGTTTGTGGTCGTGCCTCATTGGTGTGGGTTTGGGTTTGCTTATTGCGTGGATGTGTGGTGGTGACATCCTGTGTGGTTTTCGTGAGTGTGGGTCTGGTGTCATTCTTTGTGTTAGGGACTCGTTTGTCAATAAGGGCGGGTTTCCAAATGGCTGGTAAGCGGGAGGTGTCATCTCGTTTATTCATGCTGTGTGGGCGTTTTTCTATCTCAATGGCTTCTCTGATTATTCTGTTGTTAAAGTGTTCAATTTTGGCAATAGTTCTGGTCTTTTTAAAGTCGATTTCATGTCCTGTGGCTTTGAAATGTTGGACCAGGGAAGAAGTTGGTTCCTCTTTTTTGACTGTGTTCTTGTGTTCTTCAATGAGTGCACTTATTCTTCTATTGGTTTGTCCAATGTATGTGGTGGGGCAGGTGGTGCATGGAATTTCATATACTCCTTGATTTTCTAACTCAATTTTGTCTTTGGGGTTTCTTAGGATGGTGGATATTTTTCGGTTTGTGCAGAATGCTGTCTTGATGTTGTGTTTGTGGAGGATCTTGCTGATTCTGTCTGTGGTGCCTTTTATGTATGGGAGGAGGGCTTTGCCGTTTTCTTGTTCTCTGTCTTGGATTTTAGTGGGGGTTTCTTTTTGGATTAGGTTGGTGATCTTATTTCTTTGGAATCCATTGGATACTAGTACGTTAGTGAGAGTATTTAGTTCGGTTTTTAGGTGTTGTTCATCAGCTAAGCGTTTTGTTCTGGAGATGAGTGTCTTGGCTACGGAGTTGATCTGTGCTGGGTGGTGGTGTGAGAGTGCGTGCAGATAGCGGTTAGTGTGGGTTTTCTTCTGGTAGATGGTGTGTCCTAGGGAGCCATTGGATTTCTTGTAGACTAAGACATCCAGGAAGGGAAGTTGGTTGTTAGCTTCAGTTTCCATGGTGAACTGTATTTTGGGGTGTAGGCTGTTGAGGTGTATGAGGAAGTTGTCCAGTTTTTCTTTCCCGTGTGGCCAGATTATGAAGGTATCATCTACATATCTGAGCCAGAGTTTGGGTTTGTGATCAGATTTTTCTAGAGCTTGGGTTTCAAAGTGTTCCATATAGAGGTTAGCAATGACAGGTGAGAGGGGTGATCCCATGGGTGCTCCTTCCATTTGTTTGTATTTTTGTCCGTTATAGATGAAGTATGTGTTGGATAGGCAGTGGTTGGTCAGATCTAGGATGTGCTTGGGGGGGTTGTATTTGTTTTGGATAGCTGTCAAGGCTTCTTTGATTGGCACTTGGGTGAAGAGGGATATGACATCGAAGCTCACGAGTAGGTCGCTGGGCTGTAAGTTTTGTTTCTTTATGATCTCTATGAACTGGAATGAGTTTTTTACATATGAGGTGATGGATTCTGCATAAGGCTGTAGTTGTTTTGCGAGAAATTTGGCTAGGTTTTGTAGAGGTGAGCCTATGGAGCTGACTATGGGTCTGAGTGGGGTTCCTTCTTTGTGTATCTTGGGGAGACCATAGAGCTTGGGGCATCTGGATGATTTCTCTCTGGGAATGATTCTTTGCTGGATCTCTTCGCTGATGGGAGAGGCTTTTATTTTGGATCTAGTGGTTTTTTCCAGGTAGGTGGTGGGGTCTGTGTTTAGGGGTTTGTATGTGGAGTCTTGGAGTAGGTTGGTTAATTTGGTTTGGTAGTCAGATGTGTTCATAACCACCGTGGCGTTGCCCTTGTCTGCTGGTAGGATTATTATGCTGGTGTCTTCTTTCAGGTTACGTAGTGCAGTCTGTTCCTCTTTGGGTAAGTTGCTTTTGGGTGGCTTGCTGGTGCAGAGGATGTTGGTGATATCGAGTCTGATTCTGTTAGCATCGTCGGGGTTGATTTTGGTCAGGCTATATATATATATATATATATATATATATATAAAGGATTGTTCTAAAAATGCGAGTTCCAGGCATATTTACAGATAAAGAAGTGATAGCCATCACGATCTCTGGAACATTTAAAATTTTATTTAAAACTACTATTAAAATTGCTAAGCTGTATGATAGGCATTCTATAAAACCAAGCATCTCTTCCATGGGGATTTTACACTCTGACGAAGTCAACAGGGGTTGATGAAAGCTTAGCAATTTTAATAGTAGTTTTAAATAAAATTTTAAATGTTCCAGAGATCGTGATGGCTATCGCTTCTTTATCTATCTATCTATCTATCTATCTATCTATCTATCTATCTATCTATCTATCTATCTATCTATCTATCTATCTATCTATCTAAGACGCATACATACATACATACATACATACACACACACACACACACACACACACACACACACACAAACACACACACACACAAACATGTAAAAACCACTCACGCTGCGATCACGAAATCTCCAGAACCATAAAGCCTAAAAACTTGAAATTTGGCATGTATGTTCCTCTTGGCTTCTAGGTGCTCACTAAGAAAGGATTTTTCAAAATGACCATCACATCTTTAGTATTTCTTATATTATTATTAACATGCTCTGATGCTAATTAGTTAGACATTCTACTCCCCCTCCCAACCTGAAAATAACTCTGGAGAGAACAGGATAGCATAGGAGAGGATTGTGTAGGGCAAGCCTGAGGGAGAGAAGGGGATAGGATAGGGGAGGATTCTGTGGGGCAAGGCTGAAGGAGAGAAGGGGAGAGGGGAGGCTGATCATAACTGCTCATTACTTTTCAAGCTGTAAGTTTCAATTTATCAAGGCTGATCACATAGTTTTGTAGCGGAGCATGGGTATTCAGCTAGTAAGTACATAAAACCATGCATCAATATTAATTATAAAAAATTAAAAAGTACAAAAACAGAACAAATAAGGAAACAAAGACAAAGATATGTTAATAATAATGGAGCCACCATAGAAGTTCATCCTTTGTGTCTTCAGGCCTGTTGGCATAACCAAATGTTAAGGGACCTTCAGAAACTCAGAAGAGATTAGGCAAACCTCGCCTCAGAGAGTGAGAGAAGCTTCCACAACATGGCCACCATATCAGAAAAGGCCTGTTGCCTAGGCCCCATCATCTAACTGACAGAAATCTACTAGCATTATAAACAACAGAGTGAGCTCCTGGATGGAAGATATGAAATACATTCTCAAATAAATTAAACTTACACATACATCCATGCAATCAGTCAGATGTCTGAGGACCAACAGTAGAAAATAGCAATTCACAAATCTATTGACTTGTAATCAATCAATCAATCAATCTATTGATTGATTACAATTCACTTTTCCCTAAAGTCCCCAGTGTAAGATATAAGTCTAGTCTTAAACTTGATTATTTTGTTCCAGGCTTATTCTCTCTTATGAACCATTAGTTTCAAAGTAAAAATAATTTCTAGTCTAAAGCATTTTTCTAATTGAACAATTTGGATGGATTTTAGTTATGAGGTAGGACTTTTTTTTCTGAAAAAGCTCAGGTTATTAAATGGTTTTCGTTCTCCAAATTGTTGCACTTTGTTAGCAATGTTTATATTTCTGCATTTGTGTTCTATATCAAAAGAAAAAAGTTTACAAATGTTATTTTTTCTATTTAATGGCCATGCTACTGATTTTAATATAACCATTTTGCAGTCTAATAATATTTTCCCATTTCCTTTTCCTCAACTTGTCACCATGGATACTGCTTAGAGCAGTTCCACAGATCATATAATCTTGTGCAATTTTAGCTGTGTTTGCGTAACTGCTAAAAAAAATACACAGAAGAACAAATAATCCTTCACTGTTATTTTTTCCCCTTCTTTTCAGCTTTTGAAAGGAGGGTTGGGTTCAAATCATTTCACTTGCTTGCAATCACCTTTCTTCATTGTCATTCCTAAAAAATTAAAAATAGACAACCGGGCGCAAAAGATTATGTAATGAATAAATAGTAGCAATTCTTTTGACTTCAGCAGACAATTGTAACAAGCAGCCTACATTAGAATTAGCAGCTAACTTTTCAAAATTGCATATGGAAAGGAAACAATACATTTTTTTCATTACAAAGTGTAACATTTTAAAAAATTTATATCCAGATGTTGGCTCAAGGTAGGTAAGAAGAGTATTTCACACCATATCAATTAAATATAGCAAAATATAATTTCAATAAAACTATAAAACCTCTGGGGGGGTGGGGAAGGCCATTTTCACCCTCCTCACGCTCCTAGAAAGGCGTGCACATGCGCGGGGGGGCATGGAATTATGGGTGTGGGCATGCACACGCACGACCCCCCTGCACTCCCCCCCCTTTTGGTACATGAACCAAAAAAGGTTCGCCACCACTGCCTTAGACTGTCTACTGTTGACCTCACCCCATTCCTAAGAGGTTTTTAAGGGGCGTGCATAAGCACACCAACGTGCCTACCGTCCCTGTCCTAATATTCCCTTTTTATTCGTATCCTTATCCTGTATTCATAATTATGTTTATACTTATATCTGTTATCTAATACATGCTTGACGAAAAAAATAAAATAAATGAAAACATACACACAAATACCCACCTATGCATATGGTCCTATCTTATAATTAAGTTAAATGCCAGAACCTCATTTCTCAACCATGAACATTTTTTTTCAAACTCAGAGCTTCTCCTACTGGAAGCCCTGCAGGCAGTAATTCACAAACACAGATCTATAATAATTGAAACTATTTGAAGAAAGCTAGTAAGAAAAATTCTAGTGACTGCCAAGTATAAAATTCAAAAGTTTAAATCAGACTCAATTTTTGCACCTATTCCTCTATTCCCACACGACAAAGAACCTTTTAGCTTTGATAGCTGAAGAGCTTGAATGAAAATCATTATATATGTTGACTTACATGCACAAAGATGGAAAGACACACTGATTCCCAGAATGGATGGTAAAGGTGATGGAGTTGGCATACATGGCAAAATTTGCTGTTGTAATTAAAGAAAATATTGTATTTAGTTTTGTTTCTATTTGGAAACCATTTCTGGATTTTATACTTGAAACGGAAAAAAAATAAAACTTTAATTTTAGGTTCTGATAATTAGATAATTGATAATTATAATCATCTCCTCTCCATTTTCCCTCTACCTTTCTCATTTTTTGTTTCCATTTGTATTTTATTTTGTAATAACTTTAATATTAAAAAGCTGACCCTGTCTGTCTGCATGTTCCTGGTATCCAGGGGTGAAATTCAGCAGGTTCTGACAGGTTCTGGAGAACCAGTAGTGGAAATTTTGAGTAGTTTGGAGAACTGGCAAATGCCACCTCTGGCTGGCCCCAGAGTGGGGTGGGAATGGAGATTTTGCAATATCCTTCCCCTAGGAGTGGGGTGGGAATGGAGATTTTGCAGTATCCTTCCCCTGGAGTGGAGAGGGAATGGAGATTTTGCAGTATCCTTCCCCTGGAGTGCAGAGGGAATGGAGATTTTGCAATATCCTTCCCCTGGAGTGGGGAGGGAATTGAGATTTTGCAATATCCTTCCCCCAGGAGTGGGAAGGGAATGGAGATTTTGCAATATCCTTCCCCTGGAGTGGGGTGGGAATGGAGATTTTGCAATATCCTTCCCCCAGGAGTGGGGAGGGAATGGAGATTTTGCAGTATCCTTCCCCTAGGAGTGGGGTGGGAATGGAGATTTTGCAGTATCCTTCCCCTGGAGTGGAGAGGGAATGGAGA
This sequence comes from Diadophis punctatus similis, assembly GCA_023053685.1. NCBI lineage: Eukaryota > Metazoa > Chordata > Lepidosauria > Squamata > Dipsadidae > Diadophis > Diadophis punctatus. Next base: position 69,177,329 of record JALIGW010000004.1, on the reverse strand, counting down.
TTTTGCAATATCCTTCCCCCAGGAGTGGGGAGGGAATGGAGATTTTGCAATATCCTTCCCCCAGGAGTGGGGTGGGAATGGAGATTTTGCAGTATCCTTCCCCTGGAGTGGGGTGAGAATGGAGATTTTGCAGTATCCTTCCCCTGCCATGCCCACCAAGTCACGCCCACAGAACCGGTAGGGAAAAATTTTGAATTTCACCCCTGTTGGTATCCCCACAGAAATATGATTTTTGCCTACACGTGTGTGTGCGAACAACCTGGGTCAGACTTCAAAGACATTGCACAAGATTTTCCAAGATTGCTGCTTTAATGAGACACGCTTGGCATATTCTAATACTCACTGAGGCTTTCCTATTGAAATCCTATTGAAATAACTGTTAAACTGGAATTAAAGCTTAAGGCAGTTTGGCCAACACATTAAGAATCCAAAGCATGTTTTTTTCTAGACACTTGTTCTTATTTGCACTGAAGTAAGATGTTTGCTGCTCAGCTTTAGAAGGTCACATAGCCTTGCCTTTGCTTGCCAAGCTTAATCAATATGAACTACAGGTCTGCACAACAGAAGAAATATCTGCTGCTTCATGCTCTTCTTGCCAGAAGAACTAGTCTGCTAACTCCAGGTCTCCTCTTTCATCTAAGGCAGACTCTTTCCTCCATTCATAATCATTGCATCACTGCGTATATGGCAGTGACAATTGATTCTGGTGACAAGATCACAGTGAAGCAACATTAATGTAGTTATATGGGACTGATAGGGCAATCTTAGCAAAAATTGATCTTTCTGTCACCCCTTTCAAATCAGCTAATGGCATGTTCTTTTTTTAAAGAGACTTAGCCCTACTTGATAAACTTGGCCTCAGGTAATTCCAGCAGAGTCTTCAAGGAAGTCAGTAGGGAATGAGATGAAAGGAGAAGGGCAGCACCCATTGAATTAAAATTAATTAAATGGCCAACAGCCCTTCGCAGCGTTCATTACAGTGATTTATGTACACTTGCTTCATTCAATCAATACTCAAAATGTATGTGTTCGATATGAAAAAAGTACAGCATGACTTATCATGGGCCTAGGACCTCAGTTAATGGACACTGTCAACAGATTAGGGGACTGGAGGCTAAAACATATGAAGAACGGTTGCAGGAACTGGTAATGAAAAGAAGGACCAGGGGAGACATGATAGCAGTGTTCCAATACCTCAGGGGTTGCCACAAAGAAGAGGGAGTCAAACTATTCTCCAAGGCACCTGAGGGTAGGGCAAGAAGCAATGGGTGGAAACTAATCAAGGAGAGAAGCAACTTAGAACTAAGGAGAAATATCCTGACAGTTAGAACAATTACCGTATATACTCGAGTATAGGTCGACCCGAATATAAGCCGAGGCACCTAATTTTACCACAAAAAACTGGAAAAGTTATTGTATAGCAAGTATAAGCCTAGGGTGGGAAATGCAGCAGCTACCGGTAAATTTCAAAAATAAAAATAGATACCAATAATGTTTTTGAATATTTATTTCAAAGAAAAACAGTAAAGTAGCTCTGTAAGTGGAAAAGAGGGTCAATAAAAACAATATGGTATCAACAATAACTAAGGAGGAGGTGGGACATCGTTGCAGAGCGGCAGGAGGGGGAGGAAGGAGAATCGTAAGACAGCCCTGCATTACATTAGAACGTGAGGAGGGGGGATGGTGCGGTGCGCGCTGCACGGCAAACTGACACAGAGGGAGGGGAAACTCACAGGGCGCCGGGCCATTCACGAGCGTCACCCAGCGGCATGGCCCCGCCCCTTTTTCTCCTCCATTTCGGGCAAAATTTTCACTGACTCAAGTATAAGCCGAGGCGGCTTTTTTCAGCCCAAAAAGTGGGCTGAAAAATTCGTCTTATACTCGAGTATATACGGTAATCCGTGGAACAGCCTGCCTACAGAAGTTGTGAATGCTCCAACACTGGACTTTTTAAAGAAGATGTTGGATAACCATTTGTCTGAAGTGGTGTAGGGTTTCCTGCCTAAGCAGGGGGTTGGACTAGAAGACCTACAAGGTCCCTTCCAACTCTGTTGTTGTTGTTGTTGTTGTTGTTGTTGTTGTTGTTACTACTACTATAGCAAACAATTTTACATTTTTTTCACACGCTTCTAAGATGGGGTGATTTTTTTGTTTTAGTTTTTTTAAAATAATTTTAATATTACCATTTACTTGCCATTTTCATAGTCCTAACATATTTTCCCTTGCATGGGCTAAACTCCAGTTGCAATTACTAAAGCATATTTCTAAGGATATAGATGATGATAGATGATAGATGATAGATGATAGATAGATAGATAGATAGATAGATAGATAGATAGATAGATAGATAGATAGATAGATAGATAGATAGATAGATAGATAGATAGATAGATAGATAGATAGATAGATGATAGATAGATTGATTGCAAAAAGCCAAATTCCCAGGAGCTAGAGGAATTTACCAAATTAGTTTGTTTATGAAATTAACAACCTTGCGTGAAATGCAGGATTTCAGACTTTTTTCTAAGTCCATTCTTCTTTTAGAATAGATAGAATAGAATAGAATTCTTTATTGGCCAAGTGTGATTAGAAACACAAGGAATTTTTCTCTGGTGCATAAGCTCTCAGTGTACATACAACAATAGTGATAGATCATTGTCATAGTCATAGTCATATTTTTGTGTTGGAAACTAAAGATCTTTTTCTTTTATTGTTTGTTTAAAGCCAAGATGTGACAGTAAATGAAATGGTAATTATTCCCACATTATTTCCAGCATTTCTATACCACTTTGACTTTAAAAAAATCATCATATATTACACATAGTTTGCAACTGGAATGTAGATCTCATTGTACAAAGTAGGAGGTAGGAGATATTTTTATGGAAAAAGCTGTCTTTGGATAGAGGCCTGTGAAATTCATTATGAGGTTTATCACAATGGGGTTTAATAGCGCAACTGTGAAAAGTTTTGAAGAAGTGCTTGCTTTGATAAGGAGAATTGTATTCAGTCCATGGCTTGAAGAACTTAATGAAACATATTTAACTGTTGTACATTTATTCTGGCTCAGTCTTCCCTCTGTTCCACTAGCCAATTCTGAAGAACAGAACAAAGGGGTAAGTTTGAATCAATATTAATATAAAAAAGATAAGTGAAAATCTGTTTTTGACTGAAGCAAATTTCCAGGCTAGATGGGTTGCATCATCAGGTTCTGTGGAAACTTTCTGATGACCTTGATGAATCTGAACATATTACTATTGAGAACATCTGGAAATAGTAAAAGTAACAGATGATTAGATGTGGGTAAAATATCTGCAGAAAAAAGCAAAACAAAACAAGAAACTAGAGACTCAGTATGACTTTTATATACAAATATTTATAATATTCTGGAGTAGATATAAAGCAATCAAAGTTCAGCAAAGCATTTGACAAAGTATCCTGTGACATTGTAAGGATTGTCTTCCAGCCACAAGCAAGGGACGAACTTTTGAAACCAGCCAGGGTTTTCAAAAGGATTCCTTTATTTTGCATCTGTATACAACCATTCAATTCAAAGCAAGGTCTAACATGCCCTCAGGCAAGACAAGTCTTTTAAGCTTAACACCCCACCCCATTCAACATAATGAATCCACAAATGTTTGACAGATGGATCTGTTTCCCAGCCTCGCTCTTCCTTTCAATTACCCCCCATAAAACCTTCTCTTAAGACGAAGAGGCTCCCATGTGTCTGGGATCCGGATACCCCCCATAAACCCTTATCTTAAGATGAAGAAGCTCTCAGGTGCCTGGGATCCGGATATGTATAACCTTTTAATCAAACAGAGCCAGAACTCCCCTTTTCCTTCTGAATGACAGAGTTTGGACTCTGACATACATTCTGATAAGAAAGGTAGTTAAGTGTGGGATAAAATTAATCTTGAATGTGTATATATTTGATTCCAAAATTGTAGTTACTCATCAGCCTGGAATGAGATATTAAGTGAAATGTCAAAGAATTAGTCAGGGATCTCTCTAACATTTTTATTAATGATTTGGTTGCAGAAGTGGGGATAATCAGTGTCTATTGAATTGTATCACAAAATTGCTTGGGATAACTAATGCTCTAAAAGTCAGAAATAAAACTAAACATGGCATGAATACATTTGGGAAATGGAATGCAAAGAACAGTGAAAATTTATAGAGATGGATGCAAAAGAAATAATGATCAATCTGGCTTGATCATAGTATTTGTGGAAAAAAATTTTGGAGTAGCAATTGATGGTATACTATTATGAGATAGCAATATAATCTCTTTGTTTTTTTAAAGGCACATTCATATTTAGTCTGTACAAAGATTGGTTTCTAAATTCCACTTTATTTTTCATTGTCGTATCCCAGCTAAAGAACTGTGACCAGTCCTGGATATCTTTCTTCAAGCAGAATTCAGGCAAATAAAATAAGTTTGTTATATAAATTCGTCATGTGATGATCAGGAAATTAGAGGGGAAAAAGGTCTATGAAAGGCAGTTGAAGAAACTGGCAATTTGGGCCTTAAGAAAATTGATAGCAGTCATCAAGTACCTGAAAGGATGCTACATAGGAAAAAGCATAGTGTCAACTCTGAAGCAAACCTAGCTGAAGCCATTTTGTGCTGCCTCAAAGTTGCCATGGAGCCTGAGAAAGAAGGGGAGGGGGGAAGTAGATAGCCCACCTTACAGTCAAAATAAAAAGTTTTCCTGTGGGAACCAAGGTCATCATAACAGGTGGCTGTTTAGTTTACTTTATTGTCATTGCACCTCGTACAACAAAATTAAATGCCATCTTCAGTGTAGCTCATACATAAGAAAACTATAAAAATAAAACAAAAACACACATCCTTCACATTCTATACAATTGAACTGAAAACCCCTGGTACTGCATTAGCATTACACTATACAGTAGAATTCAATATAGTTACTGGTCTGGGATAGAAGCTGTTTTTCAGCCTATTTGTCCTTGTTTCTATTGTCCTGTACGGTCTGCCAGATGGTAATAGTTCAAAAAAAACGGGTGCTCATGATGAGATGGATCTTTAAGAATGTTTTGAACTTTCCTAAGGCAGCGGGAGTTATAAAGCTCTTCCAAAGAGGGGAGAGGGCAACCAATGATCTTTGGGGCAATGATGTTAACCCTCTGGAGTGCTGTCCTATCTGCCACTATGCAATTAGCAAACCATACACAGGTGCAGTAAGTTAAAATACTCTCTATAGTGCAGCGGTAGAAGATCATCAGCAATTTTTCATTCAGTTGTTGTTTCCTGAGACGTCTCAGGTAGTATAATCTCTGCTGGGCCCTTTTGACCAGTGCCGCAATGTGAGCACCCCAGGTCAGGTCCTCTTTTATGGTAACACCCAGAAACATAAAACTGGTGAAGGAGGAGAGGAGCCTGCCAGCTATATTCATTGGGCCATGTGACTGATGACACTGGGGAGGGGGAATGTTTCATTCTTTTAATTAGGTGAAAACCGCGGGAACTTTCAGAGTTGGTTTTCACCGGCTGTGCCAATATGATGTATCCAATAAACATGTTCTTAGAGGAATCTACCTGCCTTGGAGTTCTGCTTTCAATGGGTGCATTACTCGGAACGCTGACATTTAGTCTGCTGTCTGCATTCTAAAGGGCAGAACAGAGAACCATGGGTTTAATTAGAGGAAAGCAGGATCTCATTGAACATAAGAGAAAACACCCAAACTGTAAGAAGAATTTAACAGTGGAACCAAATCACAGAGTTATGACTCCTCTTAAACTGTTCATAGAGGCTAGAACAGTGGTTCCCAAAGTGGGCGTTACTGCCCCCGGGGGGCGGTGGGAACCCTTAAGGGGGTGGTGAGAGGCAAGGGTGGTGACAGGGTGGTGGTGAGAGGGGACAGGGGGTGGTAGGTGGTTTGCCATGCTTTTGCACTTGAAGCTCCCTCGCGTTCCTCGTTCTTGTGCGCAGGGCAGCCCATTCTGAAAGAAAATGCGAGAAAGGGAAAGAAAGAAAGAAAGAAAGAAAGAAAGAAAGAAAGAAAGAAAGAAAGAAAGAAAGAAAGAAAGAAAGAAAGAAAGAAAGAAAGAAAGAAAGAAAGAAAGAAAGAAAGAAAGATGGTAGGAAGGAAGGAGGACAGACAGAAAAAGAAAGGAGGGAGGTAAGAAGGAAAGAAAAAGGAAAGGAAGAAAAAGGAAGGAAGAAAGAGGGAGGAAGGGAGGGAGGAAGACAGACAGACAGAAAGAAAGATGGTAGGAAGGAAGGAAGACAGACAGAAAGAAAAAGATGGTAGGAAGGAAGGAAGACAGACAGACAGAAAGAAAGGAAAAAAAGAAAAAGAAAGATGGTAGGAAGAAAGACAGAAAGAAAAAGAAAGAAAGAAGGGAGAAGGGAGAGAAGAAAGAACGAACGAAAGAAAGACTTATGACCACAATTGAGCCTAACATTTTGGTTGCTAAGCAAAAGTGTTGTTAAGTGAGTTTCACCACACTTTACAAGTTGGCCACGCCCACCCAGTCACCTGACCACTAAGCCACGCCCACCTGAGGGGGGTGGGGTGGGGGCAGTGAGGATGAGTTTGTAGCACCAAGGGGGCGGTGGACTGAAAAAGTTTTGGGACCACTGGGCTAGAAAGTTGCTTGCTGCAGTTGTTGTAATTTGGGATTCCTGCACCAAGCAGGGAATTGGAACTTTAAAAGTTAAATGGCCCCTTATTATTATACAGCACAATTACTATAAGAATGGCATTTTAACATTTAAGTGTTATAGAAGCACTTAACTTTCTAAAGAAGGAATTATTGTCCTGATTTCAAGTTTTCATCCCCAGGTACAGCAGTGGAGAAAGAGCACCAGCCATGGGGCAATCAAATTGGAGAAAAGTTGAGTTTCATGAACTCTGACCTATTCTCAGATCAAATTCATTGTATGCAAAAGACTTACGCTCTACTACCCTTCACACAAAAGCAGAATTGAGTTGTTATTTCTGGTTTAAAAGAAAAGAAAAGAAATTTCAAAGGCAACCTGGAACTGATTCGACATATCTTTTGTCTCTTCAAATAATATTGTCAAACAACTGGCAACTTCAAATCTCAACCAACAAATGTTCTGTCTTACACCTTGGCAAAAAGAATCAGAATACAAAATACAAACTTGGAGGACATGACATTGTAGATGACCCTCACTCTGTCAAGGACCTTGGAGTACTCATATCTAATGACCTAAGTACCAGAGCCCACTGTAACAACATTGCCAAAAAGGCTCTAAGAATTGTTAATCTAATCTTGCGTAGCTTCTTCTCTGGCAATATTACACTACTAACCAGAGCATACAAAACATTTGCTAGACCAATTCTTGAATACAGCTCACCTGTCTGGAACCCGCACTGCATATCGGACATTAATACAACCGAGAGAGTCCAGAAATATTTCACAAGAAGAGTCCTCCACTCCTCTGCTCGCAACAGAATGCCTTATTCCACCAGACTTGAAATATTGGGATTAGACAATTTAGAACTATGTCGCCTTCGATCTGATCTAAATGTAGTTCATAAAATCATCTACCACAATGTCCTACCTGTCAATGATTATTTCAGCTTCAACCACAACAATACATGAGCACACAATAGCACACAATACACGAGCACACAACTTCCCCCAGAGATCCGAATCATCCCCACCTTGCTGGCCTTCCGAAAAGCCATTAAGACATGGCTCTTCCTGCAGGCGGGGTTCTGAGACAATTTTACATCTGAGGTCTCCCCCATGTATGCATGGTGTTGTGTGTCTTTTTAAAACTTTTTTTAAATTGTTTTTAATGATTTTATTGTTTGGTGTTCTTTAAAATGCTGTACGCCGCCCTGAGTCCTTAGGGAGTAGGGCGGCATAGAAGAATTCATAAATAAATAAAAAATAAAAAATAGATAGATAGATAGATAGATAGATAGATAGATAGATAGATAGATAGATAGATAGATAGATAGATAGATAGATAAATAAATAAATACAAACTTAAAGTAAACCGCTCCAAACTCGACTGCAGAAAATACGACTTCAGCAACAGTATGTGATCAATGCCTGGAATGCACTACCTGACTCTGTGGTTTCTTCCCCAAACCCCCAAAACTTTAACCTTAGACTGTCTACAGTCGACCTCTCCCTGTTTCTAAGAGGTCTGTAAGGGGCGTGCATAAGCTCACCACTGTGCCTACCGTCCCTGTCTCACTGCCCTATTGTCCTCATTTATCTGTACTTCTTTGCTTATGTTATGTTTACACAAATACCTACTATCTTGTACATGTTTGACAAACAAAATAAATAAAATAAATATTCTAAATCCAAAACATGTAGCAAATTTGACAATTGGCCATATTTGCAAATCAAATCTTTTTACACCAGTTCTCCCCTGATCACCTTATACTGAGCATCTAAAATATCTGAAGGACTCACTTCTTGTTTTCAGCTGGAGCAGCTTAACTCACGTATAACACTGGGACTTCTAATCAAATAGCCACACATAAATATATTGATTTCTGGATTGCAAAGACTTTGTTTGGATTGCAAGAAGTAAACCCTTTGTGTTAAATGAATGCCTCCTCGCCTCTCTATTCTTTGAATGACAAATGGTGAGTCTTGTAGAGGCAATCACTGAGAAATTATGCTTCTCGCTAAGTCTGTGATAGAAAATAAAGGCTTCTTTATAATCTTATCATTAAACGTGTCATCACAGCTCCCAAGGAAATGAGCAGCTCAGAGATGACAGGACACTAAGTAAGGTTTTGCTTCCAAGTTATTGATCTCGAAATGAAATATAGGTTTCAGAGTTTCCACCAATCAATATTGGTATTTCAAAAAAGCTATTTGTGATGTACATAGGTTATCTATATATATAAAAACCAAATGCCACTCATGCATCATCATGAAATCTCCAGAATCGTAGAGCCTACAAAGCCTTTCGAAATGACCATCAGATCATTAGTATTTCTTATATACAGTATATAAGAATATATACTGATGCTAAGGAGTTAGATGTTCTACTCCCCCTCCCCACCTGAAAAGAACGTTGTTCCAACTGCCAGTGGGTGTGGCCAGTGCATGACTCATCCGGCCTGCGGGCTGGGAGTTTAGACATTCCACTCCATGCTAAGGAGTTAGACATTCTACTCCCCCTCCCCATCTGAAAGGGAGAGAAGGGGATAAGATAGGAGAGGCTTCTGTGGGGCAAGCTTGATGAGAGAATTGGATAGGAGAGGATCAATGGGGCCTGAGGGAGAGACGGGGGATAGGAGAGAAGAGGCTTCTGTGGGGCAAGCCTGAGGGAGAGAAGGGGATAGGAGAGAATCAATGGGGCCAGCCTGAGGGAGAGAAGAGGGATAGGAGAGAAGAGGCTTCTGTGGGTCAAGCCTGAGGGAGAGAAGGGGAGAGGAGAGGAGAGGAGATGAGAGGAGAGGAGAGGCTTTTGTGGGGCAAGCCTGAGGGAGAGAAGGGGAGAGGAGAGGCCAATCGTAATTACTCATTAATGTTCAAGCTTTAACTGTCAATTTATCAAGCCTGATCACATAGTTTCATAGTGAAGCATGAAATACTAGTAGCTACTAGTATTCTATATTTACATTTTAGGCTCCCCAAATATTTTGCAGATATTGTTTATTTTTTCTTAATTCTTAATTATAATTTCTTAATTATTCATTTCTGATTCAATGCATTCTTCTCATCTCATCCTGTCTCTAATTTCAACCAGATAAGATAATGCAACGGTCATCTTTCTGCCCACCGTAGAAATATGATCTATTGTAACAATTTTATTAACTCCACGTTTTATTGACTATTTATACAATATAATGGAAATGTTTTACCTCTAGCCCACGCGGCGCGGGAGGAAGCAAACCGGCGGCGAGGTAAGTTAGAACCCACCCCTGACTACAACTCTAGAAAAACACTTCCTTAGCTTGATTTTGAGTTTTTGATTTTGGAGAAAGGCACATATCTCATCTCTACTTTAAGGTTCAACTCTATTCCTTAAGGGTGCTTGAACACAACCAAATACCTCAAAGGATAATTACAGACACTCTATGGTCAACCTCTGTCTACGTATATGTTATGTATATGTCATGATCTGGTTTCAAAGTGGAAGGCTGATTTGGAGCATACCTATGCATAAATGTTACAAGAGTTGGTTCCCTGGTTGATGAAGTTTTATGGATCAGAGAACTGCAAGGTTCCTCACAATCAATGAAGAGACCTACCTCCTTGCTGGATCACAGGAAAGCTATTAGAAATAAATCAAAAAGGCTCATCCCTAAAGTGTGTGATGCTATACTGATTCTAAATTTAAAATAGTTGCTGGAATTCTTACAACCCTGCTCTATTCATCTTGATAAGTTTTGCTAGAGAGAACTCTTAGAATTATGCTTGGAAAAATAATTAGTTTTTTTTTAGTTTGGGGCTGTCAAAGAGTCGAACAAGCATCATACTTGTCAATACCTGCTTAAATTGAACTTAGCCTTAAGGCGTCTGAAATTATACAAACAGTCTGAAATGGGTCTCCTACTTGAGCTAGGGGTTGGACTAGAAGACCTCCAAGGCTCTTTTCAACTCGATTATTCTGAGTTTTACCATTTTACTCATCGTGGTAATTTTATTTTATTAGATCATCCCCAAGCTTTTGCTTGAATAGTCTATGGTGGGGAAATTGGTTTTGAAGGAGACATTCATTGCCTCCAATGTCATGGTATTTCTGCAATCCCATTAAATGAATACCGGTGGATTCTACAATGGTGTTCAAGGCCAGTTTAGAATCAATGCACTTATTTACATTGATTGTAATTTTTTTAATTGTTGTTTTGTACTTACAGTCTGCTCCATTGAGTTTCTTTCAGATTGAAATATAATGTACAAGGAATAAATGAAAATGAAATGAACATGGGAATAACAGTTTGTTTTCAAGCAATAACAGGCACCATGGGGAAAAGCACAGGTTCTATAATTGAACATGTGTTACATGATGTCCAATTATGAGCATTTCTACTTCAACCTGGGAGGAATCCCTAATCAATCTAGATAACACTAAGTTAACTTTCTGATATTGCATCTATATATTTAGTCTCTGTCTAAACCACAACTCCAGGGACTAGAATTGTGCAGATCAGTCTAAACCAGGGGTGTCAAACTCACCTGCGGGGTGCTTAGATCTGGCCATCTGGGCCGCCCTGGAAACAGGGAAGGACTGGCCCACGTGTACGGCCCTCACAAGCTCTGTTTTCACCTGCAGAGGGTTGCAGGAGGCCGTTGCAGCTGAAAACGGAACTCGGGAGCCCGTTTTCACTGACAGTGCTTGGGCCAGCACAGGCGCTCCCAACATGAGTGATGTCAAGCTGTCCACACCCACCATGGCCACGCCCAACCAAGTCCCCAAGGTCAAACACAACCCTGATGCGGCCCTCAATGAAATCAAGTTTGACACCCCCGGTCTAAACTAAATTTGTCAGTCTCACAGGGTTCTTTTTAATGCATTATTTCATTCTGTGTTTGTGACATATTAGTGTAATTCATAACGTTTTTTAGCATGTACATCTTGTAGCTTACTCTAATAAGTACCGCATTATATGCAAACTTTCCTAAACACTTAATTTGTATACAGCGTTCCGTAAAGTATACTAATCCTAAATTATGCTAAATTATATACCCTTTGGAAGACAATTTTCCCAAACATATTATTCTTTTAGAATTTTTCTGAAATATATGCATTTTTTTCAGCAAAGTATTGCCCAGGAAATAATGGATATTAGCAGGATTCATTCATATTATTTTGCTCTGTATTATGATGAAGATTGTATAATTTTACTCCCATTGAAATATTTAGCATCACTTATTGCTATATAGTGATAACCTCTAACAAACATCACAAAGAAATCAATTTGTGAAGTAAAATACATTCTAGACCTCAGATGAACAGCTGAAAATTGGAGCTATGTCCTTTCTAAAAATGTAGAAGTATCTTGTCCCAAATTAAAATCAAAAGATATAATTTTACTCTTAATGAAAGAGTACATTTAAAATATATGATGCTACTCATTCACTGCATATCCTACCACCAAGAAGCTCTTAGATCCAAGAAGATATGATTGTCCTTGTGGCAGTTTAAGAAATATATAAGTATAGATCATTGCACTTACAGTATGTATTGTGAATTAATGGATTTTTGACAATAACATTTAACTATTCTTCTTGTAAATGCAGGTAGTGAACCAAAATATTTCCATTGAGAAATATTTATTTGTTTTTTTCAATAATTGCTCAAAGAGAGTGTCAACAATTGCAAATATCTATTTTTAAGGCATTACTATGATTTTTCTTTTCCTGTGTCAGAGACTGAGAAAATAATTAAAATTCAGTAACCACCACTGTCAGTTATAGCCAAAGAGTTGAGAAAATACTTATGGCAGCTGCAGGAGACAGTGTGACAGGAATATAACTATCCATCCAATTATGCTCTGGCATTATGGAAGGACACTGATATCTCCACACTTACTTCAGATTGAATGCTAGCTGTCAGGGCAGGACATCTCAAGCACTATCATTGTCCCCTCTAAACAGATTTATGCAGGTTCACGTCCCATACCTCACGTTTTTTGCTGACTCCAAATTTATGTAACCCAACAGAGTTCCTTTCTATGTAGCCAGGGATGGGTTCCAATTTACCTCACTGCTGGTTCTCTTCCTCCTGTGCCGTGTGGCTGCGCCTAGTGGGCACACGCGCACACATGCACAGTGCCAAAAAATCCAAAAACTATCCCCCCAAAAAAGGCCGAAAACAAGATGGCAACTGCATGCACAGTGCCGGAAACTCAGCTTCTGCACATGCTCAGAAGAAATAATTTTTTTTAAAAAAAAGATGGCAGCACCCACGGACCGGCACCAACCGAACTGGTTCCATGACATCATCATGACATCACCAGCAGGTCGCTACCAGTTCGGGCAAACCAGTCTGAACCAGGAGGAACCCACCTCTGTATGTAGCGATACTGACATTAGGAATAAAATGCTTATGGGAGGGCAGACAATTCCAGGTTCAAGTACCCATCCTTTCATGATACTTTGCAAGTTGAAAACCACAATTGAAATAGAAGTAAATGGTTCTGATGCTTAAATATCAGGATGGCTTTTGCAACAAGAGTATTGCTTTCCAACCAGAACAAACTTCAAATCTAGAGAGGGAAATCCAGACTAACACAGCAGATTTGTTTGTTTGTTTGTTTGTTTGTTTGTTTATTTATTTAGACTTTCTTAGGCAAAGTATTAATAGGTCAACCTGGAATAAATAAATAAATAAATTTAATAGATTTGTATGCTACCCAAAGGGACTATTTATATTGTTTAAAGTGTCTTGACATAAGAATAGAAGAGTTTAGGTATCAAAATACTGGCAGTTGAATCTTAGGCATTCTAGAAGCCTCGGGATATCTGCCTTAAGTTTTATATAACCTATAAAAATCTTCATACTTATTGTTTGATACTGAAGTTTTAACTGTAAGTTTCTCAGAGTCATCCTAATGTGATGAGTGGCCGTATAAATTTTTCTACTGGACAAAAAGGTGAAATGTGAAACATCTACATATTCCATCTTTTCAAAATCAATCACATGACTTTCTTAGGCAAAGTATTAATAGGTCAACCTGGAATAGTAGGAGGGACAGAGAGAAATATTATTTTTCATATTTCACATTCAATGGAAGATAATAATCTATTTTCAAATGAACCAAGCACCATCCATGCAGAGATGGGGGTGAAATTAAAAAAAAATCAAAATGATAACTATGATTGGGCAAACAGAGCCCCACCACTTTCTTCATGTGTTATATATATTCAGTACATGTAAGAATTGTGTAGCTTTTGATTCGGCAATGACAGCCACTTTCTTGACTTTTTCAATCCTCTCCATGGATAAACCTGAAAGTGGTCCTATATCAGTGAAGCAAAATGTATAGTAACTTTTTTGCAATACTGTCCAGCTTTTGTGCAGCATTTGTAATCTGAGGTAGTATCTTTATGGCAAGATACACCTGCTGCATTCCTTTTTAATTTCCCCCCCGAAACTAATTAATTCTCCATGTTAGCCAACATGCCCGCATGTTGGCTAACATGGAGGATTAATTAGTTTCAGGGAAAATTAAAAGGGAATGCAGCATGTGTCTCTCACCATAAGGTGATCCAGGTTAGAAGAAATGTCTTTAACCTACTTGGAAGAAATAGGGTGAAGTGGAACTTTTGCACAGTTGAGGCAAGGAGCTATTTATATGTGTCCTGAAACTGAAAGGTCTCTGGAGATCATGGGCTCAATGTTAGCTAGTAATCAAAAGCTACTGGACAGTAAATGAAATGTGTTGATGTATCAGATTTATGTTTCACAGGAAGGTTTTCCAAATTCCAAAGACAATGAGAATGGATTGGGGTGGGGAAGTGAGAAATTTCTACATTGAGTCAAGAGTCGAACTGAAATTGGACCAGAGAAAAATAAAGTTAGGGAAGATGGTAAATGACGTATCAAATTAAAAGGCCAGCCACACTGTCATTGTGTGACAGTCTTTTACGAAGAGCATGGTGCGTGACAATGTGTGGACAGCTTAATATACTTCACAGACACAGTTCAATAGGTATCCAATTCATAAAAAAAGAAAAGAAATGTAGGTTGCTTGTATATACCTGTGGCCCAAATGTGACAGTAATTTCAATCCAAAAGAAAAGCTGAAGATGAGCTAAAATGATTCCTACCTATTTATGAAGTCTATAGAAGTACAGTAAGAGACAGTTTTGGTAGAGTATTTAAAGCATCAGACTACAAACTGGGAGATCATTTATTTTATTTTATTTATTTTATTTACATTTCTATGCCGCCCAACTCCCGAAGGACTCAAGGGGCTCACATCAGAAAGAAACATAAATAACAAGATTAAAAAGTTAAAATTACGGTTAAAAATACAATATAAAATTACAATCATCCTACCATTCATGGGCTGACCTCGTCTGTCTTCTCCAGAGATCAATGATACCAAGCCTGTCGGAAGAGCCAGGTCTTCACGGCTTTGCGAAGGGCCAGAAGGGTGGGGGTAACACGAATCTCAGGAGCCAGATGGTTCCAGAGAGCGGGGGCCACTACAGAGAAGGCCCTCTCCTGAGGGCCCGCCAGCCGACACTGTTTAGCTGACAGGACCTGGAGCAGACCGACTCTGTGGGCTCTAACCGGTCATTGGGAGGTATGTGGTAGCAGACGGTCTTGTAGATATCCAGGCCCTGAGCCATGTAGGGCTTTAAATAAATCATTTTATTTATGGGGGGGGAAGCAAATTAACAAGACAATTAAGGGGAAACAATAAGGAGAAGCCTACTTAATGGTGGAGAAGTAATACTACAAAATACTAGAAACATGATTCAGCACCCCTAAATAATTAAAGGAAAAATTTATGTGTTAACTTTGAACAAAGTAAATGAAAAAAAAACAACCCTAGAGAACCCTAGGGATTGATAATTCTGTTGAATGCAATTTTGCTTATATAGTTTCCGATAGTATAGCTTTTGCCTTGCATTTGTAAAACTTTTGAATATTTTATGTATATTATTTGTGCATGTATTTTTTATGAAATGTCATTCTTAATGTATATATTTTTCCTAAGGGTTTTCCATTTATACCCACTCACACATACATTTTCCTATTTTTGTTAATATTACCATTTCCAATTTTCTTTCTAAACTAATAAACCTGGGGAAACATTTTTTACATAATTGATACATTGTTTTATGGTCATTTTCAACAATATACACATGCATGAATTTGGTTTTTTTTTTTTTTGGGAAACAGTACACTGCTTTGCTTTAAAAAAATAAATAAATCCTGAAGTTTGACCAGCATTATTTGAACTGATTTTGACAGCTCAGGACAAATACAATAAATGTAAAGATAATTCATATGATTTGCAAGAACAACAGTTATATTGCAATCACTATCAGTGACTAATTTACCTCCTGGTGAGAGATCCATTATCAATAGACCGCAGTGTATTCATCTGGGGCAAATTTTAACTTAATTGTGAAAAAAGTAATTAAGTAGATCATACTCAGATAAGAATGTAAACCTTCATCATAATATAAGCAATTAAATACTGAATCAGTTTTTATATCCCTTTCACAGAGAGGTCATGACTATTAGACAATTCAGAATTTGCTCATACTCTATCTACTTTAGAGGAAAATTCAATGAAAAACTGATAACTACATTGTCGTGTCACTCAATTTCAGATGGCTGCTTCATCCAAGATGATCATAGTTTCTGTAGTCCCTACTGTTGAGGCAGCGGTGAAATCTACGTACCTTCCCTACCAGTTCGGAAGCGCGCGATTTGCCATTGCGCATGATTTTTCATCCTCTGGGCATGCGCAGGCTTTGCGCATGTGCAGAGAGTTTAAAAAAGAAAATGGCGGTTTCTGGGTGAGTGGGCGGAGTCTCACACTGCCGCCACTATCAGTTCTCTAAACCACCGGCCACCGCCGCTACCGGTACGCCCGAACAGGGCCGAACCGGTAGCATTTCACCCTTGTGTTGAGGGTTTGCCATTCTAGAAGAATATGAAAAAGATTTAAGGCAATAGAAAACATCTAATACATATCTACCCTGTTTTCCCCAAAAATAAGACATCCCCTGATAATAAGCCCAATCGGGCTTTTGAGTGCATGGCAATAAGGCCAGGCGCTTATTTCAGGGTTCAAAAAAATATAAGACAGGGTCTTATTTTCGGGGAAACACTGTAACAGACTTTATTATATTAAATGTATATTAAGGAGCGGTTTCAAATGAGCATGATATTGTTTTAAATTAATGGATATTTGTATACAATTCAAATGTGATATTTGCACACAATTATGGTGTTTTTACACCTATAAAGTATTTTTTTACAATTTAAAAATGTTTTTAAATAGTTTTTATTAAAGTTTGTCATAATGTAAAATACAAGTGAAAAAATTATAGGGAAGCAGGTGTGGAAAAGAAGGGAGAAGAAGAGTCTGGGGTGAATGAAACCCATGAACCCAGCGGTTTACATGAAACCGCTGGGTGAGATCATCCGCAGGCATGGGGTGCGTTTCCATCAGTACGCTGATGACACCCAGCTGTACATCACCACCCCGTCTGATTTCAGAGAGGCAGTTGATGTAATGTGCCAATGCCTGGACGACGTTAGGATCTGGATGGGGAGGAACAGACTCAGACTTAATCCCGACAAGACTGAGTGGCTTTGGATATTGCCTCCTAAGGACCATGACAATTGTCCCTCCTTGATGTTCGAGGGAACGAAACTGACCCCCTCGGACCAGGCTCGCAACTTGGGGGTCCTCCTAGATCCACAGCTAAAATTGGATCACCATCTCTCCGCTGTGGCTAGGGGGGCCTTTGCACAGGTTCGCCTGGTGCACCAGTTGCGGCCATACCTGGAGAAGGAGGCTCTACTCACGGTCACTCATGCCCTTGTCACCTCGCGCCTGGACTACTGCAATGCGCTCTACATGGGGCTACCCTTGAAGAGTATCCGGAGACTTCAGCTGGTGCAAAATGCGGCTGCGTGTGCTGTGGTGGGTGTGCCAAGGTACACCCACGTGACACCTGTACTCCGCCAGCTGCACTGGTGCCCATCGGTCTCCGGGTCCAATTCAAGGTGTTGATCACCATCTTTAAAGCCCTTCATGGCTTAGGACCAGGTTATCTCCGGGACCGCATTCTGCCTTACACTTTCCTTTGACCGGTTAGGGCCCACAGAGTTGGCCTCCTCCAGGTCCCATCAGCTAAGCAATGTCGCCTGGCGGGCCCTAGGGGGAGAGCCTTCTCTGTGGCAGGCCCCGTGCTCTGGAACCAACTTCCCCCAGAGACCCGAACTATCCCCACCCTGCTGGCCTTCCGGAAAGCTGTTAAGACATGGCTTTTCCTGCAGGCAGGGGGTAGAGCGTAATCCATTTGAGCTCACCCCCAAGTATGTATGAAGTTGAATGGACATTAAATGTTTTTAAGATTATGGTTTTTAATTTTTATATCTGTTTTAATGCTTATTTATATTGGTTTCTTGTATTTTTTTCTGTTGTACGCCGCCCGGAGTCCTCCGGGAGTTGGGCGGCATATAAGAAATACCAATAAATAAATAAATAAATAAATAAATAAATAAATAAATAAATGAGGGAAGAAAAAAAGTATTGACTTCCAAATTTTTGTTTGTGCAGTAAAATACAAATTAAGATTGCAACCTCAGCTTTTTAACTTTTGCATAACTAGTAAATACTAAATACTAGCCATTCCTGTAACAATAAACTAATCTAATAAATAAAACCCATGTCAACATTTCATCTTTTTTTCTGTTCTGAGCACAAAGTCTAGAAGCATTTTCTAGGTAGAAATAAAACTGGATATATTCTTTTCTTTAATTAAAACAGTTAATTTTGTCATCTCTGCTAGCTCCATTATTTTTCCATGCATTCTTCAACTTTAAAAACCTGTTAAATACAAACGAAATAGATTATTCAGTTCTGCATAGAATTCCAAACTCTTAGATGAATACATTTGGCATTCTGGTGTTACCACAATATTATTTTCTAACTATATAATTTCTCCATGATCTTTTTGCTTTGGTTATACTGGTGGAGGCTAATGGCATCTGTGCAGTGCAGTGGAGAGACCGTATGATTTGGAGTTGCTTTGAATAATTAAACCCAGATAATTTTCACTGGAGCCCAAGCAACCTGTTGGAAGGAAAACCCATGTGGTTCAGTTCCAAGCTGGGAGAAGAGATGCTGCAAGCAACATAAGAGGCTGGAGCAGTGGTGGGTTCCTACCGGTGCTGTGTGGAGCGCAGCTCCGGTAGGAGCCCAGCGATGATGTCATTTTCTGGCGCTTCTCCGAGTCCTGAGTTGTCGGGAAAAAGCCCTCCCACCCTTTCAATACGGACTTTTATTCTTCCGAAGCAAAGTTGAGAAGCTCCTCAGCTGTGTTTCGGCTTGTAATGTCATCCTAAGCATGCGCGGAAGTGAAATCGCCCGATGGAACGCAAGTTCACTTCTGCGCATGCTCGCGATGCGCACTGGTAGCGAAAATAACCGGAACCCTCCGCTGGGCTGGAGGCTAATTGGAAAGAGGTCCATTTATTGATGAACAGAACCACCAGGGTTTGTGGTTCTGGGGCAGCTGCACAACTGGTTTGATGAGTACATGGATTTTTATATGCTGCTGTTGGGGGGGGGGTTGTGCAATGTCCAAAAATGCACTTAGGAGAGTGTGCAATGTAGTGAGCTCTGTGTCTTCTGCTAAATGGTAGTGGGTTAATCCTATTATCTTTTAAGTGTTATGTATTGTTCTTCTTAATCCTTAATCTTAATCTTCTTAAGTGTTATGAATTGTTCTTATTCCATGTTGTACGCCGCCCTGAGTCCTACGGGATTGGGCGGCCTATAAGAACTTTTAATTAAATTAAATTAAATCAAATTAATCCCATCACCCTGAAGCTGAAGGTCTTTTGTTTTGTAAATGGCGCAGCAGTTAGAGGCAGGTACTGCAGGCCACTTTAGCTGACACTGATCCACAGGTCAGCGGTTGAAATCTCACCGGCTCAAAGTTGATTCAGCCTTCCATCCTTCTGAGGTAGGTAAAATGAGGACCCAGATTGTTGGGGGCAATGTAAATATACTGTACATTGCTTACTGGTGTAAACCGCTTAGAGAGTGCTTGCACTGTGAGGCGGTATATAAATCTCACAAATAAATAAATAAATAATAAATAAATAAATAAATAAATAAATAAATAAATAAATAAATAAATAAATAAATAAATAAATAAATAAATAAATAAATAAATAAATAAATAAATAAATAAATAAATAAATAAATGGGCTGGCCCAATCTTTTTTAATGGGCACAAAATATCTGCTGTGGGGGAGGTATTAAGAAAGACTGAGTCTTTCTGTCTTTAAGAGTATGTTTCTCTGTTTTTCCCTTTGGGGAAATATAATATTCTGCCTTTTTAATATTTCCCAAAATATTTCATTCTTCTGGGGGGGGTGTCTTCCCACAATTAAACCCCAAAGAAGGCCATTTCTCTCATTAGGTAACCCAGAAGAAGATCAAGCATTTTCTTCTGGGCAGATATAATTGAGAAGGAAGATGGGCCCTCTCACCTCACGATGCTTTAAGTGAAAAATAGAAGGCTAAAGTCTGCTGAAAAGTGATTCACTTGATTAAAAAGAGAACAATCTCCTGCTGCCAGCGATAAGAAAGACTTTGTTGTTCCCTTTGTTGTGCTTGGGGGTAAGGAAAATGAAAAACCGAGGTATATAAAAAATCAAATCAATGTAATAAAAGATGGAGATCAAATAAATGTAAGGCATTTTATCTCATATCAGCATAAATTGCAGTTAGGTTCTAGATCTCGTCCTTTTTTTTTTTTTGTTATTCCTTAAGCCTGAAGACAGTGACTAGTTTTACCCTGTGCAGCTGACAGTGGTGGGTTCCTACCGGTGCGGTCCACTCTATAGCACCGGTAGCGGCCTGCAGGTGACGTCACAGTACCGGTGCGGTCGGTTGCTGGTGCCTGGGCACCGCCATTTAAAAAAAATTTTTTTTATTTTTTTTTAAAAATTTTTCTTCTGCGCATGCCCAGAAGCCGAGCTTCCGGCACTGTGCATGCACTGCCTTCCTACCCCACAGTGAGTCCAAGCAGGGGAGGATGGCTGAGGGAGCATGTGAGACGCTGAAAGAACGGGCGGCAGGAGCTATCTCCATTCCCCTCCCTTCAGCAGTCCGAGAAGCCACGAACGCGCAGTGATGATCCCAGGCATTTTTGCACGTTTGAGGCTTCTTGAGCTGCTGAGGGGAGGGGGAATGGGCGGCAGGAGCCTAGGATCATCGAATGGGGAGAAGCATTCAGGCAGGACAGAGCCTCCTAGAAGAACCACTGCTGCAGTCTTGCTGCTCCCGCTGCGGGGGGCTGCGTTGCGGGTGGGCAATGCCCCCTGTTTCTCCGGCCGCTGCCAAGCTCCTGAGGCCCACGCCCACCCAGTCACATGGCTGGCAAGCCACACCCACAAAATAAGCCACGCCCACAGAGTGGTAGTAAAAAAATTAGGAACACGCCCCTGGTGCAGCAGCTATCATGTTTGGTTCAAAGTCTGCCAAGAAATCATGCAATTGGAATTAAAACAGCAAATTGTGGGGGGGAGGAAGAGGTAGCACCTTGAAAATCATTGCACTTCATCCAGCTTTTATAAAAATCATTCCATGCTACATATACATTTCTTTGAGGAGTTTTACTTTTCTTTATCATGTAATTTACTTGTATAAATACGTAGTTCGGGATAGGTCTAGCCGGGTGTCTTTCATACTTCGCCATTTTGAAGTGTGTGGACTTCAAGTCCCAGAATTCCCCAGTTCTGGGAGTTGAAGTCCACACTTGTTACAGTGACCAAGTTTGAAAAACACTGGGCTGGCCAATTATTAAATGGTTTTTAAAAGCAGGATTCTCTTCCATTTATTGTTGTTTACTAACAGGAAGACACTTGGAGTGATATTCTTTCATTTAGTTGGGGACCAAAAAGAGATTCCCTCCTCCTTCTTCTAACATACAATATGGCTTTTAAAAATGAGCCGAGGTGGCGCAGCAGTTAGAGTGCAGTACTGCAGGCTACTTTAGCTGACTGTGATCAGCAGTTCAGCTGTTCAAATCTCACCGGCTCAGGGTTGACTCAGCCTTCCATCCTTCCGAGGAAGGTACAATGAGGACCCAGATTGTTGGGGGCAATATAAATATACATTGCTTAATGGTGTAAACCACTTAGAGAGTGCTTGCACTATGGAATATAAGTCTCACTATATAAGTCTCACTAATAAATAAATAAAAAGCCAAAGTCAGCTTTAGCATACTTAAAACAGTGTTAGATTTTTTTTTTCTGTAAGGGAGATTATTCCTTTCTTTAATGCTTCCTAGATAGACCAAAAGAATATACAGTTGAGGTAGTCCTCAACTTATGATCACAATTGAGCAGATGATTTCTGTTGCTAATTGAGATGGTTATTAAGCGAGTTTTGCCCCATTTTATGACCTTGCTTACCACAGATGTTAAGTGAATCACTGCAGTTGTTAAGTTAGTAACATGGTAGTTATGTGAGTCTGGTTTCCCCCATTGACTTTCCTTGTCAGAAGGTGGCAAAAGGTGATCACGTGACCTTGAACACTGCAACAGATGTGGGTTCCTCCCGGTTCGGACCGATTCACCCGAATCGGTAGCAACCTTCTGGTGATGTCACGATGATGTCAACGGTTCTGTCAGTGCCAGTCCATGGATGCCGCCATCTTTTTTTTTGATTTTTTTTTATTTGGGGGGGGGATTTTTTGGGGGGGGATTTTTTCCAGGTTTTTTTCTTCTGTGCATGCGCAGAAGCTGAGTTTCCAGCACTGCGCATGTGTCGCCATCTTGTTTTTGGCTTTTTGGGGGGAGGATTTTTTTGGGATTTTTCAGCACTGCGCATGCACGGCCACGTGGCGCGGGAGGAAGCGAACCGGCAGCGAGGTAAGTTAGAACCCACCCCTGCACTGCAACCATCATAAATATAAGCCAATTGCAAGTGTCCATATTTTGATAAAGTGACCATGGGGATGCTGCAATGGTCGTAAATGTGAAAAATGGCCATCAATCACCTTTTCTCAGTGCCATTCTAACTTCGAACAATCACTAAACAAATGGTTGTAACTACCATAAGATAATGATCATATGGCTGCTTCAGAAGGTGCTGGAAGAGAAGCCACACAGAACAGAATCTGAGATTTAGTGATAATGTCTTAATCTCATTGTAACATTTAATCAACCAGGGTGGGGGAAAGAATGAGAGTGAGTTTCGGTTCCAAACATTTCTCTTAAAATGCAGGTGATTTAGTAAGGTCTCAACAAGACTTGAAAAATGCATGACATAATTGAACATTTGTCAACCCATTTTGAAGAAATTATTTCCTCAACCCTGGTGGGTTATATATTTTTAACCAAGATTTTATTCATTTATTTTAAACTGCCATTTGTGATCTGACAGCTGTTTGGAACCCACCCAAGATAGAAAGTTATATTTTTAAAAAATATCTAAAAGAAAATCAACGAAAATGTATTGGAACAAACTATTTGTAAAATAGTTTTCATCAAATTATAAAAGCAAAATTGGGGCCAACAATGAGTCTCAGCTTAGACTGTTTTAATATTGACCTTTTTTTAAATTGCATGACAACCTAAGTTTTTTTCTTTAAATGGAAAGAAATAAATGCAGCTGAATCTAGTCAGCATTTCACCCAAAACTGCCATAATAGTTGGTTGATAATATTTAT
Organism: Diadophis punctatus similis; assembly: GCA_023053685.1. Taxonomy (NCBI): domain Eukaryota; kingdom Metazoa; phylum Chordata; class Lepidosauria; order Squamata; family Dipsadidae; genus Diadophis; species Diadophis punctatus. Next base: position 69,153,964 of record JALIGW010000004.1, on the reverse strand, counting down.
GCATGCAGTGGGCCAAGAATCAAATGAATTGTTATCTTGGAAAACAGCCAGACAGTCTGAAGATCTTGGGTTATGTTTAACATTTGTAAGAGCTTTAGGAAAACATAGGCTAGAAATGAAATGACAAAAATGTCCTTCCAGGAAGGAAATAGGTTATTTTCAGCAAAGATCTTTCAAAATTCATAGCTTAATACACAATAAAGGAAGCACTTTCATTCGCAAAATATTTCTCTTCTGGGCATCAAATATGATGCAAACAAAGCCAGGAGGAGTTATGAAAAAAGTACTAAATAAATAGATTTTAAAAAACCACCACTGATCAGTGTTGTATGAAGCCAAATAGGAATTCAAAACAAATTCAAATTAGTCTTTTTCAGCACTCAGCTACAGAAATGGACAGATAATCTCATATAAAACAGTTGAATTACGGAAAATGAAATAGGTATTTGGTACCTACCCAAAGCATTGTTTAACCTTGGTTTACCATGGGGATCAGGAATTTAATGTATTTCTATATTAAACTTTTTCATTTGTTATATAAAAAACTGCACACACAAACTGCGTGTGTGTGTGTGTGAGTGGTGGGTTCCTACTGGTGCAGTCCACTCTACAGTACTGGTAGCGGCCAGCAGATGGCGCAATTTGCACATGACAGCTCCGGTGCCGTCTTCGCCGGTCTGTCGTGCGGCACCAACTTTTTGGGGGGAATTTTTGGGCTGATTTTGCTTCCTGCGTATGCGCGGAAGCAAAATCTCGTGAGGGGACACGTGTGTGCATGAGATTTCAGTGATTTTTTGCTTCCGCGCATGTTCGGAAGCAAAAAAAGCGCCAAAATCACATGCGTGCATGCATCCCCTCACGAGATTTTGCTTCCGCGCATGCACAGGAAGCAAAATTGCACAAGGGCGCGCGTGCGCCAAAACATGGCTATGCGCGCACAGCACACCGGTATCGCAAAGAAGAAGCAACCTGCCCCTGGTGTGTGTGTGTGTGTGTGTGTGTGTGCGTGTGTGCGTGTGTGTATATATATATATATATATATATATATATATATATATATATATATATATATATATATATATATATATATATATATATATATATATATATATATATATATATATATATATATATATATATATATATATATACATACACAAACAGCAAGTCTTTGGAATTTGAAGAACTCTTTCTGTTCCTCCTGGAAGAGGACTGGGTTGAGGAATATTTGCATGTGTGTGTGTGTTGTTGTGTTTTCTAGTTTCTAACTCTATTATTATGGTTGGAGGTCTGCAAGATGTAATAGGACAGGCCATACTAATATAGTAAAATAAATACAATTTAAAAAAAACCCTGCTGGGCAGAGAAATTATCCTGCCTTTTCCCCCACCTGTTCTCATTGAATGTGATAAAACAGAATTTGCTTTAGAAAATAAATTTAGTTCCAAGATCATCAAGGGCTGGATGTTTCATTGTGTAATCATTTTTCCAATAGTCTGCAACCTTCTTGACTTCTCTCATTTCCTCTATATATTAAAGCACTTCCTTCCATAAGGCATTTTCAGTAGCAAGCTAATGTTACGGGCAAAGGGGAGTCCATTCTTGAGAAACTGATTTCGTTTTCCCCCCATACCCTGGAGAAATTTGGACAAATTTATCTCACAATATTTTTGGTGCCCCCTGAAACAAATTTCAACATTAGCAGAAATATATTTCAGAGGACTTGAATAACCCTATAAAGCAAGTGGCAGAAATAAATCTGCAAATGTGGTGATGCTTAATTGTTGGCACTTCCCTGCCCCCTTTCTGTGTTAGTCTATTGAGAATTTGAATGACCACCTGCATATTAATTCTTAGTGCAATGGCTTGAGCCGAGGTGGCGCAGTGGTTAAAATGCAGCACTGCAGTTCAGCAGTTCAGCTGTTCAAATCTCACCAGCTCAAGGTTGACTCAGCCTTCCATCCTTCTGAGGTCGGTAAAATGAGGACCCAGATTGTTGAGGGCAATATGCTGAACTCTGTAAACCGCTTAGAGAGGGCTGTAAAGCACTATGAAGCGGTATATAAGTCTAAGTGCTATTGCTATTGCTATTGCACATATGGGAAAAGAATCATACAATTTTCATGCACACAACTTTGCATAAGTATGTGCTTTGGGGAAAAGAAATCCTGGCAATTGTCATGATTAAAAAACTTTAAAAAGAGGGAATAGTGCATCTGCTAAAAAAATCCATACAGGATAGAAAAAGCACTAACCCACCTACCATTATTAGTGTCTGGTTGACTGCACAACCAATCATAATAACAACACTGATAGTCACTTGGATAGTCCCATCAACACTTGAGGGTGATATTGACCACTTTGAGGACCTCTGTTTTACCTGATGTGATCATTTCTGATGTTCACTGTGACTGTCCCAAGAGTGCTTTTTCAAAAGGCAACTAGATTTTGCTTTTTTCCTAAGAAAAATTGGACTTTGTAAGGAAAACATGGTCTCTCTTTGTTTTGTGTCCCTAAGCATCTCTAAACCTGATAGGCTTTGAAGACCTCAAGTAAAGTAGGTCATAAAGTCAACATACGAAGGAGAGAGCAAAAGTCAGAAAGAAAAATGTTTTTCTCTTGTATCCTGAATCCAATTTCTCAGAATTCAAATTTCGGTAGCAAGATGATCTTGTGTGAAAGACTTAATAACAATAGCACGTAGATTTATATGCCACTTCACAGTGCTTTACAGCCCTATCTAAGCAGTTTATAGAGTCAGCATATTGCTCCCAAAAAATTGATTTAATTTACATAATTTAATTTACAATTTAATTTAATTTAATTTACAATTTAATTTAATTTGCAATTTAATTTAATTTAATTTACAATTTAATTTAATTTGCAATTTAATTTAATTTACGCAATTTACATAGACTTTTGTAAAGCCTTTGATTCAGTAGTACACAACAAACTACTTCGGAAACTAAAATCTTATGGCATCTCTGGTCCCCTTCATGATTGGATAACTGCGTTCTTGTCAAACAGGCAACAAATGGTTAAAATAGGGAATGCCCTATCAAATCCTGCACCTGTCAACAGTGATGTCCCTCAAGGCAGCATTCTAGGACCAACACTATTTATACTTTACATAAACGACCTTTGTGATCATATTGTAAGCAACTGCGTTCTCTTTGCTGACGATGTTAAACTATTCAACACCACCGACAATACTTCTACCCTTCAAAAAGACCTTGACCATGTATCACAATGGTCTGATAACTGGCAACTTCAAATCTCAACCAACAAATGCTCTGTCTTACACATTGGCAAAAAGAATCCGAACACCATCGTGCCTACCGTCCCTGTCCTACTGACCTATTGTCCAAATTTACCTATACCTCCTTTGCTTTTGTTTATGTTTATACCATACCTGTTATCTTGTACACATTTTGACAAATAAAATAAATAAAATAAATAAAATAAATAAAATAAACTGGGTCCTCATTTTACCGACTTCAGAAGGATAGAAGGTAATGGTCTTAGAATGCTATGAAAAGCTACGTAGAGAAGCCCCAATTGCAAACAACTTAATTAATATCTGCCATCATTCGTTTGCTCCGCTTGTATTAAATAATTGAATGTTTGTTATTTACTCTAGCAGCAAAAGGAGCCTTATGGTTGTGCCACATCCAGTGTGAGTACCTGTCTGATAAATGCTGAATGGGAAGGCATGAGAGCAAAACCAATGAACTGGAAAAGCTCAATCACAGCCTTATCCAGCAGAATAATTCTCAAATTGCTCAGCCTGCATCCCAATTGATAGAAATGATGGCTTTTTGGACTGTACCAGAATTGGCCCTCACAATGACTGCTGAGTCACACCGGATAGACAAGATTTGATAGATGATATTGAAATGTTATTAAAGACCAGATTTGAAAATATGCTGGCAAGTGACTCAGGACATTTTGAACTCAGTTCCTGTCAGCACCACCAGTATTCATTATCCCTGTCAACGAAATAGATATTGACGATGCTCCTGCTGCCTCACTGACTATTTTATTGTCTTAATTTTTAATTAATGATAAGAATGGAAAAAAAAGTTACCTATAATAGGGAATATTACAAAGGCAGGATATTAGACCCATCAATCATGCATCTGTTATTTCATGAGCGCAGCCGGTTTTCTAATTTTCCAAAGTTAGATTTGCATTCAGGGGTTCAAATTTAATGAGAAAGGAAATTTCATATTTGAGAGCTTGTCTCATCAATAAATTAGCTCTCTGAAATGCATACACGGTGTGCCCGAATCCCTTCCTGTTATATATCAGGGAGAAAATGCAGCATGTTAACACCTCCATTATAAATCTCAGGACCTTATTTATGCATTGAGGAATGGTTCTAAATGGCCCATCAGAATGAAAGCCAAATGTAACTATTAAAAACAAGCGTTGCCTTCATCAGTGTCCAGCACTGCTATGAAACATTGGCACATGCCAGCAAATGTTTAATCTCTTCTGCACCCCTGCTGCCATGACATGTATACATTGTCACACAAGCACATAAGCTGCCAGATGTTGCGTTGAAATCAAAGAACAGAATATATCACCTGTAAAATGTTTAACACAGCTCAGAAAAGTTTAAATGGCTATAACTAGAGTTGAGCAATGTAACCAAACTGTTGTATATCCCAGAATAATGCATGGAACTTTGCTATCTATTTATTTTTTGAATGTTCTGACACGATTTAAAGAAATCCCAGTAGGTTTAGAACATATATATGATACCACAGTTGGAAATCATATTTGAGATGATTGATGACTAAATGGAAATATGCATTTAAAAAGGAATGGATATCCAGGTTGGAGGGTATCATCAGCACTTCTGTGATATGACTTTCTTTTGATATGTCTTTCACCACATTTGTCTAATGGCCTGCAGTCTGTCTAGGAAAATATTATGGGAAAATTCTTCTTGGAAGAGAAGAATGGATAACCAAGGAAAGTTTAGAATAATGAAAACTGTTATGCAAATTATAATTGCAGGCTGCTGATCATTAGCTGTTTCAGATATGCAATTTTTCCTTCCTTCCTTCCTTCCTTCCTTCCTTCCTTCCTTCCTTCCTTCCTTCCTTCCTTCCTTTCTTTCTTTCTTTCTTTCTTTCTTTCTTTCTTTCTTTCTTTCTTTCTTTCTCCATAATCATACGAAAGAGACAGAGAACAAACACAAAGAAAAGTACTGTATAGTTAAAATAAACAGTCTCAGGAGTCTGTCCTAAAAATCATGGTGGAATAAACTTTTTTGATAATTTTATAAAAGCCAGGGGGAGATAGCCAAATTTCTGAATGAAACAGTTTCAGAGTACACAGGCCTCTCCACAGGCCATGGTGGACTGAAGACTGTCAGCATTACCAGATTAGTAGATACAACTCTACTGACAAGGAGAACTCAATGCTATAACACTAGGATCTATTTGTGATCATGAGTACTTGAAACTACTAGTATCCTACTAATATCCATGTACTGTTTTAATATGTTTTTATTTTAATTAAACAAGAAAAAAGGACTCCTCCTCCAGGATAATATTTAACAATATAATTTTTAGCATAACCTTGGTATAGAATATTAGAATGGATCCTGCTTCAAATCACTCTTAGTCATAGATTTTCTCTTTTTGTCTTCTTCCAGTGAGTTCACCATACTGTAGGGTCCAAAGCTAATCTATTCACTTGTCTGTCTGTCTTTCTATTATCTATCTATCTATATGCCATCAAAACCCATTCACCTGATATCTACACTGTTATGGTACTGAACCATTTCATGTGACCTTATTGTGTTAATCAAACAGCTGGTTGAACCCTCAAACTATGAGGAAAGTAGAATTGGACATATCAAATGAACACAGGGATACCCCGGTATATCCACAAATTCAGAAAATCACCCTTTGGGGGTTTTTTCCTCCCATTCCAAGAGAAAAACAAAGCCAAAAAGAACAAATAAATCATAAACTGAATGAAAAGGGGTTGTTTTTTTAGGAGTGAAACCCATATGAATTATTTCTGAAAAGCTTTAACCTTCAGTGAAGTTTCAGTATTGAGAAGTGTTTGAGGGAGGAAAAACACAATAAATTGAAGAGGAAATTGAACTGATTAGAGGAATGGTAACAGGGAGATCAAGTGTTTGTGCTCATATTATCTGAAAGTGTCTGGTTCTGAACTACCAAACAGTTTAAGATTCCTGACAATTCTTTTGTGTGTGTGTGTGTGTGAGTTCAGCATAAATAATCTGCATCTTAATCAAAAGGGGGGAAAAAGAACAAATGGACAAATGGAGATCCATAACTCTGCACTCTTTACTGAGAATTAAACCAAGAAGGCTCAAAGCCAATTACGAGTTTCCCATTTCAGCAAAATACAATCCAAAGTCAACATATTCCATTTTATTATGATACTCAGTTTGCATGTTTTAATCAGTGCTCTGTCATATCCTCAATAATAGATTTATCTTTCCCAGTCTTTGCAGGAAACTAATTGCTAAAGTACATTGAGAAGCTACTGGGCCCGAATAGAGCAGTGACATCTATTATTGTGGTGATCAGAAAGGAATAAAATATCCCAAAAAGAAGATTTTAATCTAAACTCCTTTTGGGAAATAGGGTATCATTTTTACCTGGGAATGTTCAACAAAATAGAAATATTACCTGTAGTAAAAGAAGATTCAGATATTTGAATGAAAGTAATTTTCTAAATTCAGCTTTCTGAATGGGATTGTTTTTTCAGATCATCAGATTAATTGAATGCCTCCAAAACTGATGATCTTTGTGCAGGCACAGAAATACTTTTTCTGAGTCATATCAATTTTCTAAATGACCCAATTTATCATCTGATTAGGAAATATGAATTGAATTGAACGTATGATGTCACTTTGACTATATGAATCAAGTTGACCTTTTAAGATGGATCTACTCTAATCTGCACGTCTCAAGAACTATAGCAGCATGTTTCTTTAATCTGATGTTTTTAACATTTCCTCCTCTCTTTTTTTTTCTTTCTCCGTTCTACCCACCAAACTATTGCTATTGCTTTTTTTAAACTTTATTTTATATTTTGCTCTAGCACTTTTACTGTTTCGTTAGTTGCATTGGTTCATGTCCATTTTAGGATGATTGCCGTTACAGAAAAAGTTATAGTACTGGTGTTATCAAAATCTTTTGGGGACCATTTTCAGAATACCACATAGCAGGGGCAGGTTCCTCTTACCTGGCTACCAGTGCACTGTGCGCACATCATCACATTTTGCGCATATGCATGCTCACTACATGCGCATGTTCCCTTGCGCGATTTTGCTTCCGCGCATGTGCAGGAAGCAAAAAATTGCAGAAATCTCGCAAGGGGACACATGCGCGTGTGATTTTGCCATTTTTTTGCTTCTCCGCATGCACGGAAGCAAAAAATTGCAAAAACCTCGCACACGCGAGCGAGCATCCCCTCGCAAGATTTTGCTTCCACGCATGCGCAGGAAACAAAAAAGCCCAAAAATTCAGAGAAAAAGATGGCGCCACATGACGGACCGGCGAAAACGGCATTGGAGCCATCACACGCAAATTGCGCAATCGGCGGATCCCTACCAGAACAGCGCACTGGACCGCACCAGTAGTAACCCACCACTGCCACATAGACTCCAGAACTATTTTTGAAAATCAATAAATCAATATAAAAATAATGAAGTAATTAAAGAACAAAGTAATCTTATTGTTTATAGTCAAAGGAAAGTAGCATATTGCTACCTTGTTTTAGTCACATATCTGATATAAATAGTAAAAACAAAAGAAACATATTGACACCCTTATATTAAATAAGATAAACTGTTGTTACTTCCAAGAAGAGGTAGTTACAATCAAGGATGTCTGTATATATGTGTTGTGGACTGCCAGCTGCCAGTGGAGCTGGGAGAAGATTTGTACAGTGAGGAGGTTGGGGAGGAACATGGGCCAGTCCTGGAGTCTGGGGAAGGCTCTGATGAGGGCTCTGTGTCCGAGGCAGAGAGGGGGCCAGAACCGGATGCCAGCTGTCAGCTGCCTTCAGAGTCAGACATTAGTGAGGCAGACAAACAGCTGGAGCCTGCTCCCAGTGTGTGCATGCGCAGAATTGCAAGACAAAAGGAACAACTAAAGAACAGGGGTCGACTTTGTGAGTAAGGCCAGGCGATGAATGGCCCCTCCCAGAGGAAATAAAAGAGGAGCAAAAGGGAAGTGGAGTTTGCAGGAGACAATTAGTTCACTAATTGGTTCCTGACTCTCCGAGACTCCTTGCCAAGTTATGCAGGTATCAGCCTGTCAGCTCTCCAAGCCAGATAAGGTCTGTGACTGTAAATCCTCCCCTGAAAGACTTTGCTGGCTGTGAATGAACAGAATTCACAGTAAATTAATAAAAGAGGTTTTTGTCGGGACAAGGAGTTGGTTTCATGCTCTTGGGAAGCCTTGGTCAGAACAAAAAGACAAAAATGGGTTCCACCAAACATTTGTTCGCTGGAGGTACCTTTAGATAAAATGAGTTCTTCTTCTTTGTGAACTGTCTATGGAGATCCTCAGCCATCCAGGTTGTGGTTGTTCCAAAGGTTCTTTTTCAAAAGGCAACTGTCTTTGTCATCCAAGAAGCTTCTTCAGTTCTGAATGAATGGTGGCAAATGGAAGGATTTATATTCCTAGAAGTAATCTGATCATTAGCACTCTTTCTGAGAGTTCTTCCATTCTCCATTCAGAACTGAAGAAGCTTCTTGAATGACAAGCAAAATGTCTTCAAGCAAAAACAGAAAGTCTAGTTCCCTTTCGAAAAAGCACCTTTGGAATCATAGCAAAGTGCAATGCTTCTTTGGTATGGCCATATTTGGAATACCGTATCCAGCTTTGGTCACCATAATGCAAGAAAGATGTAGATACACTCTAGAAAGTGTACCGAGAAGAGCAATAAAGGTGATTAGGGGGATGGATGCTAAAACATATGACAAATGGTTGCAGAAGCTGGGTATCGGTAGAAGCTAGGTGTCGGTAACCTTAAACACTCAAAGAGCCATTTGGACCCATCTCCCACAGAAAAGAAAACACCGGGAGCCACAAAACCGTTTTGACATCTAAAATGAAGATAGCACTGCATATATTATTTTTTTTATTTTTATGCTATGTATAAAAAAAACTATAGTGTTTTGCATTTATGAAATCAATTCCAAAAAAAAGATGGGTCGAAAACGTCAATAAATTGTGCGCCGGCAGGTATCGCACATTGGCAGTTGTGACACATATTTTGAGTGACAGGGAGCCACATCAGAGGGATGAAAGAGCCACATGTGGCTCCAGAGCCACGGGTTGCAGACCCCTGGTCTAGTCTAACAGAGAGAAGGACTGGAGTGACATGACAGCAATCTTCCAATAGGGGCTGTCACAGAGGGGCTGTCACAGAGAAGAGGGGATTGATCTATTTTCCAAAGCACCTGAAGGCAGGACAAGAAGTAATGGATGGAAACCTATCAAGGAGAGAGCCAACCTAGAACTAAGGAGAAATTTCCAGACAGTGAGAACAATTAAGTAATCGACATTTTAAAGAAGAGTTTGGACAGTCATTTGTCCAGAATGGTACAGGGTCTCCTGCCTGAACAAGGGGTTGGACTAGAACACCTCCAAGGTTCCTTCCAGGTCTGTTATTCTATATTCCATATTCTACTTGTAAATGGGGAAGACAGGCCTCTTATTTCTTCGATACTCAATTGAGCATTCAGCCATAATACTGTTTTACACAATAAGATGCATTTGCAAATATGTGCATCACACATTGCCAGGTAATAGTTGTCATTTACAGCTCCAGTAGACAGCACTTCATTATCGCCTTTTAAAAACAAAGCAGTTGACTTCAATGGATGCTCACATGCTGGGCGTAAAGAAATCACACAAGAAACATTGCTTTTTTAAAGTTGTTTGCACAGAAAACTTCAACTTCGGTACAAATAGGTGGGTCATTTATTGAATGGGCAAAAACCTCATAGCCATCTATTAGCTTTGGCAAGTATTTTCAGTTGCAATTTTGTGCAGTTAGTCCCCAGTAAATTTAACCTGTTGCTGTGAAATACACATTTTTTTGAAAAAAGTATCAAATGTATATATTTGTGGTAGGTGGGAAAGTGGGTGGAAGGAGGGAAATGCCAAAACAAGCATTGTGCTGTGGCAACACAAGCTTGTTCTGTTTTGTATATGCATTATGACATCATAGATACCCATGATGGTAAACCTATGGTACGTGTACCAGAGATGGCATGCAGCGCCCTCTCTGATGGCATGTGAGCCGTTGCCCCAGGTCAGCTCCGCCGCGCATGTACTGTATAATTAAAGTCAATACCCCTGACCGGGAGGGCAGGCACCTCCACAGAATGAAATGAACTGACAGAGTGCTAGCAATCACTGTAAATGCTACACTCTGCTACCACACCTGGGACTTAAAATGACTGGTGTGCACTGTGTACATAAAGCTCTATGTAAATACTGAGGAAAACAGAAAGATTATATCTAGACATATATGTTTGCAACAGCATAAATCCCACATATAAAATGTTAGCTGAAGAACATCCTCCTTTTTTCATCAACAGATGTTTTTTCATTGTATTGGTAGCGTAGAATAATGTCCAGGTATAAATATTTACTACAGCTCCCTAACCAAGAGTCGTGCCTCCTGTTATCTTCTCTCCTCTTAAAGGCTTGATATTAATGTTGCTTTCTGCAGTGAGCTGAAGAAAGGTACACCTCAATCCCCACTTAGCACTCTGCCGGGGGTTATGTTTAGATACAATAACCTTAGACTCTGCTGGCTTGCTTGAAATACTTTATGTAAGTGAAAGAAAGACTTTGCCATGCTTCTTTAACAAACAAGAAACAAGTTTATTAGTTACAGTCTTCTCAGCACATAACAAATAAGTTTCTTACAGCAACTACAAGTGGTTCACTTCCTTAGATTTTTCCTTCCTCTCAATGAACAGTCTCAGCTTTTTTAACTAAGCCTAAGGACTTAGTCTTCATAGATTATTGCCTACAGTCTAGAGCAGGAGTCTCCAACCTTGGCAATTTTAAGACTTGTGTACTTCAACTCCCAGAATTCCACAGCCAGCTTTGTTAGCTTTGCTGGCTGTGGAATTCTGGGAGTTGAAGTCCACAAGTCTTAAAGTTGCCAAGGTTGGAGATCCCTGGTCTAGAGTACGTAGAACCGTTTAACTCTCTGTACTGTTCCCCTCAGTATTTACATAGAGCTTTATGTATACAGTGCACACCAGTCATTCTAAGTCCCAGGTGTGGTAGCAGAGCAGAGCATTTACAGTGATTGCTAGCACTCTGTCAGTTCATTTCAATGCTGTCAAAGTCAATTATTTGTAGTGAAGATGGCTGGATGCAAGTTGGCCAGAAATAACTGGATTGAACAGTAGGAATATTTGACACGGCAAGGCTTGCAGATTGTGAGATCTTTCTACTTAGCTGTAAGATATTTCTGTAATAGGAACAAATCTAAACTTAAGCCAGTCACAAAGATGATTCAAATACTCCATGTTGTATTCTATTGCATGTCAGTTAAGATGAGATTAATGTAGCACTGGATTTGCTTCAGTACTTATAAAAAGCCAGCTTTTTATACATTTTAGTCCTTAGTCCCATCCTTTGTAATCCAACAACATCATTATGAAATGGTAACATTTAGGTAGTACAGCAGTTCAAAAATTATGTACTATAATATGTTGAGGATTATATAGAAACCTATACTTGTTCAGAAAACAGAAATGAATTTTATAATATCAGAATAATAATAGAATAACAGAGTTGGAAAGGATCTTGGGGTCTTCTTGTCCAACACACTCTACAAGCAGGAGACCCTATACCATTCTGGACAAATGGCTGTCCAATCTCTTCTTAAAAGCCTCCAGTTATGGAGCACCTCCAACTTCTGAAGGCAACCTGTTCCATTGGTTAATTGTTCTCACTGTTAGGAAGTTTTTCCTTAGTTCTAGGTTGTTTCTCTCCTTATTTGTTTCCATCCATTGTTTGTTGTCTTGCCCTCTAGTGCTTTGGAAAATAGGGTGACCCCCTCATCTTTGTGGCAGCCCCTCAAATATTGGAACACTGCTATCATGTCACCCTTAGTCATTCTTTTCACTAGAGCAGACAAACCCAATTCTTTTCACTAGACTACCAACCATTCTTCATATGTTTTAGCCTCCAACTCTAATCATCTTTGTTGCTCTTTTCTGTACTCTTTCCAGAGTCTCTACATTCCCCAATAAATTGGGGAAGTTTTGATTATAACATTAGCCACAGCTTATCAACTGTATTGGATCCTATCTATTTGCAATTTGTTTAAAATGTTATTTTGACTTTTAAAGCCCTTTTGAACTTGGAGTAACTAATGGAAAACTTCTCTTTCATATGCCATTTTGATTCCAATATTGACATCTGAGATGTTTTTGTTTATGAAATATTGAAATATGAAAGGAAAGAAAGATACTTAGGGAAAAAGCTGACTCCATTACCCTGTCATCTCCAAAACTACCCTGAAGGTGAAAGTGAAAGCATCCTTTCACCTAATTGTTTTTGAGCTAAATTTATACTAGGAATAACAGCTATGAATGAATCTCCCCCCACTTCTCCACCAAAAAATCATAAAGAAATAAAGATCTTCATAAACACATAAAGTATAAAAAGTTATCCAGATGTTCTATCAAAATGTAAATTTCATGACTTGATTCCAAAGAATCAAGAATGGTAGGCAACTTTGCTAAGAAGGCTTTTGCCTCAAGAGATGCAATCCACAAATAGCTGCTTCTGCATAACACAATAACAGAGTTGGAAGGGACCTTGGAGGTCTTCTAGTCCAACCCTCTACTCAATTAGGAAACCTTATACTATTTCAGACAAATGGTTGGCCAATCTCTTCTTAAAAACTTCCAGTGTTGGGAGCACCCCCAACTTCTGGAGGCAAGTTGTTCCACTGATTAATTGTTCTAACTATCAGGAAATGTCTTCTTAGTTCTAGGTTGCTTCTCTCCTTGATTAGTTTCTATCCATTTTTTCTTGTCCTGCCTTCAGGTGCTTTGGAGAATAGGCTGACTCCCTCTTCTTTGTGGCAACCCCTTAGTTATTGCAACATTGCTATTATGTCATCCCTAGTTCTTGTTTTTATTAAACTAGAGGTACCTAATTCTAGCAACCGTTCTTTATTTGTTTTAGCCTCCGGTCCCCTAATCATTTTTGTTGTTCTTCTCTGCACTCTTTCTAGAATCTCAACATCTTTTTTACATTGATTATGGATCAAGTACATACAAACCTACCAAGTACATACAAACCAACCACTATGGCATTCTAGTTAGGATGTTGAACCAGGAGTCGCTAGGTACTAGTCCATCTTCAGCCATGGCAACTCAGTAAGTGACACTGAACCAGTTTCTTTTAGTCCAGTACCTCTGATAGGGTTGTTGTATTGGAGAAAAATAGAAAGAGGGAAAACCTATGTTTATTTCTTTGAAGTCTGAACAAAATGTAAAGCTAATAATGTAAGAAGGCAAGGTGAAAATCTATTAAATAGTTAGTACATATGTAAATTTAATAAATAATATCTGAAGCAAATACACATGTCAGTCCAGTTTGAGGTAATATTTCCTTCTTCCTCTTCTTTACAGTATAGAATCTTCAACTTTAATTTCTGGCACATGCATACGGTCTCATATATATCAACAGAATGAACATATCTATTTTGTGAAAAAATACAGAAAGATGTAAGTGCCTTGAACTCCTAGGAGACCTCAATCTGACAAAATAAATAAATAAAATGTTGAGTCCAAATCTAAGTAGATAAAACTGGATTAGATAGAGCAATATTCTGATACATCAGGAGTTTGTTTCATGTACTGAATGAAAAGGTTTATAACTAGAGGGGCATTTTTGCCCCCTGGAAGTGATTTGAGTAACTTTCAATCCAGCTTCCAAAGTGTAATTATTATTTTGAACTCAGCTGCATCTATTTTTGAAGTGGTGGTCCAGAGGATCAAATTTGACAAAGGGTATTTTGGTAGTCAGTCTATATAAAAAGTATACAACACTTTTATTTAACTATTGTATTGGAATTAAATACCAGCAAGATGGAATAATTAGCTCTTTAATTCTGTGGATATAGTTATGCCTTTTGAACATTTATACTTTTTGCCAGAACAGGCATACAATTTATATACCTGTTCTGAGTTGTGTTGGCGCAATGGTTAGAATTCAGTATTGAGGGCTAATTCTGTTGACTGCCAGGAGTTTGATTCTGACCGGCTCAAGGTTGACTCAGCTTTCCATCCTTCCAAGGTCAGTAAAATGAGGACCCAGATTGTTGGGGGCAATATGCTGACTCTGTAAACAGCTTAGAGAGTGCTGTAAAGCATTATAAAGCAGTATATGTGTAAGTAAGTAAGCAGTATATAAGTGAGCGGGGGGTTGGCTTAGATGACCTACAAGGTCCCTTCCAACTCTAACAATAATCTAATCTAATCTAAAAGTGCTATTGCTATATATTTCAGATTTGAATCATCGCTGTCTGTTTATTGTCATTCACAGTAAGCTTAGTTTCAATGCATTCTTTGTTCCAAAGCAAAGATGTCACATTATGCACCATAGTAGAAATCTAAATCATAACCACAGTGCAGTTTACTGCACTCTACAGCAATTTGCTTGCTTAGTAACTATGTCTGTTTTGCTTTCAGAAATTGTTAAAGAACACTTACCTGTATCCGCGAATGTGTTATCCCCATTCTGGGAAGTGTGAATTCTAAATTCTGCAGAGATCCTTTACATTAAATACTACACATAATGTGTACCTTATTTGCACAGGAATTCACTGAAGACGTGTAGCAGTCTCAGCAAATATGAACAGAAGCCTAAATATATCCTACTATGCTTGGGTAAATTCTGTATGTACTGATCCGGGCCATCAATTTTAAGAGTGCTGTTGTCATAGTGGAAAAGCCTGCAGACATTTTGATGGCATACAGGGGAAAAGTGTAAAGAACATAGATTGCATAAAGGATAATGGGATCTCTCTTGTTAGTTTAACAATAGTAATAGCAATTGTGGGTGATAGATGGGCAAGAAGCCAACAAAGTTGTTCAGAGAAAGTGGTCCAGTATGGTGTCACCTACATGAGACAGGAAAAGACAGTGTTGCTTCCATTCCAACCTCAAGCTTCTTGTAAGCAAAGGATTGTCAAATAGGGACAGAGGATTATAGACAAAGCAAGGAAGTTAAACTCACTTGTTATGGAAGAAAGCTCTGCATGATAAACCTGCCCACTGATTTCAGTAGAAGTTAATGTCAACTCAGTTTGGATTCAATCCAATGAAAATGAAAACATCAGCATCCCAGGGCTAATACTGAACTTTACTTACTTATCTTTTGCAAGAACTGGTAAAGTCAGCCAGGCACTACAAACTAGCTGGCTTGGAAAAGTATACCATCACATATCTCAAGACCTAAAATGGTCACCTAACATCAAAAAGTCATCAAAAAAGCACAACAAAGAACGTTCTTTCTGCGCCAACTCAGGAAGCTCAAACTTCCCAAGGAGCTGCTGATACAGTTCTACAGAGGAATTATTGAGTCTGTCATCTGCACCTCTATAACTGTCTGGTTCGGTTCTGCAACCCACCAAGACAGACACAGACTTCAGAGGATAATCAGAACTGCAGAAAAAACAATTACTGCCAACCTGCCTTCCATTGAGGACCTGTATACTGCACGAGTCAAAAAGAGGGCCGTGAAAATATTTACTGACCCCTCGCATCCTGGACATAAATTGCTTCAACTCCTACCCTCAAAACAATGCTATAGAGCACTGCACACCAAGACAACTAGACACAAGAACAGTTTTTTCCCGAATGCCATCACTCTGCTAAACAAATAATTCCCTCACCACTGTCAAACTATTCACTAGGCTGCATTACTATTACTATTAGTTTTTCTCATCATTCCTATCACCCATCTCCTCCCACTTATGACTGTATGACTGTAACTTGTTGCTTGTATCCTTACGATTTATATTAATATTGATTGTTTCCTGATTGCTTATTTGTACCCTATGACAATCATTAAGTGTTGTACCTCATGATTCTTGACAAATGTAACTTTTCTTTTATGTACACTGAGAGCATATGCACCAAAGACAAATTCCTTGTGTGTCCAATCACACTTGGCCAATAAAGAATTCTATTCCATTCTATTCTATATAGTTAGAGAGGTAGAGAAATAATGGTTTTCCACTAAAATGGTAGAATCTTTTGACTTTCGCAATGGTTTAATTCAAATTGGGAAATAAGATTGGGAAAGTTTGGATTGAGAAATCAAACTCTTCTGAAATGTGCACTTTCCATTTACAAAAGTCAAGGGCAGAACTCACAGAATTCCATATTACTGTAACATAGCAGGATGGTTTTCTTTTGCGAAATTCATTTTCTTTTATGGTGAAAGAGAATTAATTATTTGTTTAACAGAATAACAGAGTTGGAAGGGACCTTGAAGGTCTTCTAGTCCAACCCCCTGGACAAGCAGGACATCCTATACCAGGGGTTGGCAACCTTAGACACTCAAAGAGCCATTTGGACCGGTTTCCTACAGAAAAGAAAACACTGGGAGCCACAAACCCCTTTTGACATCTAAAATGAAGATAACACTGCATATATCGTTTTTTACTTTTATGCTATGCATAAAAAAACTATAGTGTGTTGCATTCGTGAAATCAATGAACTGGTACAGAGAAAACAAATTTTTATTTCTGCATGCAAGAAAAACATTTTGAACTGAAAAAAACAGATGGGTTGAAAAGCTCAATAAATCGCTGCTGGTGGGTGTCGCACATTGGCTGTTGTGACTCATATTTTGAGCGACAGGGAGCTGCAGAAGAGGGATGAAAGAGCCACATGCGGCTCCAGAGCCGCGGGTTACAGACACCTGCCCTATACATTCTGGACAAAAGGCTGTCCAATCTCTTCTTTAAAACTTCCAGTGATGGAGCACCAACAATTTCTGAAGGTAATCCGCTCCACTGGTTAATTGTTCTCACTGTCAGGAAATTTCTCCTTGGTTCTAGATAGGTTTCTATCCATTTAGATTGGTTTCTATCCATTGTTTGTTGTCTTGTCTTCTAGTGTTTTGGAAAATGTTGATCCTCTCTTTTTTGTGGCAGCCTTCAAATATTGGAACACTTCTATCATGTTTCCCCTAGTCTTTCTTTTTACTAGACTAGACATAACCAATTCCTGTAACTGTGCTTCATATGCTTTTGCCTCCAGTCCCCTAATCATATTTATTGCTCTTCTCTGCACTCTTTCCAAAATCTCAACATCTTTTGTATATTGTGGCGACCAAAACCGGATGCAGTATTTCAAGTGTGATCTTACCAAGACATTATAAAATGATACTGACATTTTATGTGATCTTGATTCTATCTCTCTATTGATGCAGCCTGGGATTGTATCCGCTTTTTTGGTGGCTGCAGTACATTGTTGGCTCATATTTAATTTTATTGTTCACTGGGATTTCAAGATCCTTCTCACAGTTACAGCTATTAAGTCAGGTTCCACCAATTCTATACCTGTATATTTGATTTTTCTTGCCTAAGTATAAAACCTTACTTTTCTAACCAATTTAATTTCATTTTGTTAGAGCCCAGTGTGCAAGTCTGTTGAGATTTTGAGCTTATCTTCTGGGGTATTGACTATTCCTGCCAGTATGCTTGTGCAGTACGGGGAAAAAATTGTTTCAGAATTGTTCCTTTCACTGGAATGTTAAAAAAAAAGCCAACCAAATTTGGATGAGAAAGGGGGAATTTGAAAGAGGGTGTGTAATTTATTTTTCAGCAATTTAAATGAAACATAGAAGGCTGACATATTTTTCCACATATCAGTTATGAGGGCTATGGAGTCGCTCCCCCACCATTGCTAATAGTCCAGATATTTTTGTTACTCAAATACTAGTCTGATTAGCAGATGCATTCAACCTTGTCTGAAAAATTGCTGCTTCAACAGGTATGTCTTCTTCTTCTATTTTTTTTTCCTTTTCTTTTTTTCCCCTTCTGCTAATCTTGTGAAATAGGGCTCGGGGATTACTCTAAATCTCCGCATGACAAGATGAGAAAAAATCTGCTTTCATGCCCCAAAGGTAGAACCGCTGATGCAGAAAATCACTAACCTGCCAATTTTTCAATGGTTCTGAAGGTTGGGAAAGGGGAAGAAAATATCCCTACAAAACAGAAATGAGGGCCAGGAGCAGGTTATATGCCACAGCTCACTCAGAAGACTATAAAAATGAACCTGTTGGGAAAGAAGAAATGGGAAAGAAAAATGGGATGTTCTTGGCATTTTGAATAATATCTTTTAAAGGAGGAAAACAGCAAATGGTGAGAAAATATTCTTATTTATTAAAGAGGAACGATCCTTTCATCAAGAGAGGTTTTTAAGGGAAAGAGTAATTGTTCACCTGCATTGGAAAAGCTGAATTGCCAAACGTAGTTCTTTTTCCATTAAAAAAAATCATTAGGACTATAATCTGTAATTACTTACCTGGGAATAAGCTATGCTAAACTCAATTATTTCTAATACAACTTTTACAATATTTTTTTTTACTAGGGCTAGGATAGCTAAGGAATGCCTAGACAACATGTCTTGGAGACCTCAAAAGAAATGTGTTGGCCTCTTTTCTGACTAACAAATTTTATTAAAAGGCCTAAACTCAGTTCCTCAAAGTGTGGTCTATGATCACTCTCCCTATATTTAATCTTCTTCCCTTTCTCTAGCAATAGCAATAGCACTTAGACTTATATACCACTTCACAGTGCTTTACAGTCCTCCCTAAGCCGTTTACAGAGTCAGCATATTGCCCCCAGCAATCTGGGTCCTCATTTTACCTACCTTAGGAGGATGGAAGGATGAGTCAACCTTAAGCCGGTGACACTCGAACTGCCAAACTGCAGGTAGCCGGCAGGCAGCAGAAGTAGCCTGCAATACTGCACTCTAACCACTGGGCCACCACAGGTCTAACATTTAAAATTACAATTTGGTATCAAGGAAAGAGAGGGCTGTGGAGGTTAGCAAGGGCACAAGCCTCCAATTTCTGTCAATAATAACTTACTTTGCTTGCTTGCTTATTCATTTTAATAAGACAGGAGAAATTCCAGTATCATTTCTCAAAGCACATATTCTGTATGTACTCTCCCAGAGCTATGTAAGTAATAAGGAAGGGTGCATAATTAAAAGTCCAGCTACTCACATGCAAGTCATCATTCTGATAGCAGAAATGTTTTCATCAATCCACCTGTGAATTTATAACTTTCTTTGTTTATACTTCGTGCATTCATGCTGTGAAAAAGTGAAGTGTTCAGCTCACACTGTTGGCCTTGCAGTCAAAGCAGAAATGAATAACACAATTTTAATGATTTCAGTCTCCTCAAATCATATGGTATTTATTGTTGGGATTCATTCTCAATGCTGGTGTCTTTGCTCATCTGAGATAACACAGGGGTATTATTATTATTATTATTATTATTATTATTATTATTATTATTATTATTATTATCATCATCATCATCATCATCATCATCATCATCATCATCATCATCATCATCATCATCTCATTTATTCATTGAACATGAAACTCAGTCAACTGAACATTTAAAAAAGTGTCACAAATACCACTGACTGGTGCTAATGGTTGATATGGGTTGCTGTCAGCATCCTAGGTATCAACCAGGTATCTTCTTAAAATATATGATGTTCCGAGTAGTGCAGTTTTTTGCAGTTCATTGGTGTTATTGCAGGAAGCTGCAATTTCTTGATGTGTTTTGTGAAATTCTTGGACATGGTACCAAGTGTCCTGATGACAATGAGTATCACTGTTACATGTTTCATCCATAGCCGTGTAGTTTCAATGGCCAGGTCACGATATTTTGTAACTTCTTCTTCTTCTTCTTCTTCTTCTTCTTCTTCTTCTTCTTCTTCTTCTTCTTCTTCTTCTTCTTCTTCTTCTTCTTCTTCTTCTTCTTCTTCTTCTTCTTCCTTCTTCCTTCTTCTTCCTCTTCCTCCTCCTCCTCCTCCTCCTCCTCCTCCTCCTCCTCCTCCTCCTCCTCCTCCTCTTCTTCTTCTTCTTCTTCTTCTTCTTCTTCTTCTTCTTCTTCTTCTTCTTCTTCTTCTTCTTCTTATTATTATTATTATTATTATTATTATTATTATTATTGCCACAAAAAGTAGAAATTTTAGTGCTTAGAAAAAGCTGCTTTGTCATAGTGTTTACAACCATTATCATACATATGCACGAATTAACAGTGAACTTTTCATTAATTTCTTTGGCTTCATTAATTACGCTGCATACTTTTTTAACAAATATAAAGGAAGTAGTGCATGAAAAATTCTATATTAGAATTGGGGATTCAATTTTTGTAAACAAAAAGTTGACCAAATGGAATTCTATTGGGGTTGGACAGATTAAAAGGTCCAACAGATTTTCTATCCTCAGAAAACCTACAAGAGATTTTAAGCAGCTCCTGGTTAAATAGGTTCTTGCAGGGGAGAAGGGAATTGGTGTGAATTGGGAAAATTTGGACTGAAAAAGAAAACTAATCTGTGAGGATTTCAATGTAGTCCTATAAATGCCAGGTCTTTGGTGTCCTTTTAAAGCCAGTATGGAGTTCAGGAAAGAAAAATCAATGTATCCTATTGCCAAGTAGCTTTAGGTCATTAGATGATTTTAACTTATTTACTTGAAACCTGTTCCCTCTTTTTCAAGGGAATCATTCTTTTTTAAGTCAATGCCAGAAGCTTCAGATCTCAAGCAGCCTACTACAAAAATAAATCTTCTCCATGGATGTTGACCAGAATATCAAGTCTTCTCCGGAAATTATCTAAAATCAAAAGCTTAACAGCTTCTGGTTGCATTGGACTGACTCTTTGCAGAATCCTCAACCAGCATGACTATGACAAGGAAGAATTTGGGAAGTTGTAACCCTTGGTTAAGGAGAGGGAGGGAGGGAGGGAGGGAGGGAGGGAGAGAGGGAGAGAGGGAGGGAGGGAGGGAGGGAGGGAGGGAGGGAGAGAGAGAGATTTGTTGCCAAGGCAAATGGAATACATGGAGAGGCTTTCTCCCACTGAAGCAGAGGATGCAGTGTATTAATGTAAGAAAAGCAGACCATACGTAGATCAATGTCAGATGGACATTTTAGAACCTCTGCTCAAAATTGCTTCAACTGATATTCAAAACATTATTATTATTTCCACCATTCCTAAATGCCATACTAGCATTCAAATTATCTTTTTCCCCCCTTTCTTTTTGTACACACACTTAGTATCTCTCTTTATCTAATCATACTGTCCAGCATGCCTGAATTTTTTAACTTCAAATATCCACCTATCTGGTCCTTATCAGTAACCCTATTCATAAGAAAGGATTTCATTACAATTTGCATTCACTGCATTCTTTTGTCTGCATTCTCTTGTTCCCTGTCAGAGGCAGCATTGACATTCAGCAGATCAATGTCTCCGTATTCATAAAATAATGTTTATTTCCTTTTTCTCCCCCCACCTCCCATCCCTTTACAGTCTGCTTACAGAAGTAATACTTTCTCTTACAGCTTTGGTTCCAACTTACTTTCACTGTAGAACTTGGCATTTTGGCATTTTTATTCATATGGGTGGCAACACAAACCCCCAATTTCTTCATTCTAACTGATCTACTTTCAGAAAATGGTTACATTTCTTGGAGGTTTACAAACGTCTTCATACAACACTCATAAAGAACAAGATTACTAAAGGCAACCAAAATTATGAAAGTTTTAACCTAACAGCCTTTGGCTGAATTAGTTAGCGCTGCTTGTCTGAAAACAGGAAAACTCAAGAGATACCCTCATAGTAAGTTAATTTCTTGGTCTTGCAGAAAAACCAAGCACCTGTTTGGTTTGGACCTCAAGGGCACATAGAGCTAAAACATATTCAAAAACTCATCCCTTATTTGTGTTAGTTAAATATGCTAGGAAGTGGAGATGGTGAGCAACCATATGTTTATATAAAACCTCTTACCCCAGATTTTGAAATTAGCATATAAAGAGAATGAAAAGCTAACTTTTGCCATAGGGATTCATTCAAGCTGTGATTCAAGTCTTTTGATTGCTGCAGCAAGTTCTCTATATTTAATGTTTTGATTAGGAGATGGAGCTAAAATGGAGATGGTTTGATTAGTCCATTGGCTCTCTGGAATATCCCACTGATATTTTGATGGATCACTCCTTCACAAAACATTGAACATATGTAATAAGAAATACTAGATGGACATGATTATTATTTTTTTAAAGTAAACTGAAATACCAAAACATCTACTGGGCCCAGTTCTGAATGCCATAATGCATAATGAATGCAGAGGAACTGAAAAGAATAAAGAGTAAAACACAAGGGCTTTGTTGAGGCCTAAACCCTACAAAAAGCAGTTAAAGAACCTTGGTGTCAGGCCTGGAAGCCATCTTTTACCTTTTTGTATTCATCCCTGCCACATTTTCAACTGTGGGAAAATGGGAGGGAGGATTATAAGGAGAGGTGATATGTAGTAGTCTAAATAACATTCTTTCCAGAAAGTCAAGGCCGCTGTGCCCGGCAGCTGTGAGGAAGTGACGGGGAGGCATCTTCAGTTTTGGATGGTGCCTGAATGGATCGTGTGATGGACATGTGGGTGCTGGGCAGGGACTTGAACTTTCGTTTGGGTGGAGAAAACCTGGAAGCTTTCAGATACGGGTTTTCCCAGATGTTGCCAACATGGCATCTCTAATAAATTGGAACTTTGAGGAACTTCTAGCCTCGGAGTCTTGTTTTGTTGGGGGTGTTTATTGGAATGCTGACACTTGGTATGCTTAGCCTAAAGAAGAGAAGACTAAAGGATGACATGATGGCAGTCTTCCAATACATGGGGGATGCCACAAGGCACAGGGCAGAGGATATTAATTTGTTCTCTGTAGCAGCTGATGTTAAGATGAGAATCAACATCTGGAAGCATCCCTAAAACTTTTTAGATAAATTATAAATCTATTGACTGATAACATAAACCAAAATTTTAACAAGAATGGATGAAAATTGGATTTCATTTAGTTAATTTTTAACCTAGCTTACCAAACTGCATCTTTCTCCTACAAATGAGCAAGAGCAAATAAGCAAGAGAGATTGGGGTAGATTTTCCAAGTCACACAGCTTTGAGTCCATATTCACTGTATTATTCTATTAGGTTTGCAATATCAATCAGAGTTGCTTTTCTTTTTCTGATAGGATCCTCATCTTTAAAAATTACATGACTGCAGCTTTAAGCACATGATCCTTTCTATGATTAGCCATAGTGGCACAGTGGTTAGAATGAAGTATTGCACCCTAATTCTATCAACTACCAGCAGTTCAGTCCTAACTGGATCAAGGTTGACTTAGTCATCCATCCTTCCGATGTCGGTAAAATGAGGAACCAAATTGTTGGGGCGCAATATGCTGACTCTGTAAACGACTTAGAGACGGCTGTAAAACATTGTGAAATAGTAAATAAGTCTAAGTACTATTGCTATTACTATGATTAGAATGGGTATAGGTCTCAAATTTGGCCAGAACTATACTTTAATTTAATCCATTTTTACTTTATATTTTATTGATGCAACATTTGCAAGCCTCTTCATGAATGGAGAGAATTTGAGATGCAAACAACTCATTTTCAGTGGATAATTAAAGCTGAGACATCAGCCTTATCTTTATCTTATAATAATCCATCTCTAAAGAATGAAAAGAAGAGGCAGTGACTTTACATGTGAAGGGATGAGAAAACAGACTCTTCAGGATAAACAGTGACAGTCACATACACATTCAAAAACCTGGATCATTGCTCCTATCTTTAAATTATTAAGTTTAATTAGATAATTAGAGGGATAATTATTGTTCATTTCATTTTCATAATTATGCAGGTAATTAAAATGTTAGCGATGTGCAGATCATTTGGAGCATTGCCATTTCTCTTTGCCCTAGTTAAGAAAACTTAACTTGGGGAGGAGGGGACATAACTACAAGCACATTTCTAGTAAAAGAGGACAATAGGACAGTAGGACAGGGATGGTAGGCACAGTGGTGCGCGTATGCACGCCCCTTACAGACCTCTTAGAAAAGGGGATAGGTTGACTGTAGACAGTCTAAGGTTAAAGTTTTGGGGGTTTGGGGAGGAAACCTCTGAGTCAGGTAATGCATTCCAGGCATGTATCACTCTGTTGCTGAAGTCGTATTTTCTGCAGTCGAGTTTGGAGCTGTTCACATTAAGTTTGAATCCATTATGTGCTCGTGTATTGTTGCGGTTGAAGCTGAAGTAATCATTGACAGGTAGGACATTTTGGTATATGATTTTATGAACTACATTTAGATCAGATCGGAGGTGATGTAGTTGTAAATTGTCTAATCCCAATATTTCAAGTCTGGTGGAATAAGGTATTTTATTGCGAGCAGAGGAGTGGAGGACTCTTCTTGTGAAATATTTCTGGACTCTCTCGATTGTATTAATGTCTGATATGCAGTGCGGGTTCCAGACAGGTGAGCTGTATTCCAGAATTGGTCTAACAAATGTTTTGTAAACTGGCAAGTTTGTTTGGAGCCTTACATTGGAACAGTGCAATCACACACTTTCTGTTAGGGGTTTAGCGTAACAGAAAGAACTGCTCAGAGTTTTCCTCTGATGTAAAATGGATGAATGATGTGCTCTTTTGATCAGAGTACCGACTAATCTGATGTTGGCCTTCTGCCCATGCCTGACCATTAAAGCTAGGGTTTCTGTGTGCTGGCTTTCAATCTATAGGTCTTAATTCAGTGGTGGGTTGCTACTGGTTCAGACTGGTTCGCGCGAGCCGGCGGCAGAAATTTGGCCCCGTTTGCCGAACCGGTAGTGATGGCTGGCTTGCCACGCCCCCGAACTGATTCCCCGGTCACTGCTGCTTAAAAGCAGCTGGCAAGGATCCTCTGCGCATGTGCAAAGGCTTATGTGCATGCACAGAGGATCAGTACCCATATGTAATGCAAACGCGCGCTCAAGCGTAGCAAGCACATGCGTGCAAAGCGCACACTTCCGACGCAACGTGCGCACTTCCAAACTGGTAGGGAAAGTAAGAGAAACCCACCCCTGTCTCAATTCCATAATAGCTGTACTCATCAAACCTGCCAGGCTGATTCAGGTAATTTATTTTAATGAAAATGGTGTGATGGTGGTGGAACCCTTTCCCTTTGCAGTTAGAGTTGGGAGCAAATGTTCTCATTTTCTCCTTTTGGCAAACATTCCAATTTTGATTTTCCAGAAATATTCAGTAGAAGTGGAAGCCCCTTGTGCATTTTTCTCCATGTGTCAGGCACATTTCCTTCTCCCTTAAAGTACTATAATTTGGAAAGTAGTTTCAAAACAGAGAAGAGACTAGTACATCTATAAGCTACCCAAAAGTATTCCAGAATGATAAAGTGAGTGATGTGGTCATTTTTGAGATGAAGGAATATTCTTGCCAAGCCTGTTCCCCCTGTTGGTGGGGAAATGGTTTGTTTAAAGATTCAGAATGAGTAAAAGGAAATCAAATTCTCTCCTTTAAGCACACATATACCAAATTAATTCCTTGATTTAGTTCTAATATACAACTAATTGAGAGCCAGTTTGATGTAGTAGTTAAGGCATTAGGCTTTGAAACCAGGAGACCATGAGTTCTAGTACCATCTTAGGCAAACTGGGAAACTTTGGCCAGTCACTTTCTCACAGCCCTAGGAAGGAGGCAATGTTAAATCATTTTTGAGAAACTTTGCCAAAAAGAAATCCACAGGAACTGGTACAGGCAGTCTCCAAGAATCATTGACAATTGAACAAAGGAAAAACATATGTAACTTATTAGCAGCAGATTGTCTCCAACCTGAAATATCCTGGTGCATCTGTATGAATAATATTTTCCCTTCTCTTTAATTCAAGAATAGCCCTAACAACATAAAGAACACCCTTGAATAAGGTTAGTCTTTACTTTGAGGTGAATAGGGATTCCCCATTTCTATGTTTTTGGGTGTGTTGGAGTACAAGTCTCTTGCTGTTTTTATTTGAATCTTTTGATACTGTTCTGCTGTTCCCGTGGCTTTCCCTCTCCTAATGTCAACTGTTAAATATATATTTCCACCATAAAGTGTCATAAACATTATACTAACCTTGAAGAAACAGTAGAGGCTGCCTGTTAGCTAAGCCAAGTAAAAGGTTTTGCGTATGGCATAATATAAGGATGACAACAATTTGAAATGAGGAATCCAGGCAAATTCTAGAATTGGATGATCACTACTGTTTCATGCAGTGATGTCTTCCTGTTTGTACCATGGTTTTCAGATTGTCATTTTGCAATTGATTACAATTGAGTCTACAGGGAGTTGTAAAAAAAAAAAGTCAAGGTGGCAGCCATGACTATGCAAGTGAAGCTCCACCCCCTTTTCTACGTGAGTTTCCTGTATGGCAAATGTAAAAAATGAGGAGGTTTTCAATTGTAGTCACTATTTTGCAGGGGTGAAATTCAAAAAAGTTTTCCCTACCGGTTCTGTGGGCGTGGCTTGGTGGGCATGGAAGGGGAAGGATACTGCAAAATCCCCATTCTCTACCCACTCCTGAGGGAAGGATACTGCAAAATCCCCATTCCCTCCCCACTCCTGAGGGAAGGATACTGCAAAATCCCCATTCCCTCCCCACTCCTGAGGGAAGGATACTGCAAAATCCTCATTCCCACCCCACTCTGGGGCCAGCCAGAGGTGGTATTTGATGGTTCTCTGAACTACTCAAAATTTCGGCTACCGGTTCTCCAGAACCTATCAGAACTTGCTGGATTTCACCCCTGTGTTATCACAGTCACTATTTTGAGTGTTTTGACTTTTCTCTGAGGAAATGCTCCTTACTGAGTATTCTATGTCAGTGGCCTCCAACCTTTTGGCCCCCAGGGACTGGTTCTGTGGAGAGAGAGGGTTTTCCACAGACTGGAGAGGGCATGGTTTTGTGTGCTGCCTGCATCCTGATGGATTGGGCTTTGCTTGTTTGTGCTGACCGGTTTCTGATATGCCACCGACCGGTGCCGGTCCATAAACTGGAGGTTGGGGACCCCTGTTCTATGTAATCACATTTAAGCTCAGGAATTCTGTTTCCACTCCTCTTTTTGGGAGTTGCCAAGATTTAGACTTTCATTGAAGGCTAATCTTTCCCTCTGGCATGGGGAAACATATTATAAGAATATATCTTTTCCCTATCATTAAATGGTTAAGCTTTATATTAGAATGTCTTAAGTCATTGCCTTTACTTGTATTCATATTTTAATTTTGAATACAACTCTGAGATGTTTTTGCCACACACATATACACAAATATGTCAGTGGTGGGTTGTAAAATATTTTGCCACTGGTTCGTGCATGCGCATGCATGTGACATTTCTGCGCATACGCAGAAGCATCCCGGGTGGGTGGAAGGAGCCTCCTCTTCCGGCGCTACTGGTTCTAAGAACTGGTCCGAACCGGGAGCAACCCACCGCTGAAATATGTGTAATCATACATTCCCTCACTCACTTGCCTCTATTTTTATGAGAAGTATTAAAAAAAATTAGGAATATGTGATATCCATTGATTTTCTATTAGAACATAGGATAACATAGGATAACACAGTTGGAAGGGACCTTGAAAGTCATCTAGTCCAACCCCCTGCTTGAATAGGAGAGTCTATACCATTTTAGACAAATGGTTGTCCACTCTCCTCTTGAAAGCCTCCAATGATGGAGCATTCACAACTTCTGAAGGCAAATTGGTTGATTGTTCTCACTGTTAGGAAATTTATCATTCCTATCGAACATATTGGTTTATGTTGAGTTATTTTAATGTGGTACATATTTCTAGATGTTCTGTTTTATTGTTCACCATTCAGAGTCAACAGGATTGAGCAATAATGTAAATACATTAATAGTAATAGTAATTCTTATTTTTTTTTCTTCACAATTATAATTCATTATAAGTGCTGTTATGGTTATATTATCTTCTTGGCATCAGAGCGAAAAAGGAACTTATTTCCTTGCTAAACATTTCTAGTAAAGCAATCATGAATTATTAATGGAGAGAAAACTCAATGACATCTTAAATCAAATGATTGAGCATCTGTTTAATTATGAAACAGGAGAAAAGGAAGAGGCACACATGCAAAGAAGTTAAAAATACTCAAGTGTTCTCTTTTTCAGAAAATATGGAAAGGGCAGATGGTGAAATGTAATAGAATTTGACATGGGATGGCATCCTAGGAGTACCTCTGTGATATTACTTATAGAGCACCATGAATGTATTGAGTGAAGCTTTCAAAAAGGTTATCTTAAAGAAGATGACAGTCTCAAAAGAGGAAGGAATACCTCTGTGGTGAAAAGGCTGCCATTATTTTCACAAGATTGTGACACACTTTGGAAATTGTCATAACAACAGCTGGCATTGTGCCTGACTCTCAAACAACCCAGTGCATATGCTTTTGATATTTAAGTCTGTAGAACTTTCAGATGACTCAGATAGGACAATATGCCTGTCATCGTGCTTCTGCTGACCTTATCCAGTTGCTAGCATAGCAGCCTGATCTAACCTAGCCTCATATACCCTTCAAAAAGACCTTGACTGTGTATCAGAATGGTCAAACAAGTGGCAACTTCAAATCTCAACCAACAAATGCTCTGTCTTACACATTGGCAAAAAGAATCAGAACACAAAATACAAGCTTGGAGGACATGACCTTGTAGATGACCTTCATTCTGTCAAGGATCTGGGAGTACTCATATCTAATAACCTAAGTGCCAAAGCCCACTGTAACAACATTGCCAAAAAGGCACTAAGAGTTGTCAATCTAATATTGCGTAGCTTCTTCTCTGGCAATATTACACTGCTAACTAGAGCATACAAAACATTTGCAATTCTCGAATACAGCTCATCTGTCTGGAACCCGCACTGCATTTCGGACATTAATACAGTCGAGAAAATCCAAAAATATTTCACGAGAAGAGTCCTCCACTCTCAACAGAATACCTTATGCCACCAGTCTTGAAATATTGGGCTTGGACAACCTAGAACTACGTCGCCTTCGAACTGATCTAAATGTAGTTCATAAAATTATCTGCCACAATGTCCTACCTGTCAATGACTACTTTAGCTTTAACCACAACAATACACGAGCACACAATAGATACAAACTCAATGTAAACCACTGCAAACTCGACTGCAGAAAATACGATTTCAGCAATAGAGTGATCAATGCCTGGAATTCACTACCCGACTCTGTGGTTTCTTCCCCAAACTCCAAAAACTTTAACCTTAGACTGTCTACTCTCGATCTCGCCCCATTCCTAAGAGGTCTGTAATGGGAGTGCATAAGTGCACCATCGTGCCTACCGTCCCTGTCTTACAGTCCTATTGTCCTCATTTATCTGTACTTTGCTTATGTTTATGTTTATACCTATACCGGCTATCTTGTACCTGTTTGACAAACAAACAAATAAAATAAATATTTCTTTCAATTATATAAACAAATCTAACCAAACATAGATCTAAGTCACTCATTGTCTTTGTAACAAATGTGGAGTTAATTCTATTGACTTCCTATCAAATGGTTTGCTTAGTCTAATGGTCCCATGAGAATTCTGCAATGCTTTGGCAAACACAGAATGCCCTCTTGATGTTAATAAATTAATGAATTGAATAGATTTCCTTTTTGCCCTGTTAAAGTGAAGGCAGATGTCCTTGACACTATGAAGTTAAAGCTTCTACACTGATCCAAAAAGGGTGAACTGTAAAGCAAGAAATCTAGCACATGAACTGACATCAACTGGAAGATAAACTCTGCAGCAAGGAGAGATCAGACAGGTTCTTGACATGTCTAGCTGATAACCTTGTTACCCAAAAGATAGAGGAAGAAATGAGATGGTTTGCTTTAATGGACTGCACTTAGGTAGGAAAAACCAAATGCGCAGGTACAGGTGATACCTGGCTCAGCAGTAGTAACTACAAGAGAGATCTAAGTTTCCCAGTAAACTACCATGAACTGTCTTGTGATATTTGAGGGGCTCTCATACAGAAAAGGAGGTAGACTTATTCTCCAGAGGGCAAGAAAAGAACCAATGGATGGGTGGAAGCTCGTCAAAAATAGATTCACCATGAAACTATGAAGAAATTTCCTGACAGTGAAAATAAATCAATGGAACAGCCTGCCCCCCAGAGTTGTGATTACTAGATTACTCCATTTCTAGAGATGTTCAAGAGAAGATATCACAATCATTTTTCTGAGATGGTATAAGGCAGGGGTATCAAACTCATGCCCATTCCCATCCCTGGTTTAGCGAAGGGGGGAAAAGTTGTGGTACATCATGTAATGACAATGTGATGCTGTGAGTTTGACACCCTTGGTATAAGGTCTCATGCCTTGTGCAGGGGTTCGACTAGATGTCCTCCAAAGTCCCTTCCATCCTTCTGATTCTATTCTATTCTAAAGGTAACCTAAATCCTATTGATTTATTGATATCCCAGAATACATGAGGATCTGTAGATCAGTGGGCAGCTGTCGGGCTACTTGCATCCCTAACCCCATTTCAAACAGCCTTCAACCTTAGTTCAGAAACCCTCTTCAATCAAGCAATTCAGATCTCAGGAAAGCAATCTGTCTTTTGGGTAGCCTTCTACCTGGTAGAAGGCAGGGGTGGGTTCCACTTACCTTCACCACCGGTTCGCATCACGATGTTTTGCGTGCGTGAAATCAGCCCGAAACACAGCTGAGGAACTGATCAGCTGTGCTTCGGGCGAAGGAATAAAGGTCAGTATAAACCCGGGGGCGGACGGGAGGGCCCGTTTACAAGCAGCAGAACAGGAAAAACCTTCAAAACAATAAAAAAATTCGCAAAAAAATCCCCAAAAAAGATGGCGGCACCCACGGACTGGCACCGGTCGATCCAGTTCAGTGACATCACCAGTGGGTCACTACTGGTTCGGATGATCCGGTCCGAACCAGAAGGCACCCACCCCTGGTAGAAGGGTGTGGCCAGGGAGACCGATTCAAAATCACCTACCTTAAACATTGTCTTTTAGAATTAATTCTTCCCTTGATAAGCCTCATGGTAAATAGTTTCCTATCAATTCATGCCATATAAATGCAGTGACATGTTTTCTGATCTTTTAAGAGATACATTACTTGCAAGCCAGTGAGATATTTATCCACATGATATCTGAGGCTGAAAATGGGATGGAATTCAAATGTCCATTACATACTGAAATGATTTTATTACCAATGGAGAAAAGTCAAATATACCTATGTGCTTATCTTTTGACTACAAAATGGACCTTTTGGTTGTTAATAGCTGTTCCAGACTAGCTGGGATAAATTGATTTCTACTGGGTTTAAGACAGTTCTGTATTTTTCACAATGCCTTCAGAATACAGGAAAGGATTGACAAGGCTTTGAAATTAGAGATGCTGCTTTGCTGTTTTCTTTTAAGCAAAAAAACCCTCTTTATCTGTAACAATTGTTTCTTAAAACTTGAAAAAAGCTTAAAAATGAATACATTATGCGTATAATAATATTCGCAGCGTTATACTTTTATCTCAGGTACAAAGGATTTCTATACAGTATACTTAAGAATACTTGTAAGAACCTCAGCTATGTTAACGGTGTTTTCCTAATAGATTATCTGTACAAATATTGCTTGGAAGAGAATTTTTTGAACATGGATGCTTAAAATGTATATTTCTCCTTCAGATTACATATGTATTTATTATTCCTTCACAGAGGAGGGAGGGAGGGAGAGAAATTCATGGTTTTTTAATTACTTTTTTCATTTATAATTTGATTGTGGTTTAGGTTTGTTTCCTTCTCTTTCTTTTCGTGAGTGGGGGCTGCCTTCAAATCAGTTTTGACTCATGGTGACGGCCTGGATAAGTGCCTGTGGTTTGTTGACAAGGTTTTAGAATTGGTTTGCCCTTGCCTTCTGCAGTGTTCCGGTGCACCACTAGGGGCCGCTCTAGGAGCGGAGTTGTTGGTTAACTGAGTTGTTGAGAGCTGAAGTGGTGCAGTGGTTAAATGCAGCCATTGCAGGCTGACTGCTAGTTCAACAGTTCAGCTGTTCAAATCTCACTAGGCTCAAGGTTGACTCAGCCTTCCATCCTTCTGAGGTCGGTAAAATGAGGACCCAGATTGTTGGGGGCAATATGCTGAACTCTGTAAACCGCTTAGAGAGTGCTGTAAAGCACTATGAAGCGGTATATAAGAAAAGTGCTATTGCTATATTGCTATTAACGTTGATTGGCTGTCTGTTTATTCCGGTTATATTTAAGGAGCTGTCAGAAGCTCGTTCCCTCAGAATTGAACATAGCACCTTCTTCTTCCCAAGACTGAGAATGAATGGCCCAAGGTTACCCAGCTGGCTTTGTGCCTAAGGTGGGACCAGAGCTCACACAGTCTCCCAGTTTCTTGCTTGGTATATAACCCTTACCCCTTGTTCCTCTTTAAATCTGTAATTTTTAAAATTGTTTTTTGATGTTCTGTTTGTTTAAAGTCAAAGAAAGAGAATATTTCCCCTGACAGACACACACATAGAAGTATAACTGCATCAGAATAATAACAGAATAACAGAGTTGGAAGGGACCTTGTAGGACATCTAGTCCAACCCCCTGCCCAAGCAAGACCATTTCTGACAGATGGAAGTCCAGTCTCTTCTTGAAAGCTTCCAGTGGTGAAGCTCCCACAACTTCTGAAGGCAAGCTATTCCATTGGTTGATTGTTCTCACTGTCAGGAAATTTCTCCTTATTTCCAGGTTGAATCTCTCCTTGTTCAGTTTCCATCCATTATTCCTTGTCTGGCCTTCAGGTGCTTTGGAAAACAGCTTGACCCCCTCCTCCCTGTGGCAGCCCCTCAAATATTGGAAGACTGCTATCATGTCTCCCCTGGTCCTTCTCTTCACTAGACTAGCCATGCCCAGTTCCTGCAACCATTCATCATATGTTTTAGCTTCCAGTCCCCTAATCATCTTGGTTGCTCTTCTCAGTAGTGCTTCTGAAGGTGAATTCTATTCTATTAATGAGAGGCATTTCCTCTTCTAATTTAATTATGTCAGGGACAGGCAACCTTTTGATGACCACAGGCTATACTTTTTAAAATATTATTTCTGGCATCCAGGGTCCACAGGAAATGTCATAGTAACACCATATTGCTATGCATTTGGCCACAGCTGATTTGTCAAATTGATTGAGTGGTTTCTAGTTTGAAAGTTTATTTGTACACTAAGCCTGTTCAAAAACTGAACTATTTTACAGTATTTTTCTTTTCCTCCCAAAATCAGTAAAAGAAATAATAATTGCCCTATTAAATTTAAGTGATTTACCAGCGTATTTATGAAGTGTTATCCTGTAGAATCTGAGGATCACAAATGAGATTCAAAGTGTTGTGTTGATGACATATTTCAAAGTCTGTGCTATGTAACTGGTAACCATTAATACCATAACAGAATAACAGAATAACAAGTTGAAAGGGACCTTGGAGGTCTTCTAGTCCAACTCCCTACTCAATTAGGAAACCCTATACCATTTCAGACAAATGGTTGTCCAGTCTCTTCTTAAAAACTTCCAGTGCTACAGCACCCACAACTTCTGGAGGCAAGTTGTTCCACTGATTAATTGTTCCAACTGCCAGGAAATTTCTCCTTAGTTCTAGGGTGCTTCTCTCCTTGATTAGTTTCCATTCATTGCTTCTTGTCCTGCCTTCAGGTGCTTTGGAGAATAGGTTGAGCCCCCTCTTCTTTGTGGCAACCCTTTAGATATTGGAACACTGCTATCATGTCATCCCTAGTCCTTTTTTTGGACTAGAACTCATGATCTGAGTTGTGTGACTCTGGCCCAGTGATTGATTAATTTTAAGAATATGGATAGAAGAAATTTGCCATCGCCCTTCAGAGGGTGATGAGGTTCATGATTCTGAGTAGTCCAATCTTAGTGTATTTGGCTAGGTTGAATGTGTTGCAGTCTATTTATATTAATATAAATCCTTATGATGTATATTAATATTGATTGTTTCCTGATTGCTTATTTGTACCCTATGACAATCATTAAGTGTTGTACCTCATGATTGTTGACAAATGTATCTTTTCTTTTATGTACACTGAGAGCATATGCACCAAAGACAAATTCCTTGTGTGTCCAATCACACTTGGCCAATAAAGAATTCTATTCTATTCTATTCTATTCTATTCTATTCTATTCTATTCTATTCTATTCTATTCTATTCTATTCTATTCTATTCTATTCTATTCTATTCTATTGCTGCTGGGTTCTTTCGATAATTCAGGGTTTATGGATGTAGAGCATTGTGGCATTGAATGAAACCATATTTTCATTTTCACCTATTTTCAAGTCTTTGGTTTTTCTCGAGGTATTGTAATGGGGGGCGGATAGAATGTACAACTCTGTGAGATGCCCAAGCTTTTTTGTTGTTGTTGTTGTTGTTGTTGTTGTTAAGTACTTTGGTTTGTATGCTGGAGCCATTAGTCGCAATACAATTGGATAAAGAGATATGTCAGGCTCATATATTTTTAGGCATCCCTAGAAGAGTGGGAGGATGGATCCACTGTTTTTCATCTACCACTATTCTTCTATTGTGATTTGACCTTTTTTTAAGGTACTATTGATCATGTTATCTAGTTTCTGTATAACAGGGGTGTCAAACTCAAGGCCCGCAGGCTAGATCCGGCCCACGAGATGTTTAGATCTGGCCCACTGGGCCACCCTGGAAACAGCAAAGCACCTTCCCGCTGCACAGTGGTGGAATTCAACCAGTGTAACAACCGATTTGCTGAGTGCACGCATGCGAAACGTGCACTCCGCGCACGCACATTGCATTTGAAAACAGCTCTAAAACTTACATTCTACTGCAGCCCCGGTGAGACAAACAGCTGAGGCGCGGCAATCCGCTCTGCCACGCCTATCAGCTGGGCTTGAAACAAAGGAAATGTGGTCAGTATAATGCAGGGGCAGGTGGGGGGGGCACCTGATCATCAGAGCGAACCGGTTCACTCTCAGCTGATTGTCGGAGCTAGGGGTTCGCCCGAACCTGTCTGAACCGGTAGAATCCC
Source organism: Diadophis punctatus similis (assembly GCA_023053685.1). NCBI lineage: Eukaryota > Metazoa > Chordata > Lepidosauria > Squamata > Dipsadidae > Diadophis > Diadophis punctatus. The sequence goes on along the minus strand of JALIGW010000004.1, from coordinate 69,118,771 downwards.
ACCCCTGGGCCTGCAGTGCCTCCGCCAGAGAAAATGGTGCTTATGAGGGCTGTGTGTGGCCCTCCCAAGATCTGTTTTCACTGGCAGAGGGTTGCAGGAGGCCGCCCCAGCCAAAAATGGAGCTCGGGAACCTGTTTTCGCTGGCAGAGTGCTTGAGCTGCCACAGGCACCCCCAACACAAGCTGGCCATGCCCAGCCTGGCCACGCCCATCCCGCCCCCCCCAAGGTCACACCCAACCCTGATGCGGTCCTCAATGAAATTACAATAACATGACTGCAAGATCCTACAACTATCGTAAATGCGAAGCAGTTACCAAATGATCATGTGATCTCAGGGATAGTGCAACAGTTATAACTTTGAAGACCAGTCATAAATCACTTTTTCCAAGTCTGTCTTGTCGGAATGATCATTAAATGAATGATCATAAGTTGAAGACTATTCACAGAGACTTCCTTGCAAACTAACCTAGCCACTAATACAGAGGTACATGCAACCTACTGGTACACTCAGGATGTATCACATAAACTGTTTTTAAATCATGTCAATCAGGGCTGTCAAATTCCCAGCCCACGGGCTGGATGTGTCACATGCTGGCCATGCCGACATCCAGTTTAGCGAAAGGGAAAAAAAGTTCTGATACATCACGTGATGCCGCCGTGATGATGTGAGTTTGACACCCCTGATCTAAATGAATGTGAATTCAATTTTAACATAGTTCATTTCAGCCTAGCCCTCTAATATTTATTTATTTCAGGAGCATGGCCCCTCAAAGCCAAATGCAATGTTTAGGCTGGCTAAAATTTTGTGCCACAATGATAAGATATTATATTTGAAAGTACTGCATCTACCAGTTTTTCAAAGCACAGGATTCAATAAAAAGTCAGCCTTTCATCTTTCATCTTAAAGCCAGTTTACGCATTTTCAATTTTTTTATGCTCCTTTATGTTCCTATCATTATCATTATTATAATCAGGTTTCATTTCCAGCATATGTTGTAGCTAACTAATGCATGGCGTAAATGCTAAAAACATGCTGCACATTAACCTTAATGACTCCAGTTCTATAGAATTATCAGCTGATCGTATTAGGCAGATGCGGTTCCAAGTTCACATCAGTGCAAAGACAACAGGATAACATTATTTTAATGGACTTTTAATTGATGTTTTATTATGGAATGGAATTATGCATGGTACCAATGGCAGCATTATGCTCCTGCTAGACAACTCAAGGATATGTGTTAAATTGCTTTTCCAGCATCCCTCTGCTGCCATTGGTAAAAAAAAAAAATGGGGACATAAAGCCTGTATGAGAACAGCTATTATAATTCCACATGGACATTTTTTCTTCTTTGCCAGCACGTCAGGAAAGCATTGATGAAGAGTTGAATCCATTCCAAACCAGCTGGATTTCAGTGTGCAAATATACAACCTAGACAACTCTATTTGACAGATACTTAACCAGAAGCTGACACCCCAGGCCATTTAGAAAGCTGGTTGTGAAAAATTACAATACTAGTGAAATGGCATTTGGAAAATAATATACCGGCCACAGATGGAGGAAGAAAATATCAAGGGGAGAAGTTTATGGTAAACCAACTGGTGGTCTCCAAAACAGATAAGAAATGGATACATTTGTACAAATCAATGATGCAGCTGTGATGGGGTATGCTATATAATTTGTTTCAGTCTCGGAACTATAATTAGGAGAAGTCACTATGCATCACTAAAGTTACCCAGCAAATATGACTAGTTTCAACTGCCCGTCAAGCACAGTTCATTGTACGGGCACCATAATAAGAATCAATTGAATAATAACAGAGTTGGAAGGGACCTTGGAAGTCTTCTAGTCCAAACCACTACTCAAGCAGGACATCCTATACCATTTCAGATAAATGGTTGTCCAGCCTCTTCTTAAAAGCCACCAGTGATGGAGAACCGATGACTTCTGAAGGCAAGCCATTCCACTGGTTAATTGTTCTCACTGTTGTCTCCTTGGTTCTGGGTTGCTTCTCCCCTTGTTTAGTTTCCATCGATTGTTTTTTCACATAGTGAATGTTGTCAGTTGTATGTCTATGCAGGGTGATGCATCCCTATCCTAATATTATGGTACATTCCAATACAAGCAGGACACGTGATGTGATCATCTGCGCATGTGTGCATTCCTGATTCTCCATTATTCTCTTCTGCCCTTGATTCTGACCAGAGCGGTCACGATTTATTAGCAAGATGTAACTATTCTTGATTTATTGTTTTTGTACCGAAATAAATATTTTCTATTAGACTTTTAATCTCAGCTTTATTTCTAAATGTCTGAATTCCAAGAAAAGATCCACATCGCCTCTATGTGATTTATTCTTACCCTTAACATGTTTCTTGTCTTGCCTTCTGGGACTTTGGAAAATAGTTTGATCCCATCTTCTTGAAGGGGAATAAGTTATAGAAAGGGATTAAAATGACTGATGTTGTATTCAGAAAAGAGAAGACGTCATTGTTCACATTACAGTCAAATTTGAATTTGGTTTTGTTGGATTTGGTTTTGTTGTTTGGTTTAGAGTAAAATGAGATTCCTATACAATTATTGCTATATTATGCATATTCATGGATGATTAATACTGGTTGGATTCTATATTTTTATACTGTAAGTAATATAAAAAATCAGTTTCTGAGCAGAAACATCATGGAAGATTAATCTTTCCTAAGCTGCAATCTTCTTGGAGACATATGGAAGTCACTGGGAGAACAGGTTGCTGGGCTAGGTTGATACCAAGACTATTACTGACTATGGCATTAATCTTTAACCTTTATTAGCTCAGATATAAATTCTGGGACCCACTTTTTAATTTCCTTTTTCATGCATCTTATGTCAAATTGTAGGCCAAGAGTGGATTCTTCCAATAAAACTAAATGATCCCTAGAAAGAAAAGACCAATGTTCAAATGAAAGATCTGTTGCTATTTGCTTTTTCTGGTTGGCAGGAAAATGGGAAAACATTTTCTTATAGTGTGAGGCATGTTATAGAGGAATCACATATACTTCCTCGTCACTGGAATAATAATCCTCCATACTCACCAGATTTAGCGCCTTCAGACTATCATCTCTTCGGCCCCATGAAAGAGGGTTTGAGAGGCAAACATTATTCCAGTGACGAGGAAGTCAAAACGGCAGTGATGAAGTGGCTCAAAGAACAGTCAACAGAATTTTACGAGACAGGGATACATGCTTTCATTCGAAGGTGGAACATTGCTATTGAGAGAAACGGTGACTATGTTGAGAAGTAGGGATGTGATCCACAGAGGACCAGCTTCATTTTGATGTATGCTACATGTTCCTGTGTTGGTAATTATACCTGTCCTAAAGAAAAGGGCATTACCTTTTGACTCACCCTCGTAAGTATGTGTGCTTTTGGGTTAATGTTGGCGCCTAACAATTGCCTAGACAAGCCCCTATTCTTTTCTTGGCAAGAGTTTGGAAGTGTTTTGCCATTGCCTTCTTCCTAGGACTGAAAGAGTGATCCAGGTCACCCACCTGGCTCCATGCCTAAGGCAGGACTAGAACTTAAGGTCTCCTGGTTTCTAGGCTGATGTTTTAACCACTACACCAAAATGGCAAACCAACATATCCAGAGTATACTGGGAAAGCTAATAAAAAGGTTGGTCTATTTCAACACTGTAAGCTCAAACATCAGGTAAGGAAAACTAGGACAACTCTTATGTGTGGCTCCGTATCTGCCCCAAATCAAAAAAGTAAACAAACTGAATCAACCAAGTGGTGAAAACATAGCCTCTGTTCTGCCAAATTATGTTTGCTATGGAATCTCAGCAGGGCTACTTCCTAAATTAAACGGCAAGCGCACTGAATTCACAAGAAAAACAAATCAATATAACACTGCTTATAAGGACTATAGTTTTGGGGTAAGTCAACAAATCTCCTATTAATTAACCAGTGCTTAAAGTCAGCTTGTGAAAATTAATCACAGCCTGGAAAAAGTCATTTGTCCATGTGTGCTAATTATGATGGTGTTTGCCCTTCAGGCAAGAAAGCAGTGAGTAAATGCCACAGAACGAAGAGATTAAAGTATAGCTACACTGATCTGTTTGCCAGTGATTCCAGCTCTTTTCCCTCCTAGCTTATGGCCTCTCCTCTGACGTGTGTCTTTGTTAAGCCAGTGATATGAAATAAATGAACTTTCTTAGCCAATCCAGAAGACTGTGCCGCCTTAATCCACCATGCACAACCTTGGGAGCTTCAAGAAAGGAATCGTACAATCTGGTCAAGATCAAAGGTGTGACATTGGCAAAGTCAGGACATCTGATCAACATCAAACAAACCTTAGTTTATTGTAGATCAGGGCATTTTGGACAATGTTTGTGTGTATGTTTGAAGTAATGCAATCCAATACTAATTGATCAAGGTCTGCCTATGTAACGTTCACCCTTTGGATTCAAGGCAGTGCCATGAATAAGAGTCAGATTAAAAATTGCACATCTGTTGGCCCACCCCAACACTGGGTTTGTTTTACCTGGCACAATCTGAGCCAATGGTCAGGATGAAAGAGAAAACTGGAGTTCAGTATTTTACTTCTGTGCAGAAATGAAGATGGATGCTTGAAATCCTTGTTAAAATCAAGCGTGCCTCCTGATATTCAATGAACTGCCTTGATGCTATAAAGCCACATATACACATCAGAATTTCCTGATATTTCATCACTTGTTCCCGATTTATTGAAGACATGTGCAATTTAGATTCACATCTCAGAATAAGCAGTGGGCTGCACTTAATTTGGTAAATTCTCCAGCTCTGGCTGTGGTTTTTAATATGCTAAAGCTGAATGTTTTATTTTCGGACTTTTCCCTAGATATTCTAGGTAGGTTCTACATTTAGGCAAGAAAAACAAAATGCACAGGTACAGTATATGTGGTACCTTGTTCAACAGTAGTAACTGTGAGAGGGATCTTGGAGTCCTAGTGGACAACCATCTAAATATGAGCCAGCAGTGTGCAGCAGCTGCCAAAAAAGCCAACACAGTTCTAGGCTGCATAAACAGAGGGATAGAATCAAGATCACGCGAAGTGTTAATACCACTTTATAATGCCTTGGTAAGGCCACACTTGGAATACTGCATACAGTTTTGGTCGCCACGATGTAGAAAGAATGTTGAGACTCTGGAAAGAGTGCAGAGAAGAGCAACAAAGATGATTAGGGGACTGGAGGCTAAAACATATGAAGAACGGTTGTAGGATCTGGGTATGTCTAGTTTAATGAAAAGAAGGATCAGGGCAGACATGATAGCAGTGTTCCAATATCTCAGGGGTTGCCACAAAGAAGAGGGAGTCAAGCTATTCTCCAAAACACCTGAGGGCAGGACAAGAAGCAATGGGTGGAAACTAAACAAGGAGAGAAGCAACTTAGAACTAAGGAGAAATTTCCTGACAGTTAGAACAATTAATCCGTGGAACAGCCTGCCTCCAGAAGTTGTGAATGCTCCAACACTGGAAGTTTTTAAGAAGATGTTGGATAACCATTTGTCTGAAGTAGTGTAGGGTTTCCTGCCTAGGCAGGGGGTTGGACTAGAAGACCTCCAAGGTCCCTTCCAACTCTGTTGTTGTTGTTGTTGTTATTGTTGTTGTTGTTGTTGTTGTTGTTGTTATTATTATTATTATTATTATTATTATTATTATTATTATTATTATTATTATTATTATTATTATTATTATTATTATTATTATTATTATTATTATTATTATTATTATTAACAACAGGTTGAGCAGATTTCCACATTACTTTTCCTTGTTCCAATAATGGGCCCTCTTTCAAAATTATTCAGAACAGTTACAAATCCAAAACCAGACAGCTAAACTAACATTTCCTACAACTCAAGGATTTGTGGCCAGTTTCTTTAACTTCTGGTAAGGGTCAAAGTAAGTGTTAGCTAACTGCTGATCCTAACAACATTAGGTTATATCAAGCAAAAAGTATTAGGAAAGTGATTAAAATAAAGCAGTTCTGACTAAAGCAAGTTCATGATTTATAAAAGCTCTTAATAGTTTGTTAGCTGGTTCATAGCTTAGACATGAAAATATAAAAATGCAGAACAAATGCAATTTGATCGACATTTATTTATTTATTTATTTATTTGAAGTTCTTCTATGCCCCCCTACTGCCTCAGGACATGCATCCGCTTATGAGCTAGAACAGCATTTGTCAGACTGGGCAATTTTAAGATTCCAGCTCCCAGAATTCCCTAGTCAGCATGGCTAGCCGGGGAATTCTGGAAGCTGAAGTCCAAACATTTTAAAGTTGCCAAGTTTGAGAAACACTGAGACAGACCATAGGACTTCTCCAGTCTACTTTTTCTTTATAGGCTACAGAGTTCACCCAGGATAAACTGATGGACTTAAAAAAAAAAAAGTAAGTTGATAATGGTTTGAAGATGGCTTCTTTATTTAAGACTTGCCACAGTAAAAACAGAGCAACATGAAAATTTGATTCTACCCATTTCAGTAAAGAAATCACTTCATCATTAATAGCCCCAAAATGTATACTTGCAAAAAGGTTCCCACTTCTGATCATCCGCTGAATCATATGGGGATCCACTGATTTCTAAATATGAGAAATAAATGCGTTAGGTTGAGAAATACACACAAAACCATATTTGAAAGTGTACCAGATGAAAAAAAAATTATTTTAAAATGCATCTGACTTATTTATAAGGTTTTTTTAGTCTATCAATCTTTCTATTGAAGAACATAACTTTAAAAAAAATACCAAACAATTCTGGGCTTAGAAAAGCTTGCTGTAATAGAAATTTGATCTTACTGAAAACATACAATGTAGAACGTCCTTCCCTGATAAGCTAATTTTCCAAAGTACGATGTTGTGTTCATGAAGAATTATTCTGTTGTACTTTAGCCTACAGCAGTGATGGCGAACCTATGGCATGCGTGCCACAGGTGGCACGCGGAGCCATATCGGAGGGCACGCGAGGCGTTGCCCTGTCAGCTCCACGGGCAAACCGGAAGTTCAGAAAAACGCATTTCCGGTTTGCCATTGTGCTATTTTTCACACTCCGGAGGGTTCAGGGAAGCTTCCTGAAGCCCCGGAATGCAAAATACGACGAAACGGGCAAACCGGAAGTTCGGAAAACGCACTTCCGGTTTGCCATTGTGCTATTTTTAGCACTCCGGAGGGTTCAGGGAAGCTTCCTGAAGCCCCGGAGTGCAAAAAACACCCCAACGGACAAACCGGAAGTGCGTTTTCCGAACTTCCGGTTTGCCCGTTTCGTCGTTTTTTACCGTCCCAGGCTTTGGTAAGGCCTTTGCGCGTGTGTGTGTGTGTGTGCACATGCACAGGGGGCAGCATGGGGGGTGGGGTTGTGCACATTTGTGGGGGGAGGGAATGGGTGTGGGCATGTGTGCGCGCGCTAGCGCGCGCACCCCCCCTTTTGGCACGCGAACCAAAAAAGGTTCGCCATCACTGGCCTACAGTATATCTTGAGGTTATTTCAACTAAAAAAATTCATGATTTTAAATCAGCATTTGGGATTTTGGGACTAAAATAATCTCTAAATTTCAGTCCATTCCTCTCCTTTGACCTCATTAATGGCCAATCGTCTACTCGGCCACAGTTAATATTGGCTTCCAATTAGTGGATTTCCTCCTTGTTACCCTACCTACCTGTGCCAAGAGAACAGCTGCCCAACATTTTCCTTTCTCTAGATGGTTCTTACAGAACTTGGATACTTTTTATAAAAGAATAAGGCTTGTTAGTAAATTGAAACATCACAATGCACACAGTTGCATAAGTAACGTGTATCTTATTTATGATTTGCGCTGCCCTTGTGTGCTATTAGGCACTGTTTACAATCAGTGCATTTTTTATTATTATTTTAAGGTTTTATTCTTGTATCTAGAATCGTTGTTGCAAAATGAGCAGCCATATAAATCAAAACAAATGCATAAATAATACATAAAGCAACACGCTTTATCTAAAGTTCTTTTCTTGCATTTTTTTCCAGGTTTAAACTCCTAGTTTTCATTGCAGCTGTTGTTCCAGTGGTGCTGCACATGAAAAACATCCATGGTTTAAAATGGGCAGGTTTTTTTTAATGATTACTTTTATTTCCCTATGCTATCGGCTTTACTTCTTTATCTGAAACATTTCAGCAGGGAGGGGGGCACTGACAAGCTCTAATTTTGTCAATAGCATTAAGGATTTTTTAAAAAAGGATTTTTAAAAACACACACCAAAGAGTTGTTTTATAAACTGTAACTATCAGTGTAAATGAGGCTATATTTATGCAACATGTGTAACTAGGTCAGTTAAAGATCTGCAGGATTATGCGAACACAACCTGTTGAGAGAGATAATGGTTCAGCGGTTCAGTGAATTAATGCTTGGGGTGGGTTCCTTCTGAGTGAGCTATCCTGTTCATCAGTTCAAGATAAAATAAATGTGGAGAGCAGGGACCAGAAGTTAGCCATGTTCTGGCAGTGCACATTCTATAGGAGCAGAAGGAGATGAACTGGTTGTCATCCATCCTGCCATCCAAAAGTTTCAAAGAAATGCTGGAAAGCAAGGATGGAAGTTGTATTTACTGTAGGGTGGAGATGGTTTGAAGACAAGGTAACACATTCCTGCCCTCTACAAACATTAAGTGTATGGTGCTCACACTAAGTAAGGGAGAAGTCATATCTGTCAATGGCACAGATTTTCATTATTATCTCATTCTTTAGATTAGGAAAAAACTATGTGGGCAACTAGATTTTAGGGTGTTTGTATACAGTATACACAAACATACACATGCATACATACATACAGACTCAGATTTCTAGGCAAGATTTCCAGAAGTGGTTTTCCATTGTCTTCATCTTCGTCTCCTTCTCCTTCTCCTTCTCCTTCTCCTCCTCCTCCTCCTCCTGAAAAAGATGACTGTCCCAAAGTTAGCTAGTCCTAAAGGAAAAGAAAAAGGGTGTGGATTAGGGACATGTACAAGTATACATGCATGCATTATATGTATGTGAGAAATCCGATTTGGTTCATAGTTAAAGCATCAGGCTACAAATTGGGAGACTTTGAGTTCAAATCCTGCCTTAGGCACAAAGTCACCTAGATAATATGTAGAGTAGAATATAGAAAAACAGAGTTGGAAGGGACCTTTGAGGTTTTCTAGTCCAACCCCCTGCTTAGGCAGAAAACCCTACACCACTTCAGACAAATGGTTATCCAACATCTTCTTAAACACTTCCAGTGTTGGAGCATTCACAACTTCTGGAGGCAAGTTGTTCTACTGATTAATTGTTCTAACTGTCAGGAAATTTCTCCTTAGTTCTAAGTTACTTCTCTCCTTGTTTAGTTTCCACCCATTGTTTCTTGTTCTACCCTCAGGTGCTTTGGAGAATAGTTTGACTCCCTCTTCTTTGTGGCAAGCCCCGAGATATTGGAACACTGCTATCATGTCACCCCTGGTCCTTCTTTTCATTAAACTAGACATACCCAGTTCCTGCAACTGTTCTTCATATGTTTTAGCCTCCAGTCTCCTAATCATCTTTGTTGCTCTTCTCTGCACTCTTTTTAGAGTCTCAACATCTTTTTTTACATCATGGTGACCAAAACTGAATGCAGTATTCCAAGTGAGGCCTTACCAAGGCATTATAAAGTGGTATTTATATGTCATCATTATATTTCTACAATAACAAAGAGAAAGAAGGTCCTCCTGACCATTTCCTTGTATTGTCTACTTGTGCATTGTGATGTGAGGGAAGAAGCAACATGGATTGTTTCAGGCAGCAAAAGAGCCCTTGGGAGTCACAATTTACATGCTCTTCTAGTTATGGAATCAACTACCTCTGCCAAGATAGGAATCCAATTTTCAGAACTTTGAAGTGTTGCCTGAAATTGCAGCAGTATCATAATGTACCAGTAAATACACCCTTATTTACATTAAGTGAAATGGCCAAAACATTTCTATCTTTCTTTTTTTAAATTTTTTTAAACCTTAATGAGCTGCGGTGGTGCAGTGGTTAGAATGCAGTATTGCAGACTACTTCAACTGACTACCAGCTGCCTGCAATTTGGCAGTTTGAATCTCACCAGGCTCAAGGTTGACTTACCCTTCCATCTTTCCGAGGTTGGTAAAATGAGGATCCAGATTGTTGGGTGCAATATACTGACTCTGTAAACTGCTTAGAGAGGGCTGTAAAAGCACTGTGAAGTGGTTTATAAGTCTAAGTGCTATTGCTATTAATCTACCTATTCTGGTGATTATTTGAGTGTAATTATGGATTAGAAGTATCATCAGCACAATGAATAAATTTTAAATTGGACTAAGACCGGACAATTTCAGTCTCCTGCTGACCATGAATCTTTGGATTATTTCCTTTGGGTCAAACAATATTTTCCAGATCAGTCTATATCACAGGGTTAGTGTGGTATGGACAAAATGAGGGGAACCCCCCAATGTATGATGCTTCAAGCATCTAGGGGAAAGTCAGGATAAAGTCCAATATCGCCATCACTGTGGCATAGTAATTCCTACAGAGGAAGCATTTCCCCCTTAAATAATAGAGATTGCACTATTGTGTGCTTTCTTTTATTGCTAATATCCTAGCACCACATTCTCCATCAAACCCCCTTTAATAAGCCACATGCAGTGGGTTTTTTTTTGTTTGAGGCACATTTCTGACACATATCACCTGAGCTAATCAGCCCAATCAAAAGGAAAACTGGGAACTCAGAGGTGGGTTCCTCCCGGTTTGGACCAGTTTGCCCGATTCTGGAGATTTCGTGATTAATGTGTGAGTGGTTTTCGCATATGGATAGATAGATAGATAGATAGATAGATAGATAGATAGATAGATAGATAGATAGATAGATAGATAGATAGATAGATAGATAGATAGATAGATAGATAGATAGATAGATAGATAGATAGATATAGGTATAGGTATAGATATAGATATAGATATAGATATAGATATAGATATAGATATAGATATAGATATAGGTAGGTAGGTAGGTAGGTAGGTAGGTAGGTAGATAGGTAATTTCGTGATTAATGTGTGAGTGGTTTTCGCATATGGATAGATAGATAGATAGATAGATAGATAGATAGATAGATAGATAGATAGATAGATAGATAGATAGATAGATAGATAGATAGATAGATAGATAGATAGATATAGATATAGATATAGATATAGATGATATAGATATAGATATAGCTAGATATAGCTAGCTAGATAGCTAGATAGCTAGCTAGCTAGATAGCTAGATAGCTAGATATAGATATAGATATAGATATAGATATAGATATAGATATAGATATAGATATAGATATAGATATAGATATAGATATAGATATAGATATAGGTAGGTAAGTAGGTAGGTAGGTAGGTAGGTAGGTAGGTAGGTAGGTAGGTAGGTAGATAGATAGATAGATAGATAGATAGATAGATAGATAGATAGATAGATAGATAGATAGATAGATAGATAGACAGATAGATACACACACACACACACAGAGAGAGAGAGAGAGAGAGAGAGAGAGAGAGAGAGAGAGAGAGAGAGAGAGAGAGAGAGAGAGAGAGATATTTCATAAAAGATACACACAGAGAGAGGGGGGGGGGTTAATAAAAGAGCTGTCCTAAAGGTGTAAGGGGAAATCTGTGGAACCGAAGATCTTTTGTAAAGAAGACAGCCATAGGTAGATGGATGGATGAGCATAATCACAGAGTAGCCCTCGAGTCCACCAGAGAAAGGATAAGCCAATCACAGAGAACCCCAGGGTTCCCAAATGTCAACCGTGGGAGCCAAAGGACTTCTAAATGCCAGGGGTTTAAATCTTCATTCCCTTCATTTGTGACCTTGGCTATTTGTTTCTTTCCTTGGAGAAGAGAGCAGGCATTTTCACGTTGGAAAGCTGATCCCTGTTATACAGCTATCACTACTGGGAAAAGTACAAAGCCGGGTAGGGATGCTTCCTCCAAGCGCAATTTGCAAACAAAATGATAAAAATGTGAAATGTTCACATGTTCGCAGCCCATGGCAGAATATGAAGTGGCAGGAAAGGTTTGATCTCATCTCTGCAGACACAACAGAGGCTGGGAGGAAGCTTGGTCAGAGTGTCACTGACTTCTATGGATTTAGCTGTTCTGATGTCACAGAAGTGCTGAGCAACCAAGCTCTAATAGCCATAAATAAGACAGAACTGGAAGTTCAGTATAAATGAGAAACATGAAAATAATTCAAGGCAAGGCATGGTCCATGGGCTGCATATGACTCTTCAAAGTGTTGCTTTTTTTTTTTTTTGCAAATAACTCAGAGCTTGCATCAATAAATTATGGTGGCAACTTACTGAGAAAAGGAAGCTCAAGTCTCTGTCATTTGCAGCAAATAAATAAATAAAAATAAAATAAAATACGAGGGACTGCAAACCTCGTTTAGATTGAAAGACTGAAAGAAAATATTTCACCTTCCCTTACAAAAACCTTTAACTCCTAACTTCCCCTTGAATTTTAGGCAGACTTGATCATTTATAAGTAAATAGTCCTCTAATATTAAGACTGCAGTGATCAAAGCCATGCATCATGTGGAGACATCAGGGAAGGAGAAATGAGTGATAGGAGACATCCCAACACTTATTCTTATTTGTTGCAAAGGGAGGACATTTATTTAGAGAAATTCCAAATATCCTGCCAAGAAGAGAATTAAGGATATTTGGAATCCTTCTTATTCACAAAACAGTCCTATTCAATTTTATTTTGTATTGGTTATTCAATTTTGGGGGTTCTGAGATCAGAAAAAGCCAATTTTTAAGGCTAATAGGTGAGCAGGGAAATGATTTGCATTACCTGTCCAATATCTGATTCCTCATTTTGAGCTAAGAATGTTGCTAATCATAAATGAAATTGCATAGTATATGTAAGCTACAATTAAAAAAATACAGGAAAATCAAATTTATGGTACTTAACAGGGGTACCATACGTAAAATACAAAGATCTAGATTAGGGGTGTCAAACTTGTATCCCGCGGGCTGGATGCGTCATGCGCTGGCCACCCCCACTCACGGTTTAGCGAAGTGGAAAACAGTCATGATATGTCATGTGATGACTTGAAGCCGTGAGTTTGACACTCCTGATCTACCGTATTTTTCAGACTATAAGATACACTGGTGTATAAGAGACGCACCAAGATTTCAAAGAGGTAAGTAAGAAAAAAGGTTTTTGTCCTCCCCGGCCCCCAGGAGCACTCTGCAGGCCTCCCAAACCCTCGGAGGGGCCCATTTTTTACAATTTTTTCCAAAAATGGGATGTGGGGGTGGGGCTTCAGGAGGCCAAAAATGGCTGTATTCGGTGTATAAGATGCACCAACATTTCCATCCTCTTTTAGGGGGGGAAAGATGCATCTTATACTCCGAAAAATACGGTAGATGTATCAACAACATATAACGTAGATAACTGTAGCAAAGATGAGAATGAGTGTAGAATAATACAACATGATAACCTTCCATACCTCAACCGCAGAAGCTGAAATCCCAGCCTTGGGAATTGGAAAGAAATAAGCCAATCACTAAGGGGAACTTTTTTTAAAAAAAATTACATAGGCCTGAGAAAATTCTAACGTAGCAATTTAGCCTAGCCCTATCTTATTTTGTTTGATGCTGGTGAGCTTTCAAGATTTTGTCATTCTACTCCAAAACAATAAAGAACATTTGTGAAATCTATGCCATGCCTCTTTCTTGACCTTGCCTATCTCAATGGGCTGACAGGTCATAATGTATCGGTTAATCTCTTGGTTGTCATTTCTTGGTGATCACATAAAGTTGATGTGATGCGATGCTTCAGCAATAAAATTGTTTTCATGCCATTATTATTAATGGTTGTAGATTTCCTTTAAGGCATTTTATTGAATGACAGAGGTTTTGTTTTGTTTTCATTTAAGAATCACAATTGCCTGAGAAAGGGGCAAAACATTTGTCATTCTGCAATCATTAAAATTACATATGTGGAGGAGGGTATAGATTTCTGGCCCACCTTATAAAAGATAATAGATTTCAACTCTAAACTAAAATGGGTCCAAAGTGGTTGAGGCCCTGATTCTCTTTATGTAAGAGTTAAGAATGGAACAGACCTGGCTACTCTTCTCTTCTTTTGACCTTTAAAGCCCTACATGGCTCAGGACCAGGTTACCTCCAGGACCGCATCCTACTACATGCCTCCCTACGACCAGTTAGATCCCACAGAGTGGGCCTCCTCCAGGTCCCATCAGCCAAACAATGTCGGTTGGCGGGTCCACGGGGGAGAGCCTTCTCTGTGGGAGCCCCATCTCTCTGGAACCAACTTCCACCAGAGATCCGGACTATCCCCACTCTACTGGCCTTCTGCAAAGCCATAAAGACTTGACTCTTCCGGCAGGTGGGGTGAAGAAGATTGGATTCCCCCATGAATGGATGCTTTTTAAAATCATGTAATGTTTTTAAATTATCATGTATTATGTATATTGTTCTTATTCCTGTTGTACGCCGCCCTGAGTCCTACGGGATTGGGCGGCCTATAAGAACTTTAAATTAAATTAAATTAAATTAAATTAAATTAAATGTCTCCATCCCCCCCCCCTTTTTTTGTATTTCTAAAACACTGATTTCTGGAAGTCTCTTTCTTCAATTTTCCCTACTCTCTCCCTTCCTTTGAGCATCTCTTAAAGTTAATTCAAACTCTTCACCCTCTCTTTTAGCAGCTCCATCCCTAGAGTGCTGCAAGTACATCAGCAGATTAACAGACGCATTGCCTTTCTCACCTTACCCTCAATTTGTACATCTTTAAGAGTTAGCCAGACATGAGTGAGAACATGACCCTGTGTTGGAAAACTATAGCTGCTTGCACAAGTCTTTGCAGCTACCCCAGCTCATGCCAAATGGAGAAAACATTTGGTATGATATTACAAGAGAGTTGAGCTTGAGAGTTGTATTTCCATATTGTTGCAGGATGGGTTGTAAGTAAGGCTTCTGCTCCAAAACTAGTATATTGCCCTTAAAGCACTAATAACTTTGGTCCATCACCCATCTTCTACCAAAATGCCTTGAACCAGCCTTGGAGAGGCTGAATTTTTGGATAAGCAAATTAAATATGTAGAAATACAACTATAGAAGTAGAAATTTACAGTAATGACTTATGCATAAGGAACTACTTAGAGCTATTGAAACAGGTCCCATCTCTTTCCACATCACTTCTTTGTGAAAATGGCATTTTAAATATTCACCGTGGTTGGAGATTCCATTTTCTACCTGCAAATACATAACTTAATTTTATTGTGCTGTTTGAAGTTGTAAACTTGTTCAAGCTAAATTTATAAATGTGAAGGGTATAATTTCGAGTCTCATAAGCAGGCTGTTTGCTAGGGATTCAGAAATAAATTCTAATTTTTGGATTGGATTCTCCATCTTCTCAATCTCAGAAAGACATTTCTGGTGTAGTGTATAATGACTCTAAATAATATTGAATCATATTCAAACTAATTTGAATAAATGACTGCAGCCCATGAAAAGCTCATGGAAAAATTGTGGGGTGAGTAAAGGAAATACTGAGAGAGACGACGAAAAGAAGATTATAAAAGAAGATCCTTTGATTCTTCCCCATTTTTCTCTTCCCGCCTCTTTCCCACTCAATTTCTTACTGTTCTCTTCCCTTCTTTTTTTTGGTTTTTGAGGACTCTTTTCTATGTATCAATTTTGTACAAAATCATTTCATTTTGCTGTGCATCTACTTTCCAACTTCTCTGAGTTTTTGGGCTTCCAAAAACCCATCCTTTCAGTTAGATTGGATTGGTTCCAACTAGGATGGCAACCAAACCAATCAGGAGGCAAAACAATTTTATTTATATACTATTAAAACTCCTATTGCCATGAGCTTTACCTAGGTGAAACAGAAAATGGTGCATTATATGCAACAATTTTATTTTTTTAATATTTTTTAACTTACAGGATGAGTCCAAAACCTAGGACTCCCACAGATATGAAATTTGGGGAAGTTGTGGTTGATTCAGTCTGTTCTGGTCACATGATCTTCATTTTCAATGTCCTGTGACAGTTTCCCAGCCAGTCTTGCAAACCTTTTCTCCCTCCCCCTTCCAGCAGCAGCCATTTAGCTATCTGCCGAAAAAGGAAGAGGAAGGACTCCCCATCCACCCTTTCCACCCCATGCTATCCCCATAAACTCCCCTGAACAGTGCTGCTCCCCTGCATTCCTTCCCAGACCTGGACCATCCCCATACACTTTTCCTGATCCATACATCATATCTTGCATACCCTTCCTTAATCTGTGTTGTCCTTTGCATGCTCTCCTGACTCATGCAACACCGAGGTGGCACAGTGGTTAAAGTGCAGCACTGCAGGCTACTTCAGCTGACTGCTAGTTCAGCAGTTCAGCTGTTCAAATCTCACCGGCTCAAGGTTGATTCAACCTTCCATCCTTCTGAGGTCAGTAAAACGAGGACCCAGATTGTTGGGGGCAATATGCTGAACTCTGTAAACCGCTTAGAGAGGGCTGTAAAGCACTATGAAGCGGTATATAAGTCTAAGTGCTATTGCTACCCAATTTGCAGCCCTCCTTGTGTCTTCCACAGTCCATGTGGCACATCTTGGGCATCTTCAAACACTCTTCCTGACTCACACCAGTCACCAGTGTACTGTCCCTGGCCTACACCTCTTGCTTACTCAGAAAAACTCTCAGGCACCCTTCCCAATCTATGCCATCCCTGACTGGTGCAACACTTTTCACATACCCCTGCAACCCCCATGCATTTTTCTTGTCCTGGACCATATTCCTGAGGGCCCTAGTTAACCCACATGGCACTTCCAATATACATCCATGACCCCACACACTCAACCTGTGTCACCTCACTACCTGACCCATACAGTATCTCTTGTGCACTCCTCCTAGTATTTTGAAAGCATGATTGAAGCTCCTTTTTCTTCATTTTCTTTACTCCTATCAGGCCGTGTGTCATCTCTGCCAGGTTCCCTTTTCCTTACCAATTAAAAATATAAGCTTGCCTGAATTTGTCATGTATTCTCTAGCTTTCCGAACTTGACCACTAATATTCTCCTGTTCTTTTTTCTTCTATTTTGATTTAACGCTTTCCAAATTTACTGGTTCTTGTTCTTTTTGCTTTTTTTCTCTACTGGGCATGTCTTCACTCTTTTTACAATAATGTTCTCGTTCCCTGTAATTGTATGGCCATTGGCCCCAATTGCTAAGGATCAGTTGGGTCCTGCAGTAGGGAAACTGCATTTGAAGAGATGACTGCACCTTCTTGACAATCCCCCCTTCCCTACTTGTGGCCAAGCCTGGCCTCTCATTTGGCCTTATCATTCCATGGGGCTTCCAATTATCTTTGCCTCTTAACAGTGGGACCATTGGTCCAGCTCTTTGAGGTACTTTTTTTGGGCATACATGTTCCACATTTCTGACTTAAAAGTTCTGCAGGAGTTGTCTTGGCATTTGAAGACATCATCATTATTGCCTTTTTTGGTTATTTCTCATTTCATTTGCTCCCAAATCCATCTTTTCCAATGGTTCCATCTTGGTTGTACAACTGTGGTCCTGATTTATGACTTAGGAGTGTTAGGAGGAACTTTCAATTTGAACCATTGTTCAAGCCTACTGCCTGCTGCCTTCCATCAGTTCTTATCTGATCTTTTTTTCTACCAATTCCCCACTCTACTGCTTATGCCAGTATTGCTCCAATTCTAGTCTTCTTTCATTGACCCCAGAATGATATATCTTCATTTATTCCATGCCATGTTCTACTGGAAACACTACCGTATTTTTCAGAGTATAAGATGCACCCTTTTCCCCCCTAAAAGAGGCTGAAAATTTGGGTGCATCTTATTCTCCGAATGTAGCTTTTCCGAAGCTTTTTTCCCCCAGCCCTAACGAGGTGCTAACGATCTTCCCAGCTCTTCCTGACTTGTTTTCATTGCTACTCCCTCTGAAAAAGGTTTTTTCAGCCCTAACGAGGTGCTAATGATCTTCCCAGCTTGCAGGATTTTTTCATTCCCGCTCCCTCCAAATAAGTTTTTTTCCAGCCCTAAGTCTTTGCAGGCTTTTTTTCATTGCTATTCCCTCCGAAAAAAGTTTTTTTCAGTCCTAAAATCATGTGCTGAAGCTGACCAGACTAAGGACACTAGCTAGATGAATACTTGGTAGGCAGATTTTCCCCCCTATTTTCCTCCCCAAAAACTAAGGTGCGTCTTATACTCTGGTGCGTCTTATACTCCGAAAAATATGGTAATTCTTGCAGTTGATTATAACAGCTCTTTCCTTCTGGGATGGTCAATTCCCCCTTAAAAGGCCAACTTCCTTTCCTGGCTGTGAGGACTTCTAACAAAATACAGCTGGAAGAAATGGAGCAGTTGTTCTTGCTTCCTACAGCTTCCTTCCACACTTCCTTTTAGCCTTAAAAAGATATAGGACACAAGAAGTGGAGAGAGAATCAAGAAGACAGAAGGGGCTACAGTTGTTTGGTTGTTTATTCTTATCATCATCATCATCATCATCATCATCATCATCATCATCATCAGAGTTAAAAGGGACCTTGGATGTCATCTAGTCCAATCCTCTGCTCAAAAGCAGGAGACCCTATACCATTTCAGACAAATGGATGTCCAGTCTCTTTTTAAAATCCTCCAGGGATGGAGCACTCACAACCCCTGAAAGCAAGCTGTTCCACTGGTTAATTGTTCTCACCATTAGGAAATTTATCCTTAGTTCTAGGTTACTTCTCTCCATGATTAGTTTCCATCCATTGTTTCTTGTTTTGCCTTCTGGTGCTTTGGAAAAATAAGTTGACACCCCTCTTCTTTGTGGCCCCTCAAATATTGGAACACTACTATCATGCCACCCCTAGTTCTTCTCTTCCTTACACTGGACACACCCAGTTCCTGCAACCATTCATATGTTTTAGTCTCCAGCTCCCTAATCATCTTTGTTGCTCTTCTCTGCACTTTTCCAGAATCTCAACGAACGTCTTTTTTTATATCATGGGCACAAAAACTGGATGCAATATTCCAAGTGTGATCTTACCATGGCATTATAAAGTGGTATTAAAACTTCACATGATCTTGATTCTATCCCTTTGTTGATGCAACTTAGGTTTTCATTCGCTTTTTTGACTGCCACCGCATCCTGCTGGCTTATACTGTATATAAGTGATTGTCCACTAGGACTTCAAGATCCCCTCGTAGTTACTGCTGTTGAGTTACATACTGAGCCATTGCAGTCAGATTTGCATTTTTAGTTACATCTGGTGATAGTACCTAGCCAAACTTGATACTTTCTCAGGCTGACCTGAGAAAAACTAAAAAAAAAGATCAGATCCTAATTGTAATGGGATGCGGGACATCAGGAATTTTAGGACCATTGGGACATTAAAAAAAATATTGGAAGAATGCAATTGCAAATTACAGGTGTATTTTTGCCAAGTAAACAACATGTTTGCATCTTTAAAATTACTCAGGATTGAACTTATCTCAAGGGAGAATTTATTTCTAACATATTTAAAGAATGAAATATATCATGTCAAATTCATACAGCAGAAGAATAAATCCAATCCTGCTGTAAAATAAAGTGAGTGTTGTTTATGATACTGACATTTGTAAAATAACACAAAATCTCTTAAGAGGAATTAACAGTCTGGTAGAACAGAAATACCTTTGGACAGTAATCCAAAATTCAAACCCACATCACGTGCAGACAGAGTCTGGTGACTAAATCATGGTTTCCCTAGCAACAGGAATGTGTTCCATCAGCAACTCTTACACCAACAAGTAGTTAATGGGTTTTCATGACATGGTGTAAAGATGGCCCCAAAGGAGTCTCAATTTAGGATAAGGATGAAGGTGCTTGCAAGATATGCCTTCTCTATTTCACACAACATTATATATGATGGAATAATAATTGGAGCATGGACGCATTGTGAATGAAGCTACTTTCTAACTAGGAAACCACAAGATATGATTCAGATGTGGTTCCCAGTGACAAAAGGGCACCACAACATTTTTAATGGAGAGCATTAGTTTATTAGCCAAAAAGCTTTACCAAAAGTATCATTTTTATCTTGAAGTATGTTGTAATTAAAACCTAATTAAATAGAGCAATTAATAATAAAGTATATAACCCATTACCACATTTAGCAATAAAATATTACTTTTAGGATGGCACAAAGAGGGTATCCTCTACAATCCTTGGTTCTTGATTGAATAAATAAATGCATGCCAATTTTATGAAGTGTAGACTAATTTTATACAGACTTCATACAATCTTGAAAATTAAGATCACTAATATCTTAAATACAAAGACTACCAAATAGACCAGTGTTTGTCAACCAGTGGTGGGTTCCTACCGGTGCAGTCCACTCTATAGCACTGGTAGCGGCCCGCTGGTGACGTCACAGTACCGGTGCGGTCACTTGCCGGTGCCTGGGCGCCGCCATTTAAAAAAAAATATTTTTTTTTAAATTTTCTTCTGCGCATGCCCAGAAGCCGAGCTTCCGGCACTACGCATGCACTGCCTTCCTACCCCACAGTGAGTCCAAGCAGGGGAGGATGGTTGAGGGAGCGCATGAGATGCTGAAAGAACGGGCAGCAGGAGCTATCTCCATTCCCCTCCCTTCAGCAGTCCGAGAAGCCACAAACGTGCGGTGATGATTCTAGGCATTTTCACACGTTTGAGGCTTCTTGAGCTGCTATGTGGAGGGGGAATGGGTGGCAGGACCTATCTCAGTTCCTCTCCCTTCAGCAGTCCAAGAAGCCACGCCCACCCGGTCACATGGCCGGCAATCCACGCCCACACGGTCACATGGCTGGCAAGCCACACCCACAAAACAAGCCACGCCCACAGAGTGGTAGTAAAAAAAATTAGGAACCCGCCCCTGTTGTCAACCTTGGCAACTTTAAGATATGTGGATTTCAACTCCCAGAAACACTAAAATAGATAATATGGGAGTTCTAACTGGTTAGTTTCACCACAATAACATAGCGAGTATATTTCTATATTTGTCAAATATAGAAAGATATGCCTCAGTCCCTGGTTTCTAATTATTGCATATGGGAGCTCTTGATGTTTGGGAAGGGAAATAGTTCAGTAAAGACACATCTCTGTTGCTTTCTAAATTCATCATCAATGTTTGTCTGAAATAAATAGGACTGAGAAGAACCAAATCTCTAGTGTGGAGCCAAAAACTCTGTTGTCCAAGAATAATTTCTTTCATAGATGTAAACCAGGTTTTCTGTGTACCCTGCTTTAGAGAACCTATATTCAATTTTAGTTGATAGCCAAAGATTTCTTGATATGTTCGTCCAAACAATCAATAAGTCCCAATTATCACTCAAAAACATACTGTTTCTGACACAAATCACAAAATTTTGTTCTGAAGATTGTTTTAATGAAGAATTTGTAACCCAAAATTCCAGTCCCATTTCTTTATGGAGTTGTAATCAGAGATGGGTTCTTGCAGGTTTGGATCGGTTCTATAGAACTGGTAGCGGGAATTTTCCCCCGCTCAATGAACCAGCAGCGATGGCTGGCGGGACACGCCTCCAAACCAGCTCTCTCGGTGGCACCATAGGTGCCACCATCTTGGTTTTTGCTTCTGTGCATGCACAGAAGCTGGGTTTTTGCTTCTGCACATGCGCGCATGTGCAGCGCGTGAGGAACAAACCGGCAGTGAGGTAAGTCAGAACCCCCCCTTGTTGTAATTATATATTTAATAGTTTGATAATTAAATACTACCCTCATTGATGATCCATAATCAAAGAACTAATATCCCATTTATTATTTTCTGCCCATCTTTTGACATCTTCACTTTTGATCAAAATTAATTATCGATCAATAAAAATATGGCTCCTGAGATTCCTGAGACCTTTCTAGGCAGAAGAAAATAAAATGATAGAATATTTATAGAAGAAAAAGAAAATATTTTCCTTTGAATAGAGGGCGCAAAGAAACTCAAAACTCTTCATTTCTGAATTAAAGCATTATGTTGGTTTTTTTTTAAAGAGCCAATGTGTAAATTTGTTTTGACTGGTTTTTTGTTTATTTATTTTTTTAAGAAAAGGTGGAACTAACAGTCGCTTGAAATTGTATGTTTGGGGATCAATCTAAGGACAAATACATTTCTTCCAAAAAAAGGTTCTTTTCAATTGTATTGAATGCTTCCCTGAAATCAATTAAAGGAAACAAACAGTGTGCCCTTTGTGGCATATGGAGATTTATGAGACAAATTCCTAGTGTGTCCAATCACACTTGGCCAATAAAAAATTCTATTCTATTCTATCTATTCTATATTATACTGTAAATAATTCTAAAGTTATTTCTCCCTACCTCTTGGACATCACTGGATCATGCTCCACTCTTGATCTTCAAGCTGGTATGAATAGCACAGAGGATTTAATATCTGAAGTTTTTATCCTTCTTTTCAAGAGATGCAAGCTATGAATTAGAAGATCTTTTCACAGAGTTTTAGCCCTAGTGAAAGCCAAACACAAAGACCAAAGAATAATTTAGTTACTGACTTATCACTCTGAAATTCCTGGACAATGGCTAAGCCTTGTTTCCATAAAAAAAAATCCCCAAAATGAATGGCTAGAGAGAATTGAACCAAATTTATCAGGTTTGTGGTACCATACTGTAGTAATCTGACATCTTACTGAAACCAGAGAATTGGCTGTTGTAGCTCCTGGTTGTGTAAAGCCAAGCTGCTATTCATAAGAATTATGAGAGTGTTAAGGAGAATAAATCTCCATAGAGGCGATGTTGATCTTTCTCTCGGAAGTCAGACATTAGAAATAAATCCGAAGTTAAAAGTCTAATAGAAAAATATTTATTTCGGTACAAAAACAATAAATTCTGAATAGTTACATTCTTGCTAATTAAATGCGACCGCTCCCAGTCAGAGCCAAACCACAAGAGAATAATGGAGAATCAGGAATGCACACATGCGCAGAAGATCACATCACGTGTCCTGCTTGTATTGGAATGTACCATAATATTAGGATAGGGGTGCATCACCCTGCATAGACATAAAACTGACAATATTCACTATGTGACAGAGAGGATCTAGATTTTATGTCATATAAAGAAAGGCATATACATCTCTCAATACCATCAGATACATCAGATTCTAATAATAACACTGATAGTGACCAAAAGAAAATCTTTAAAATTCAGGTAGTAATGTTGATTGACACTAGTAAAGGTACTGTATATCTACAAATGATGCAATGCCAATTTCTTGTACAGTGTCAGGGGGAACTTTAATAACTATTGATGACCTGTCAGTAATTTCAGAAAGCAGATTGACTGCTCACCTACTTCAAGGAGAAACAGTGCTGCTGATAGCCATGACTGTCATTTTAAGAGATTGTTTCATCTTTCCTCTGCTAGCAAATCTGCAGTAGTTGATCGACTTAAATAAGACTATGTTTATTTGATAGCCTGGGATACAGGGTGAAAAGACCATCATTTGTGGAACAAAAAAATAATAAAACCAATCAAAAGCAGCTACAAAGGGAAAACAGCTAAACCATTTCATACTGCACTTCCAAAGTGCCATAAATCAGCAGTCACCAACTGGTGGTCCGTGGACCACTGGTGGTCCATGAGAAAATTTTTGTGTTCCACAGAAAAATTATTTACATTTTTTATATTGCACTAAATCAGGGGTCCTCAAACTACAGCCCCTGGGCCAGATACGTGCAATGAATGCTTGTGTTGCTACAGAGAGTCTCCCCTTTTGGGAACTTTTTGTGTGGGTCGGAAGGGAGCAGAAATTCCTACTTGGGGTCTGCTTCAGCCTCCTTGTGCAAGGTTTGGGCGAAGGCTGGAGGGAAGCGCTGCTGGTGGCAAAGAGCTGGAGGCCTCATTCCAGTGGAACTGGATCATGGCCTGGAACTGGCAGACCATCTCAGCCTGCTAAGCCTCCAGGCACCGGTACCTGGTCTTGCACTCCCTCAGGTCTTCCCTCTGCTTGGAAAGTCTATGCTCGTAGTCCTCAGTGAGGTGCTTCTGCTGAGCCTCCATCTTGGTCAGATCCAATTTGAACTGAGCCAGCTGTTTTGCCAACTCTTTCTCTTGGTGGCTGCTTAGCTCCAACAACTGCTTCCTGTTGGGGCCCTAAGGAGCCCAGGTGGGCAGGCGAGGAGTGGCTGGGAGGGGAGGGGCGAGTGGAAGCCGGCGAGGCGCCCCACAACGTGAGTGACATCAAGTTGGCCATGCCCACCCAGTCACATGACCACCTAGCCACGCCCACCCAGCAAGTCATTAGACAGATCATATTAGTGGTCTGCGGGATTTAAAATTATGAATTTAGTGGTCCCTGAGGTCCAAAAGGCTGGGAACCCCTGCCATAAGTAGTTACATGTTTTAACACTCAGACTTAGCCTGTCTGTGAAAAAATAAACAGAGTCAGATTGGGTTACTAGGATGGGAGACATCAAGAAAGCTCTAGGACTCAGGTGTCACATTCAGGGGATCACGTTGCCATCACGTGACATTTCGTGACGTTTTTTCCCTTTGCGGAGCTGTGGTGGGCGTGGCCTACGCATGACGCATCCGGCCCGCTGGCCACCTGTTTGACACCCTTGAGCTAGGACCATGGGCTAGATCTGTAAGTTAAAAAGAGCAGCAACAGAAGGAGGAGGAAGCTGATGACAAATCACTGTCCCATTTGTTGCTCAAAAAAAAAAAACATAGATGTGTCACCGATAATCAAGCTCACCTCAAAAGGGCTTTTATAATTTTTTTAGTACCGTTCCAGAAATAGTTGGAAAAGGGAGCTATTTGCTGCTTCCGCTGCTGCTGACAAGATCATAAATGTTTCTAAAGTTTTCAGTATCCCACTCCCATTTATGCCGCTTGTGGGAAAAGTTTTAAAAGATTTAGTAGAACGTTAAATCAGTTCTCAAGTGAACACAAGAATGATTCAGCCTCCAGAGCCTGAACTAATTGAATATACACATCTAATTCAGCTTGCAGTTCTCATAAGGTAATCACTTAATCCAGGGCAGTGATGATCAGGAAAATCAAACTATTTTTATTGGCTACTCAAGTACTACAAAGGAGCTGGGAGGCTGTCACTTTTCCTTTTTTCTTGGGTGAAGGATTTAAAAAAATTAGGTTGCCTTCAGGGGTGAAATTCAAATGTTTTTCTCTACCAGTTCTGTGAGCATGGCTTTGGTGGGCATGGCAGGGGAAGGATACTGCAAAATCTCCATTCCCACCCCACTCCAGGGGAAGGATACTGCAAAATCTCCATTCCCACCTGACTCTGGGGCCAGCCAGAGGTGGTATTTGCCAGTTCTCCGAACTACTCAACATTTCCACTACCGGTTCTCCAGAACCTCTCAGAACCTGCTGGATTTCACCCCTGGTTGCCTTCCTTATTAAGGTAGGCACCACCCTGGCTGGAATTGGGAAAGGTTTTCCTACTTCATTCTTTTCTATTTTCGTTTGTCCTAGGGATGGACAAGTGTGTATTTCATTTATTAAATGAAATTCTTAGAACAATTATATTTTCATTCTAGGACTTTATCTTTGTACCTGCAGCAACAAGAGAGAGCTAATCTTTTGATCTTCTTCAGATAACACTAAACTCAGAGCAGTTTGTGGTTAAAACTAACAGTCTAAAACAGTGTTTTTCAACCTGGGGGTTGGGACCCCTTTGGGGGTCGAACGACCCTTTCACAGGGGTCGCCTAAGACCATTGGAAACAACACAGAGAATGGTAAATCATAGGAAACTTTAATGAACTGGGGGTCACCACAATATGAGGAACTGTATTAAAGGGTCACGGCATTAAGAAAGTTGAGAACCACTGGTCTAAAACCATTGTGACTGTATTGGGTCCACAGCAGGGGTGAAATCCAGCAGGTTCTGACAGGTTCTGGAGAACTGGTAGTGGAAATTTTGAGTAGTTCGGAGAACAGGTAGCGGAAATTTTGAGTAGTTCGGAGAACCGGCAAATACCACCTCTGGCTGGCCCCAGAGTGGGGAGGGAATGGGGATTTTGCAATATCCTTCCCCTGCCACGCCCACCAAGCCACGCCCACCAAGCCACACCACGCCCACCAAGCCACGCCCACAGAACCAGTAGTAAAGAAATTGGATTTCACCACTGGTACACAGCCAACACTCAACACCTGTTTGAAAGAAGACAATTTTACCAATACTGACTCATTTAGAGATGCAATTGGCAACTTCCTCTGAGTATAGTCAATTCATCTACTACTTTATTCCAGGAATGGTTGAATGATCCATTTGTACCAGTGCTTTATGGCATTATGGTAGAATGCCTCATACATTAATTTTCTTTAATTAATTGGAGGGAGGGAAGGGCCACAATAATTAATTATATGAGTCATTGAATAGTAGGTCATCTTCTTAATGAATGAATTCATTGGGCTCCTGTGACTTTAATTGTTTAATTTATTTCTCAGAGTACACCAGTGTGTCTTTCGTGACACAGTAGAGTGTCCTTCAAATACACTTAGAAAATGACTATTTGAGACTTTCCATTTGCTTTCTATAACTTTTTTAGCCTTTTGCTAAAAGCATTTCATTTATTAGAAGCCGTATATATCATGCATCGCTTTTCCTGTTGACAAAATTTCCAAGGGGTTCATAATCTTGAAAAGACCAAAAATCAGTTATGACAGTGATGGCACAATAATTTTACATCTTAACAGAATTTTAAAAAAAGATTTCCATTACAGTTCAGAATCTTGGTTATTTAACTCTTCACATTTTCCGATCTTGACTAAAAAGTATTATTATGCCAAAACATCTCCTATGTTTTGGCATAATACAAAAGGAGCCGAGGTGGCACAGTGGTTAAAAGCAGCACTGCAACCTATTTCAGCGACTGCTAGTTCAGCAATTCAGCTGTTCAAATCTCACTGGCTCAAGGCTGACTCAGCCTTCCATCCTTCTGAGGTCGGTAAAATGAGGACCCAGATTGTTGGGGGCAATATGCTGAACTCTGTAAACCGCTTAGAGAGGGCTGTAAAGCACTATGAAGCAGTATATAAGTGTAAGTACTATTGCTATATCTTTTCTAAGTCACTTTAATGAAAGTTGATTCTGTTCTTCTTCCATTTAATTTGGTTAAAAGAAAAAGGGCTAAAGGATTTGTATGAAGATCTTCTTCTTAGGAAAAATAATGGTGAATTATGAATGGCTCCATGAAAAGCAGAGCTGATGACCACAGCAGAATGGAGAGCTGGTGAGTAGATCAGTTCTTTATCATTCTTCTTTGTACAAGGAGAATACTTGAAATCAACTATCATGAGACATTGAACTCTGACAGACTTCCACTTCTGGGAGATAAGGAAATATCCATCCATCCAAACCAATGGTGGGTTGCTGCTGGTTCGGACCGGTTCTTTAGAACCAGTAGCGGAAATTTACTGCCGCTCGCCGAACTGGCAGCGATGACCGGTGGTACACGCTCCCGAACCGGTCCTCCGGTCACTGTGGCTTGCAAAAAAGCCCTCTGTGCATGGGAAAAGGCTTCTGCGCATGCGCAGAGGGTCATTTTCAAGTGTTTTGCGCGATGTGATGGAGGGCGCCAGCGAAGCATGCAAAACACGCACTTCCATCGCGATGCGAACCGGTAGGGAAGGTAAGTACAACCCTCATATCTTTTACCTTAAACTGTCTACTGTGGACCTTACATGTTTCTTAAGAGGTCCCTAAGGGAGCGTGCATAAACGCACCAACGTGCCTACCGTCCCTGTCCTACTGTATCCATTTGTATGTACTCGTTTTATGTGTTTATGGCTATGTTTTGCTTCTTTATATCCATTTATTTGTGCCATTTTTTTCATATCCTGTTTCCTTGCACTTGTTGACAAACAAACAAACAAACAAACAAACAAACAAACAAATAAATAAATAAATAAATAAATAAATAAATCCACCCCTGATCCAAATGGTGGTTGGTTCATTGGAAAGGACATTAAGTTCTCATATTCCTTTTCTAATCACTTTTTAAAATTGCTTGTTAATTGCTTTTCAGTGTTAGAAACTTTTAGATGAACAAGTTTTACAGCACCAGGTGAACGTCCTTCAATTCTAATGAAAGAAGTTTTAAATAGAAGCTTAATGATATTAAAAACATTTTGAAATAAGCAGCAAAAGATTAATTAAAAATACTTTTATTGCAGTAAGTTACAAATGAACTAAGGGTCCAGAAAAAGGATGCTGGGTTTAATTATAAATAATTCTTTGTGTGGAAAAATGTTTTTTTAATAAAAAAATAAGATTACAATCAAAGGAGAAGAACACTCCTCAATTCAACTCATAAAGACAGAATAAAGCAAAATATTTTAACATTAGACATTTTGAAGAATATTTTTGAACAATGGATCCAGAAGTTAATTTTGGAGAGTCTACCTTTCTTTTAAACTATGTTTTAAAGAAGTCACAGAAGAGAAGCATGTTTTACCTGATATGACTGAGACTGATTTTAATGTGGATTTCAAAATGACATGAATCTCATAAAAATATGTTACACTGAACATACAAAAGAAACCAGAGAATGGCATCATAATTTAAAGGGATATACAAATAACAAGCAAAGTGAATTTTTCCATATTGGATTTACAAAAGAGACTTGTTAAAACTTTGATGAATACCATATTTTTCGGAGTATAAGACGCACCGGAGTATAAGACGCACCGGAGTATAAGACGCACCTTAGTTTTTGGGGAGGAAATTAGGGGAAAAGAATCTGCCTACCAGGTATTCATCTGGCTAGCATCCTTAGTCTGGTCAGCTTCAGCACATTATTTTATCCCCTGGTTAGGACTTAAAAAAAACCTTCTTCTGAGAGAGTAACAATGAAAGAGCATGCAAACCAGTAAGAGCTGGGAAGATTGTTAGCACCTAGTTAGGGCTAGAAAAAAACTTATTCAGAGCAAGTAGAGCAATGAAAAAAAACCCTGCAAAGACTTAGGGCTGGAAAAACATTCTTTGGAGAGAGTAACAATGAAAAAGCCTGCAAGGTAAGAGCTGGGAAGATCTGTTAGCACCTAGTTAGGGCTGGAAAAAAAAGCTACATTCGAAGTATAAGACACACCCAAATTTTCAGCCACTTTTAGGGAGGAAAAAGGTGTGTCTTATACTCCGAAAAATATGGTACATTGATGTCTATGGTCTGTGTGCACACACACTTAACATACCTTCTAACAAAGCAATTCAAAAACAACCCATCGTGGTTAGGATTGTTTGGAAGAATGTTTGCCATCTGACACTGCATATAAAATCCTATATATTTTTGCAATATGATCATCCTTTTCTTTTATTTCTCCGTGTCACCAATTTTTAGATCTTACTCTGCTGGTTGAGTTCTGCTATCAGTGTCATAGAGAGAAAGTTGTTTCTCTTCCTATCAGGGATTGCAGGCAATCTCATTTGTGCACAGGTACCTAGGATGGCTCAACTGGTTGCTGTAATTATGGCCTTATTCTCAATAACAATATAGCTTTAAAGAGAAGCTCTTCTCTTGGGTGGCTGCTTTGATTCCCTCTAATAAATGAAGCAAAAACTTAGCATCCATTGCATTCTAAACACAGTTTCTGGAAATGTCATTTGAGATGAGTTATACATAAATAAAAGCAAGGAAATGTTTCTTTCTTTAGAAATGTATATATTCTGTTCAACTAACCACATTAAAAAAAAACACCAAATCCAGAGAAATTGTTAGTTATCTGAATTTGGTCATTGGTTACCCATGGGTTCTGTGCAAGATGCGTTCCTGAGTCAGTGAAGTGCAGAAATAGCATGGCCGTGAAAAACCGACAGATACAGCTGGAATAACAATGCCTCTTTGATTTAATGCCAGTTCAATAACTGAAACAAAAGCTATAAGATTTTTAATAACTTGATCCCTGGCCAGCATTGCTGAAAAGACACTAAAGAGAAAGAGATATATATCCCTATTTGATGGAATACTTGACAGTAATTCAGCTGAATCCTGTCTTTATTTTCTATGTGGAGTAGAAAAAGAACAAAAGAATGAGAGCTAAAAAAAGAGAGAAAAATTACACGACAGTATTCCACATAGTAAGTATTGCCATCCAGAAAAGTTGTTTTATAGTTACCGTATTTTTCGGAGTATAAGACACACCTTTCCCCCCCCCAAAAGAGGCTGAAAATTTGGGTGCGTCTTATACTCCGAATGTAGCTTTTGCGAAGCTTTTTTTCAGCCCTAACTAGGCGCTAGTGAGGGAAGTGATCTCCGTGCTTTGCCTGCTTTTCTCATTGCTTCTCTCTCCAAAGATCAGTTGTGCATTAGAAGCTGTTTTTTATCCCCAAGCAGGGGGTAAAAAAAATGCACAAAACCAGCAAACTAATGTGCTGAAGCTGACCAGATTTAGGACGCTAGCCAGATGAATATCTGGTAGGCAGATTTTTTTTCCTCCCCCAAAACTAAGCTGCGTCTTATACTCCAGTGCGTCTTATACTCTGAAAAATACAGTGTATTGATTCTTCTCACACAAAGTACATATTGAGTACCGTATTTTTTGGAGTATAAGACGCACTGGAGTATAAGACACACCTTAGTTTTGGGGGAGGAAAATAGGGGGGGAAATCTACCTACCAGGTATTCATCTGGCTAGCATCCTTAGTCTGGTCAGCTTCAGCACATTATTTTATCCCCTGGTTAGGGCTGAAAAAAATCTTCTTCGGAGGGAGTAGCAATGAAAACAAGACTGCAAAGACTTAGGGCTGGGAGAAACCTTCTTTGGAGGGAGTAGCAATGAAAAAATCCTGCAAGCCGGGAAGATCTTTAGCACCTTGTTAGGGCTGAAAAAACCTTTTTCGGAGGGAGTAGCAATGAAAACAAACCTGCAAGCCGGGAAGAGCCAGGAAGATCTTTAGCACCTCTGGAAAAAAAAGCTTCAAAAAAGATACATTCGGGATATAAGACGCACCCAAATTTTCAACCTCTTTTAGGGGGGGGGATGTGCGTCTTATACTTCGAAAAATATGGTAATTTAACAAAAAGAATTGGAAATTCAAAATCAGAGTATTCCGGCGACCATAGGTTAAGCCTTTAGGATTATTGGCTAAAATGGCTGACATGGAGTAGTAGTTTTGCTGAATCAATGCAATTTTTTTCTCCCCAATATTACCCCAATAACTGGTCTGGGAGAAAAATGATACTGGATTTAAATGACCATAACTTAGATGGTATTATTTTAGAGCACTGTAGAACATGTTAGGGAAGGGGGAAAAAGAGATTCCTAAACACAAACTGTATTTTTATTTATTATTTATTTAGAAAAAATGTATACATTTGTCTATGGAAATAGAGCTTATGATCAATGATCATTGTAGCCCATACTAGCAGCCCAAATACATGTAAAAACAGCCACATTTCACAGTGTGAAATGATCTGGAGATATATAATATACAACCAAACTCCATTTGGTTAGAAAAGAAAAGTTTTCTATGATAATTCAGGCAGTAATATATTGAAGAATAGAATTGTAAGTCATTCACCAGGACCAAAGCTTTATTCTACTCATTTATATGATTCCTGGTTGTGTGTAGCTTTTTACAGAAATGATTGAAGCCTGGGAAATGGGCCTCTTGCCTGTTAATAGGAGTGCTGATTTACCAACAGACTATCAGGTACTTAGGAGCCAAGGGTGCAGTAGCACAAGAAAACATCAACAAATGATTTAATGGCCAGCCATCAATACCCTAATTAACGACTAAAAGCTACACACAGCTAGGAACCACATAAATACAATGCATAGAACAGCCCACTGCATATATTCTAGAGGGGGAGAGAAGGTTCCCCGAGGATGGGCTACAGCACGTATATTTACCTTCATTTGAAATACAACTGTATTTATACCTGGGAGGACAAAGCTACAATTAATAATAGATTGTTTATGAATGGCTCTATCAGACTTAAATTTATGGGTCTAAAAGATGACAACATTTTTCTGAAAAGTATCCATGAGATGGATAACGCCAATTGTATTTGTGAAACTTTTTTTCTCCTTTTTCCCCCGTCGTTTGAAGTAGACCACAAGGTACGATGTCTATATTTCTGTGAAAGAAAATAATCAAAATTTAACCATTGTTTGTAGTGTTTGAAGTGAGGGAAGACCCTTCTCTCCTAGAAGAATGAAGTATTTTGAGAAATACTAGGGGCCTAGGGGGAGGGCCTTCTCTGTAGGGGCCCCTGTTCTCTGGAACCAACTTCCCCCAGAGATCCGAATCATCCCCAACTTGCTGGCCTTCTGAAAAGCCATCAAGACATGGCTCTTCCTGCAGGCGGGGTGAGTTGAGGCGACTTTATATCTGATGTCTCCCC
This sequence comes from Diadophis punctatus similis, assembly GCA_023053685.1. NCBI lineage: Eukaryota > Metazoa > Chordata > Lepidosauria > Squamata > Dipsadidae > Diadophis > Diadophis punctatus. The sequence goes on along the minus strand of JALIGW010000004.1, from coordinate 69,086,387 downwards.
CATGTATGTATGATGTTTATATGTTTTTTAACTGTTTTAAATTGCTTTTTTAACGATGTGTTTGGAGTTTTATAAAATGTTGTACGCCACCCTGAGTCCCGAGGGGGTAGGGCGACATAGAAAAACTACCAAATAAATAAATAAAATAAATAAAAAGCCAAAATATTATATTTCCCTATATTTCCCTCTACCATCTAGCAGCAGAGCTCACCACATTGCACAATTCTTGGGGACATTGCATCACCTTCCAGACTTCAACCAAACTTAGCTCAGACAAGCTACAGAGCCAGCTATGACCCCTACAAAGTCAATAGAATACATGTTCTTGAACAGGAACAGGAAGCTCAAGTGCAAAGCCCAAGAGAAGGTATAAATACCCTTCACTCTCAACTCCATGTGGTCAGCTGCCCATAACCCATGTGCGATGGTTCTGCTTCACCATGAAACCATCTTTCCAATCAGCCTCCATGTTTCCAGTGTCTTTTTCCCGGATTGGAACTGAACCAGATGGATATTTCTCCCAACAGCAGATTTCAGACTTAAACCACATACATGTGAGTGTTTGCAAGTGTTTGTTTCTTTGATTTATATTTTTCTATTACTATAGCCATCTTTTTTATGTAAACAAAAAGCTGGTCTTCTGTTGAAATTAATAGGCAGCACACACGGCAGTTCTATTTCACCAAATGGAAAATAAATTCTGAATCCTGGCAATGGACTTTCTCTCCCCAAAGAAATTTGAGGGGGAAAAGATGAAAACATTGGTTGCCTGATAACCAGCACTTGACTTGATGGATTAGTTGTGCAAAGAAAAATCCTAATATACAAGGAAAAGAGAATTACATACTAACCTCCTGTTTCCCAGGATAGTACTTAACACTCTAACTTCACTGTATGATGTCTACACTTTTGAAAACTTGCACACCAGAATTCTCATCATTCTAAACAATGTTCCACACAATTATAGAAGAGGGTGAAAAGAAATGCTAAGAGTTTCTATAGTGATTTCAATTAAGTGTTTCAGATCCAAAAGTATACCTTTTCTTAATAGAAATAGTATTTGAACTGCTAACTTAATTCACACACCAAAAAAATCTATTTTGGAAGTAGAATTCAAGAGTAGCACCACAATCCAATGCATGCTACAGTAGAAGTGTTACTAAACTAAGGTGACCAGACGTCCCGCTTTTGGTGGGACAGTCCTGCTTTTTAATAAATTGTCCCGTGTCCCGCGAAAAGTCCCGCTTTTTGAATTTGAATTTGCGCAAAGCGCCTTGCTTCCCTCAAGCGGATCTTGAGGGAAACAGCCGTGCCCGCACGCTAAGATCTCGCCATCTCCGGGATGGGCAGGGAAACCCCCCCCCACCCCGCTCCGACGTGCCCGAGGGCCCAGTTCAGCGCCTTGCACGCTCAGCCCCGCTTGACGGCAACAGTCAGGAATGCGCTTCCGGAGGCGTAGAGGGAGCAGCGGCTTTGGCGGGTCTGGCCGTGTCCTTTCCCGGGTCTGCCACATGGGGGGGAAAGGAGCGGAGGCATGAGGCACCCACCGGATGCCACCCCGGAGAGAAGACCAGGCCCAGCTGGCAAGGGCCAGGAAGGATTTTTCCCACGACGCCAGCCAGCTTGTCCTCCAGGCCAGATGCAGCAGAGGCGAGCCCCGGCCATGGCAGCGGTAAGGGCTGCGATGAAGGGGGGGGTGTTTGGGGGGGTGCACAAAGCTGCAGCAAAGCAATCCTGGGTTTGTGTCTCCACCTTTATTCATGTGGATAGGCTACAGGATAAGAGAGACGGACCCCTCCCATCTTGTTCCCCTTTTCCGAAGGATTGCCCGGGGTCCCTTTTCAGAGCCCCACCCCACCGACTCAGCATGGGTCTTTAAGTGTGGAGTGGGGCGGTGGGGCTGCTAAGTGAAGGAAGGGAGAAGATCTTGAGGTTTTGGAGCGAAATCTGGGAAGTAATGAAAGTCCTTCCCGAAGTCTTTTGTCCTGGCGCGGAAAGGGGAGGCGTGGATCATCTCTCCCCCCCGTCAATGGTGTCCTGCTTTACCAAGGTTAAAATCTGGTCACCTTATACTAAACTCACAATTACCTTCAATGCAAAGGACAGTGATATTTAGGAAAGTAATCTTGTTATATTCCAATTGTGCAGCCACTTATATAATTATGGTCTTTAGTAGCAAGTGAGGAAGTCTTCATTTCTTCATTACTATACAGCCGATTCCAAGATGTAACTTCCAGAGAAGCTGAACTTTAATTTGCATAATCTCTAGTTTATACAGATAACATTCCTAACTATTTGGCTGGAGAAGAGCAGCCTGGTGCCTCTACTGGGAACTGAACAAGTAGATATTTGACCTTTCTGAATAGAACTGCATATGGCAAATTACAGAAAGAGGAGGAACAATTTTTTAAAATAGGTCTGACATTTTTAACCCTGCTGAACCAATATTATACCATGGGGGGAGGGAATCATTGAAATGCACTAATATATGGTTCAAGAACCCTTTAATAAAAGTTAACATTCAAAGTTCTCAATCTTAAATTACTCAACAAGTAGAACAGTGCCAGAAAAATGCAAATCCCACTCAGGAAATCAGGGGAAATATTTCTGAAATACAGTTTAGCTGTGCAAACTTGCAGATCAAGATGGAGGTTTATGTATCATGCAAAAGTATTATTTCCCTAATCATAATTTGTGGACTGAATTTCCCATGGGTCAGCCCAATGAAACAGATCACATTACGATTTAGTGGGTATATGATCTTGGCCCGTTTCTAAAAAGCTTTAGGTGGTGATGGCCAGTTTATTCTCAGTAAAATAGAGCATTCACAAATAATTTTCAAATGGTTTTGTTCAAATTGTAATCTTATATAGATTCATTTGGAAGCAAGTCTTTTCAGCAAAGTTGGATGAACTTAGTAGAAGACACATAAGCACATGCACACACATGCATACAAAGTGAATAGCATGATTGTGCTTGCATGAGTTCTAGGGGGGCTGTTCCGAATCATTTTTAAAGTATGCACACACTCCCAGCCTCCAAAATTTGCTAGAATTCTCCGTAGTCGAGCCATTTCCTAAATATTTTCTTTTTTTTAATTTTAATTTTCCATTTTCCAATTTACATAACAATAAACATTTTTAACAGTACTGTGTCGTATGTCTCTTGCAGTTATTTACATTTATTTCTATACATTTTTGTTTCTCTGTTCTAACCAATTATACCACTTATCCCACATCTCATAAAATTCTGTTTCTTCCTTGCCTTTCATTTCTAAAGTGAGCTTATACATCTCGGCACATTCTAATATCTTATGCATAATGATCTCATTGGTTGGTATATTTTCAAGTTTCCAACATTGAGCGTATACAATTCTTGCTGCTGTTACTATGTGTAAAATAATATATTTGAGTTGCTTCTTTATCTTTTGATTAATTATTCCTAATAAAAATAATTCAGCTTTAAATTTGATTTGTTCTCCTGTTATCTCCTGTAGCCATCTCCTTATCTGTTCCCAATATTTCTTTGCTTTAGGGCATTGCCACCACATATGATAAAATGTTCCATCCTTATTTTTATACTTCCAGCAGTCCGGTTTTATATTTGTATACATTTTGGCCAATCTCACCGTTGTTAAATGCCACCTATAAAGCATTTTCTATTTAATTGATATGAGGGAGGAAGAAAAGTGACATTCTTCTTCTATAACTGATGCCAGCTCCACATTTATTAACATTAGACTGTTCCATCTTGTTTCCACTTCAATCTGAACTGCTGAAAAACACATGCAAGAAAATTTACTTGTAACATTACATTTAAAACTTTTTTGAACTTTTTTAAAAAAATGCATGTGTTAGCAATTCTCAAAATGCACATTTAAGATGAAATTCTTTACTGTAAAGTATGAAATGTGATGTAAATCAGGAGGTGTAAGTTGTGTTAGTTCACATCAGAATTTGCCCAAATTTATCCAATTATTCAAGTATCTTTCAATTTTTAAAGGCTATTGTCTATGTTACTGAATAGGAAACATACACAGTTGACAATTAGCTTTGCAAAAGTTGGTCACTTGACTAATGACTACTTCAAATAAGATCACTTACCTTTTTATTCATGAAGATCAATAGGGTGTTTTTATCCAAGCCCCTTATGATAATATTAGAAATGTTTTGAATATTTTGTAATATTTGGAGCTGAATGGGTTTTTTTTAAGTGATAAACAAGCTACATTGATATCTTTAGATGTAGAGAAGGACTTTGACAATTTGAACTTCATTTTTTTTATTTAGAGTTGTGGAACACATGAACCTTGGAGATAATTTTATTAAAAGAATAGAATAGAATAGAATAGAATAGAATAGAATAGAATAGAATAGAATAGAATAGAATAGAATAGAATAGAACTCTTTATTGGCTGTGTGATTGGACACACAATGAATTTGTCTCCAGTGCATAAGCTCTCAGTGTACATAAACAATAAAGTAATATAATCATATGATACCAATAATAGAAGGTAATAGGAAAGATGAGAAGGATAATAGTAATACAGCCCTACTACATGAGTAAATACACAGATATTAGACAGCACTGTGAGAATTAGGTGTTTAGCAGAGTGATTGCATGAGGGGAAAAACTGTCTTTGTTTTTAGTTGTTTTGGCATGCAATACTCTATTGCAGCATCCTGAGGGGATAAGTTGAAATTGTTTACGTCCAGGATGTGAGGGATCTGCAGATATTTTCTCAGCCCTCTTTCTGGCTCATGCAGTATACAGATCCTCAATGGAAGACTGCTGGTTGCAATTGTTATCCTAACTATCCATTTAAATCTGCCCCTTCCCTGTTTAGTTGTTGTACCAAAACCAGACAGTTATAGAAGAACAAATGACAGACTCAATAATTCCTGTGTAGAACTAGATCAATATGTACTTCTCAGAAAGCACAAATAAATAGAAACTAAATAAATATTGTGATATTCAAAAAGGGCAAGACAAGGCTATCCAGGGTCTTCACTATTATTCATTTCAGTACTTTTCAGGCATTAGTCTGAAAGCAAGTCAAACTATGGGTAGTTACTTAGGAATTACTCCCAGTGAAATGATATGTTATGCTCTAATGGTCGTTCCGGTGTTTAATATATTGCGAAATGTGGAGGTCTGTTGCAGCAAATGCAATAGACACTTAGGCAGTAGTGAAATCCAATTTTTTTACTACTGGTTCTGTGGGTGTGGCTTAGTGGGTGTGGTGTGGCTTGGTGGGCATGGCTTGGTGGGCGTGACAGGGAAAGGATATTGCAAAATCCCCATTACCTCCCCACTCCTGAGGGAAGGATATTGCAAAATCCCCATTCTCTCCCCACTCCTGAGGGAAGGATATTGCAAAATCTCCATTCCCACCCCACTCCTGAGGGAAGGATATTGCAAAATCCCCATTCCCACCCCACTCCTGAGGGAAGGATTTTGCAAAATCCCCATTCCCACCCCACTCCTGAAGGAAGGATTTTGCAAAATCCCCATTCTCTCCCCACTCCTGAGGGAAGGATATTGCAAAATCTCCATTCCCACCCCACTCCTGAGGGAAGGATATTGCAAAATCCCCATTCCCACCCCACTCCTGAGGGAAGGATTTTGCAAAATCTCCATTCCCACCCCACTCCTGAGGGAAGGATATTGCAAAATCCCCATTCCCACCCCACTCCTGAGGGAAGGATATTGCAAAATCCCCATTCCCACCCCACTCCTGAGGGAAGGATTTTGCAAAATCTCCATTCCCACCCCACTCCTGAGGGAAGGATTTTGCAAAATCTCCATTCCCACCCCACTCCTGAGGGAAGGATATTGCAAAATCCCCATTCCCACCCCACTCCTGAGGGAAGGATATTGCAAAATCTCCATTCCCACCCCACTCCTGAGGGAAGGATATTGCAAAATCCCCATTCCCACCCCACTCCTGAGGGAAGGATTTTGCAAAATCTCCATTCCCACCCCACTCCTGAGGGAAGGATATTGCAAAATCCCCATTCCCACCCCACTCCTGAGGGAAGGATTTTGCAAAATCTCCATTCCCACCCCACTCCTGAGGGAAGGATATTGCAAAATCCCCATTCCCACCCCACTCCTGAGGGAAGGATTTTGCAAAATCTCCATTCCCACCCCACTCCTGAGGGAAGGATATTGCAAAATCCCCATTCCCACCCCACTCCTGAGGGAAGGATATTGCAAAATCTCCATTCCCACCCCACTCCTGAGGGAAGGATATTGCAAAATCCCCATTCCCACCCCACTCCTGAGGGAAGGATATTGCAAAATCCCCATTCCCACCCCACTCCTGAGGGAAGGATATTGCAAAATCTCCATTCCCACCCCACTCCTGAGGGAAGGATTTTGCAAAATCTCCATTCCCACCCCACTCCTGAGGGAAGGATATTGCAAAATCTCCATTCCCACCCCACTCCTGAGGGAAGGATATTGCAAAATCCCCATTCCCACCCCACTCCTGAGGGAAGGATATTGCAAAATCCCCATTCCCACCCCACTCCTGAGGGAAGGATTTTGCAAAATCTCCATTCCCACCCCACTCCTGAGGGAAGGATATTGCAAAATCTCCATTCCCACCCCACTCCTGAAGGAAGGATATTGCAAAATCCCCATTCCCACCCCACTCCTGAGGGAAGGATTTTGCAAAATCCCCATTCCCACCCCACTCCTGAGGGAAGGATTTTGCAAAATCCCCATTCCCACCCCACTCCTGAAGGAAGGATATTGCAAAATCCCCATTCCCACCCCACTCCTGAGGGAAGGATATTGCAAAATCCCCATTCCCACCCCACTCCTGAGGGAAGGATTTTGCAAAATCCCCATTCCCACCCCACTCCTGAGGGAAGGATTTTGCAAAATCTCCATTCCCACCCCACTCTGGGGCCAGCCAGAGGTGATATTTGCCGGTTCTCTGAATCACTCAAAATTCCGGCTACCGGTTCTCCAGAACCTATCAGACTCCACCTATCATATGCTGGATTTCACCCCTGCACTCAGGACATCTTAAAATCTAACAAAGGCATTATACCATAGTCACAAGATCCTACGGCACAGAAAATATAATTTTAAAAGAATTGGTGAGGAAATGCGGGAGGAAATTTGTTTTTTTTTTCAATTCTAAACCTCTGTGATCAAGGTAAATATGGGATCTGATTTCACAAATGATAAAGCTGAGTTCAATGAGTTTAAAGAGATAAATATGTTTAGGTGAAAAACCTGGGCCTGTTCCTTCTCTTTGCAGAAAAAAAATCCCAAGGGCAGATATTATAGAACAATGCCAGGCAGAGGAAGATGTATTGTCTTTCATTGCAGCATGCCGAATGAAACTTAATGGACTCAGCTTACAAAAAAAAAAGCAATTGCAACTAAATGTGAGAAGAGGGGGAAAAAACACCAATAAGAACAATTTAACAATAGAACCAATTAACTGAAGAGATGGTGAGGTACCCTTAGCTGAAGGTATTGAACTGGAGAGTAGGCTGTCATTCATCAAGGACTTTATTCTGGTTTCTGTACAGAAGAGTGGATTGAACTTGATAGCCTAAATAGTTCCCTCCTCCTTTTTGATGTCATAATTCAGTTGATGGATATGATTAAATTGTACATTTGGAAAATAAAGTCTAGGCACAAAGTCAGGTACAATTAAAATAACTACATGAACCGGAGTGAGCATCCACTGAATAGCTGTATGACCTTACAATGGCTATCTTATGAAGTGCATTTACCACATATCATACTATAAAGGAAGGTTTTTACTCTTATCAAATGATCATAGAATGCCCAGCACTTCCCTAGTCAAAGTTTAATCAGTAACTGCTGATTAAAGAGGCCACTCTGTGGGTTACATTATTCTCTACTTGACACATTTGCATGTTGGGGGGAAAACAATTTTGATCATTTCTATGGAAAGTTCTAACACTTTTCCAGAAAACATAAAATTTTTCCTAGTCTAATTTAATTTTAAAAAATGCTACTATAGATCAACTGGACTGTTTGATGTGTGCCACAGTGTGCAGTCACATCTGTAAATGGAAGAGACACTGAAACAATGATGTTGATTATGGCATGTCTACAGATTGTTCTGGACAAGTCTAATGTCTAGAATTAGAATTATTTAATTCTAAAGGAATCTAAGACAACTTCCATTTTGAAAATGTATTAGTGTTTCCTATTCCATATTAACAATGAAAATAAATTAAAAAGGCATTTACATTTCTCTGTGTGCCAGATGTTTTAGAGATAGTCCTTGATCTACATCAAAGTAGAGCCTGCCCATTACAGTTGTAAGTTGTAACAGTTGCAAAGTAGATAACCCATGTAACCAACTCAACTTTTTGATTTTTTTTTGGGTAGAGGTGACCTCTGCAGTTATTAAGTGAACACTATGGTCATTAAGTGTGCCATTGGTTTGTTATGGAACTGTTTTGCCAAAACTGGGAAGTAAATTTATTTATTCATTCATTCATTCATTCATTCATTCATTCATTCATTCATTCATTTATTAACAAGTGCAAAGAAACAGGACACATAAAATGGCACAAATAAATGGATATAAAGAAGCAAAACATAGCCATAAACACATAAAATGAGTACATACAAATGGGTACAGTAGGACAGGGACGGTAGGCACATTGGTGTGCTTATGCACGCCCCCTTAGGGACCTCTTAAGAAACGTGTAAGGTCCACGGTAGACAGTTTAAGGTAAAAGGTATGGGGGTTAGAGAAACTAACAACAGGATCAGGTAAAGTATTTCAGACATTTACTACTCTATTGCAGGAGTCGTATTTTCTTCAATCAAGATTAGAGCGGAATACATTTAGTTTGTATCTATTAATAGCCCTTGTGTTATTGCGGTTGAAATTAAAATAGTCATTAACAGGTAGGACGTTAAGGTAGATGATCTTGTGTACTAAGCTTAGGTCAGAACGTAGACAGCGTAGTTCAAGGTTATCCAGGCCTAAAATTTCAAGTCTACTGGAATTTTTATTGCGAGCAGAGGAGTTGAGTACTCTTCTTGTAAAATACCTTTTTCTGCAAAAAAAATATATGACATAAAACAAGATCACATGACTGCAGAGTGGCAGCCAACAGAAATTCAAAACTCGGTCATAAGTACAGCTGGGGAGGTTCATCGTAACTTCAAATAGTTGTTAACTGACCAGACATAAATTGAGGACCACATGTATGAGGCAACATAACACATAGGACGATGGTAATGATTTCACATACATGACATATCTCAGTTTTTCAAAAACTCAAACTATATGGCAATAGCAGCTGTTGTTGGAATAAACAGAAAAAGAAACCTTGGCAATCTTTAAAGTTCTTATTAATTGGAATTGCTTTAGGACCTATTCTGACATTTCAGCAAGAGAGTAGCCTTTTAAGTATATGTTAACCTGTAAACCATATAATAATTTACAAGCTTCCCAGCAGAATAATGTATTACCATCTAACCAGATGTTATGAGGTAGATGCATTGGAGCTTTATGGCAAATTCTAGACTTAGGGAAAAATCATACAAGAATAGTGCTAAAGTGCATGTAATTATTTTATATCCCAGAGAATACTTTGATTCCTGATGCTATCAGCCTCCCAATTCTACTTTTGAAATATGCAGATTTATTTATTTATTGTCTACTAAGTACTGTTTCCTTCTGGACATGTATAATCTATGCACTTATTTCATTGTTTTTACCCATAAAACCTGTAATCTGCCTGAAGTGCAGCTTTTGAATCATATTAAATAAATACATTTTCTATAAACCACATCAAGACGGGGGAAAAATGAATGGGGTGAAAAATCAGCGTCAGATCAGAAATTCCTGGAAAAGTTGGTAAAATGCCAACATTTGAAGCATGAGTATTAGAAGCCAAGGCTCCCTTAATGGAACCAACTTTGAGAGGGGAAAATACATTGAGGTAGAAAAGATTTATGGTTCATATTTCCTGTTTTCCCACAATCCCATTTAGTCCCATCTCAGAATGGACATCCAGCTGGCTTTCAGAGGGGTGAAATTATACAGCAAACTATGACTAAGCTTCAGTTAATGGCTGAACACTCATTGGGCATCTGAGACCCTTTTAAATCCAGGCAGGGGGTTCAGTTAATGAAGAATAGAATAGAATAGAATAGAATAGAATAGAATAGAATAGAATAGAGTAGAGTAGAGTAGAGTAGAGTAGAGTAGAGTAGAGTAGAGTAGAGTAGAGTAGAGTAGAGTAGAATAGAATAGAATAGAATAGAATAGAATAGAATAGAATAGAATTCTTTATTGGCCAAGTGTGATTGGACACACAAGGAATTTGTCTTTGGTGCATATGCTCTCAGTGTACATAAAATAAAAGATACATTTGTCAAGAATCATTAATGATTGTCATAGGGTACAAATAAGCAATCAGGAAACAATCAATATTAATATAAATTGTAAGGATACAAGCAACAAGTTACAGTCATACCGCCATAAGTGGGAGGACATAAGTGATAGGAACGATGAGAAGACTAATAGTAATAGTAATGCAGCCTTAGTGAATAGTTTGACAGTGGTGAGGGAATTATTTGTTTAGCAGAGTGATGGCGTTCGGGAAAAAACTCTTCTTGTGTCTAGTTGTCTTGGTGTGCAGTGCTCTATAGCGTCGTTTTGAGGGTAGGAGTTGAAATAATTTATGTCCATGATGCGAGGGGGTCTGTAAATATTTTCACGGCCCTCTTTTTGACTTGTGCAGTATACAGGTCCTCAATGGAAGGCAGGTTGGCAGTAATTGTTTTTTCTGCAGTTCTGATTATCCTCTGAAGTCTGTGTCTGTCTTGCTGGGTTGCAGAACCGAACCAGACAGTTATAGAGGTGCAGATGACAGACTCAATAATTCCTCTGTAGAACTGTATCAGCAACTCCTTCGGCACTTTGAGCTTCCTGAGTTGGCGCAGAAAAAACATCCTTTGTTGTGCTTTTTTGATGACGTTCTTGATGTTAGGTGACCATTTTAGGTTTTGAGATATGATAGAACCTAGAAATCTGAAGGTCTCTACTGTTGATACTGTGTTATCTAGTATTGTAAGAGGTGGTAGAATGATAATAAGTTGAATGATCCATGAGTGGGAGTTTTGCGAACAGGAAATCTAGTAAGCAAGGCAGAAAGACACTACATTCAGAAAACAAATCCTTAAAAAAGATGGTTAGACCAGAGTCCCCCAACTTTTCTGGATTGGTGGTCCAGAGTGAGGGGGCGGGGGGGAAGAGGGAATGGTTTTGTGGTTGGGGCAGTACTGGAGAAAGAGAAACCTATCTAGAAAGTAAACTTCACTGTTTTCAACATGCAGAGCACTTTTACAGTAATTAACATAAGTTGAAAGATTCTCATACAATTTGTACGTTAAAACAAAAATTTCCATTCTTTATACTCCTTAAATAATTTAACTGAATTGTCCATGCCTTTTAAAATGGGAAACTCATGGAAAAAGTGAAACAAAATAGAACAGTGGACTTAACAGTTTCTTCTAAGTAGAGGGTTAAATGGGGATTTGTTCTGGTCTGCTCATCTTTATTCTAAGTTATCTCTGATCATAATCAAGTCATAAAAGAGTTTACAGTACAGTAGAGCAACATTTTTAGAAGTACAACGCAGCATGCCTTCGATAGACTTTGGAAATCTAGCTATC